>JAFIDM010010028.1:67324554-67367451 GCA_023159025.1 Thereuonema tuberculata | reverse complement strand
TGTCTTGCATTCGTCTGACAGACAATGAATCGACAGGGTTTTCACTTTTTGAGATTATATTTGGCATTGATTTTGATCATGGATATAATTTAAATTTAAATCTTCTTCTACAAGAGAGCAACTTTCTGAGATTCAGAGTGTCACGTTGTGGAATTGGTAACATGACACGATTAAAATCTTGTTCTCTGAGGGAATATATTTTGTTTTTAATAATTGTATTGTTGTAATTATGTATTTGAGTTTCTTGTATTGGATAATGTCTCAAATTTTATTATTATTATTATATTTCATGATCAAATATTATTTTTGATGGTTCGAGCATATTTAGAAAACAATATGTGAGAAAGAAAAAAGAAAACTTCGAAAAAAGAAGTTGTGCATTCAATCAAGTAATCACGTGTTTAGTCTACGGTGTTTTGTTTTCCCGTGGGAAAGGAGAAAGAAAGTGAAATACACTCTGGCGGAAAAGATCAGATCAGGTGGTAGAATTATAGTGAACCCATTGGCTAATTAAAAAGTAAAACTTATGTTTTTGGCGCGAAAGCGAAAAGGACGTCTGTCGGGACCTGGTAAAAGACAGAAAGCGGAGGAGACAACCGTCGGATGTGGACGTTAGGCCGGCTCCTGAGCCACAGGGGCAAGGCCGGAGACACACACAGCGGCTGAAGGTGGATGTAAGACATCCCTGGATCCGAAAGCCATGGCCGGGAGAAAATGACAATCGATCCAAGGATCAAGTAGGAAAGACACACAATGGAGACAATGCTGAGACGAAGTTATCTGTAAGTAGAAATCTTTTGTATATTTTAAAAGAACTTCTTAGCAAGAAACAACAGAAGGCTTATGTCAAGTGAGTAATGGCGGAATCGGATGTAGAAACCGAAACTATTGCAAATAAAAATTAGCTGTCCGTTTCTATGCCTATATCAGATAGAAATAAACCCCAAAGCTCAAGAATTCCATCGATCGGGCAGAATCTTCCTTTCCACAGAACGGAAAACGGAAAATAATAGACTACTTTCGTGAACATAAACGTCGAATCAGTGTGTAAAAGAAAATGGTGAGAAAATCACTAACCTTAGATCGATAGTTCAAAACTGTAATAATGCTCGAATGTCAAGTGTGTTTTATGACGTTCTCATGATTAATGGAAATACGAGCGATAAGATACTGCCATTGGGTGCGTTCACGAAATTCGATCTGACAATTTAAAGACAAATTTCTCACCTGAAACATTGAAAATAAGATGTTCGAAAAACTATTCTCAAACCGGTGCGGTGAAAAGCCTAACATTCACGAATTAAATTATTTCTGATGTTTTATATCATCTCAGTGAATATTTAAATATAACAAACATTTGAATTATGGTCATATAATCACCATATAATCACTTGAATTATCTTAATTCTAAAGTTATTTATATTTACAGGCATGTTTATTGTATTTAGATAGAAGACTGTCATTAATATATTTCTAAGAGTTGATGTTTGATTTATGTATTTGATATATATGTATGTATAATATTGTTTCAAATATTAATAGGTATGTTTCTAGTCTTTACGTTCAGTAAAGTGTTACCTAACCAAAGTGTTTATATAAACATAGCTGTCATATATATAAACCAAAGTCTCCTTGAGATCGTTCTAATTATTATTATTTTTATATTTGTTGGGGGGCAAGGCTAATTAGGATTTCCCGGTCTCTGATCAGGTCAAAAACCCTGATGGAACTGATATTTAACTCTTGCGGTGAATTTTGGTGAAGTCCGGAGGGCCTAATTGGTCAAATCCACTTTCCTCACCTCCACGCGGGGCCCCCTGGGATCTTTTTAAGATGCGAAAGAGAGAGTGGTGTGCGGAAAGCAACGGGAAGCTACCGCATTTACTTTTCTCAAGAAAAACTGTAAACATGGCATGATGAATCTTTCCTCGGCAAAAAATCCCGGACGTAAACTATCCCCCCATTCGGATGTCCGGGAGGGGGATACTGAGGAAGGTTACATTATGAAGCAACTCAACCGACAGAAGAAAAGAAGATTGAGGATTGGATCATGGAATGTGAGAACTCTTCTTCAAGCGGGGAAGTTGGAAAACTTGAAGGAAGAAATGAGAAGAAACAGAGTGGATGTGATGGGAATATCAGAAGTGAGGTGGAGAAATAGTGATGAGTTGGTGAGTGATGAATTTGCTGCCAAGATGTCAAGAGGAGGATAGCAATAGCAAAGGAAGCTTTTAATAGGAAAAGGAGCATCTTCTGCGGACCTCTGGAAAAAGAACTAAGGAAGAGACTAGTGAAGTGCTTTGTGTGGAGTGTGGCATTGTATGGGGCAGAAACATAGACATCACGACGCAGTGAAGAGAAACGACTAAAAGCATTTGAAATGTGGATATGGAGAAGAACGGAGCATGTGAAATGGACAGACAAAATAAGAAATGAAGCTGTGCTAGAAAGAGTGGGTGAAGAAAGAACAATGCTGAAACTGATCAGGAAGAGAAAAAGAAACTGGTTGGGTCACTGGCTGAGAAGAAACTCCCTAATGAAGGATGCACTGGAAGGAATGGTGAACGGTAAAAAAGTTCGAGGCAGAAAAAGATTTCAGATGATCGACAACATTAGGGTAAATGGATCTTATGTGGAGACGAAGAGGAAGGCAGAAAATAGGAAAGATTGGAGAATGCTGGGTTTGCAGTGAAGGACCTGCCCTTGGCAGAGAACTATGTATATATGTATTATTTTTGTTGCGTGAGGCATTACCTCCGTGACAAGCGAACTTCCTGTTTGGCTCAAGAAAAAAGGAAGATAATGGCGATTCATAATAAGAACCGTTATGATAAGCGAAGAATTGTTGTATCAAACTCATATTTTACCCAATGCTGCTTCCAAAATTACTAACAGTCTATCTCCAGTGTATGAGGGACCTTTCCGAATTGTTCAACAAACATCTGAGTTATCTTAAACAGCTAAGGAATCAGATCCCCTGGTTGTTAAAAGGATGCATGTGAATCATCTAAAAAAATACCATCAGAGATGGTAATTGTTCTCTAAATTTGATAGGCGCCTTCTTTTTTTATAATACGAGCTGCATTCAAGTTCTAATACCTCGGATTTTTTTTCTCAGCACTGGAAACAGATAGAAACATACGGTTTGTTTTAAAATAAGCGGGCACTCTGTCATTGCGAAACAGAGATGGCAGCTTTGTACGGCACACAGAACCTTAGCGGCAGTGTCGAGAGTGAGCGACAGTTTGTGATACTGAAAAAGGCGACGTTTTCATTACCAGATCAGCATGTTATCATTCGTTTTTTCCATTTGCGTGGCATCGATTGAAATTTATCGCCAAATGAGTGAGACATGTGGTGAAGGTCTCATGGATGTGTCTAATGTGCGTGCGTGGGTGCGTGCGTGCGTGCGTGTATGCGTACGTCGCCATTTTCAGTATCACAAACAGTCGCTCACTCTCGACACTGCCGGTAAGGTTCTGTGTGCCGTACAAAGCTGCCATCTCTGTCTCGCAATGACAAAGAGTGCCCGTTTATTTTAAAATAAACCGCATGTTTCTATCCGTTTCCAGTGCTGAGAAAAAAAATCGGAGGTGTTAGAACTTGAATGCACCTCGTATATCGATAACTAGGGGATTTGGGTTAACAAGTCATTATCTGTACCAACTTGGAATCAGGAACTCTTAGATTTAAAGAAAAAACTATAATTTTTTGTTTGGTAGGAAAGCCTGAAATGACAATAAACAGTCTCGTTTCCATTGTTTATAAACTAAGTACAGTCCGTTTTGTTTACGAGAGCCTTCAATGCTTTTGCGCATGCATCAGGTCTCCTTCGATTTCTTAAAAATAGGGGTGATAAAGAGCGGATGTTTACTTTTTATCAATGTTAGTTTACTAGTAGCTGCGTTCTATTTTCGCTTTTCGGGAAAGAATTATGGAAAGAATAAATACTGTTACAAAAATACTCCTCGTTATTTTTTTCTTAAAAGCGAAAATGTCCAAAAGAGTTTCTTAGGAAAGTATCTATCTCAGCGTATAACCCCTCTGCCGAGTAAAATCGTCTCGCAGTGGTAGCTCTGCCATTCAGAAACAGACAGTATTCGCTTATTAAAGCCTCTTTATTATGGGGGTTTATTGAGTAAATCTTAGGAATATTGCAAGAGTTAAAACTAATAAATTCTCGTGTTTTAAGGAATGAAAGTTTCAATTGTTATAGTAATAATGTGAGTGCGTGAGAATTGAGCTATAAAAGAATGCTCAGGGAAAAAAAAAAAGACTGATTTTTAATTATGAATTAGATTTTTTTTTACCGTTTTTTCCCCTCTTAAGAGAAAAGTTCTAAGGGAAATTATGGCTTATTGTGAGTCTAGTTGTCAATGTTCAGAGAAGTCTGAATTTTATTCATAATATAAAATAGAAAGATTTCTTTCCCTATGCAAACTTGAAGAAATGTATTTTCCATTGAATTCTCATTTAATTGAACAGAAGACTGTGTTCTAGTTTAATTTACATTTAATTATGTTTAATTTATTGTTTAATTTATCAACGAGATCATCTAGTCTGCCGAGAAAAGCTGAGTTATCATCGGGGGAAACGAGAATTTCCGACCGAGTAGTCATCGAATCGACAAGGCCGTTATGAACCTTTAGTAAAAATGCTATCATCGGGACCAAAAGGACTTTCTGACCGAGAGACCAGTTTACCAATGTAGATGTTTGTAAACTCTGCCGTGCAAAGCTGAGTTATCGTCGGGGAGAACCAGAATTTCCGATCGAGTAGCTATCGAATCGATAAGACCGTTACGAACTTTTAGAAAAAAAAGATTATTGTCGGGACCACAAGGACTTTCTGACCGAGTGACCAGTTTACCAATGGTGACGTTTGATTGCCGAGTAAAGCAGAGTTATCATCGGTATTAAACGAGGATTTCCCGACCCGAATGGATGTTGAACCAACAAAACCGTTACAAACTTTTGAAGAAATGAGTTATCAATGGATCATATATGCCTCAGCAATCACCAGGTTAAGGAAGCCATGTTTCAAATGGGAACGTTCGAAATGCCTGTTGATATAATGATAGGCCTTAGCAATTACCAGGTGAAGGAAGCCATGTTTCAAATGGGAAAGTTCGAAATTCCTATTGATATAACGATTCAACTACTTGTGCTTGGATGCAGTTAATTCTTAAAGTGGACCGGAAATCCATGTAAAAAGCCTAAATTCTCCTAGAGAATTTGTTTCTACAAAAGTGACTATCAGCGCTCCATTTGAAGAATAAAGCATTCCAAACACAGAAGATTTCCCGTTGGCAAGAGAATAATGTAAGACTGTTTCAATTTATCTATTTAGCCAAAATCAGAGGTTTTGTAGATTAGTTTTAAAAAAAAAAGAGGAAAAAGAGAGAAGGAAAATAGGGAATTGAATCTATTCTAGTTTTGGTTGTAATTATAATTATTTTAGAAATCAATTTGTAGGACTTGAAGTATCCTAGGATATATAGTTTAATATTGAATTTCAATTTATGGTATCAAAATTTAGATTGATTTTTTAGATTTAAAATTATTAAATATAAAAAAATATTAAATGGATTAGGATTGTATTTAGAGTTGGAAAATAGTGCTATTTAGTTTATAAGTTGTAAACATGATTAATATAATTTAGAGTTGAGTTTAAGAAATTGTTATTAGTATTTATTGAGATTTGTTTTATTTGTTTGTTTTTTTTTTAAATCTTATTTCTACTGCGCAAAATAACTTAACTCAAGTTTTTCCCCTTGGGGTTCTCTGTTTTTCCCCCAATTTCAAATTATTGTGTTTTGTTTTTTTTAGATTGTAAACACTAACAAGTTTTTTTAAGTTGCGTTTTGGTAGCAGAGTCTGTTTGGGGATATACGTTTTTTTCCCCTTCTCCTTCCCTATTAAGTAACTTCCCGTAAAAGCTAAAGAATAACCTAACAAAAATTAAAATAGGTTTATAAAAATCACTTTTACATACTTTACCTGAAAAAATGGAATATCTCCAAAAGGAAGCTCAGTAGGTCCAGGTCTTCTTCGAAGCAAGGCGGATACCCCATCTTCCCTGGCTTGCATGTTTGTCCGATATGTCATATGACCACTCTGCAACTAGCCCGTCATTGACATCAAGCAGGCAATAGCGATGAACTGTGGACTCGGATGGAAGCAGCCTGGCTGGCTATATGTCAGAAACACGTCCATGATCTGTTTGATTCGATGCCACGGTGTATAGCAGCTATTATTGCAGCTCGTGGAGGCTTTACGCCATATTGATATTTTGCAAATACTATACAAAAAGGCAATATAATCTTCTTCATCTTCTTTACTTCATAAATAACGATATTTCGAATAACCTAACTGGTTATTCTTCATCGGGTTTAAAATTGAAATATATTTCCTACTACAGGTTTACATTGGAATAAGGTAAACAACCAAGAGCAATACAAGTAAGAAATTACAGTTGAAAACAGAATAAACTAAAAATGAAATGATTTAGAATAACAAAGTATGCCATCTTATATCTATTATTAAAATTTGTGTTTTGAGTATAGTTATTCATTGGATTACCAATATTATATTTGTATTTTAAACGGGTCATTTCACGTCAAACCAACAAGGCACTCAACCTGACCATCTAAGGTTTTGATGAAAGTTGGTTTATTTGTAGCTTTTGTGTCCTGAATTCAAAAATAGTTTTTAAAAAATTCTATCTCTTATAGTTTTTTAGCTATATGTATTTCAAAGTCGGAAAATTTACCTTTTTTTACGTACGCGCAAAGCTAAAATGTGCTCTAATTCAAGTTCTATAAGCCCTAGAAGGTTGTTCAATAGCTCATTTTAAAGAGGATTTAGTGAGCTTTAATTTGATACCAAACTTGAAATATATTGGTGAATTTTTGTTTTGAAAAACTTAAAAATTTGTTTTTGAAAAATTTTTGAGATAGTGTTTTTTTGAAAATTTTGAAAATTATATATATTTTTTATTGCAATCTAGCCATTATACCATAAAAATTTCAAAGTGGGATAACAATGGGATTGGCAGTTGTGAAAAAAATACTTCACAGTGGTTTAATATTTTTATGCGTTCTGGGCTGGCATCTCGACTATGGGCAATTTACTACACGCCTAAAAAAGAAATAAATATTATTCCAATCAGTAATTTAACTGTAAATATTATTTCATCATAATATTTGTAAATGTTTTCTCAACTTAATCAATAGTTTATTAAGCACAGCACAGAGAATCGATTTAAAATACATTATAAATTACAGTAAACTCCCGATTATCCGTGGAATTGGGTGGCGCGGCAACCACGAATGAGCTTTAACCGCGGATAATCCGAAAAAGGACGAAAATGAACACAAAAATGCTTTTAGCATGTTTTATTTACATTAAAATGGCAATACACACAGTTACAGTGCATATATTATAAACAATTATTTTATTTTAAATTATTTATTTATTTTTAAATTTTATTATTATGGGAATGCTCTACCCATAATTTAGTGTAATCTGCCTACCTAAGCTACGCCCACAAGGTCGTTCTTTAAATTGTTTGTCTATATTTGTCTTCACTTACTTTGTTAGCCTCTTTTATTGTTTACCTTATTCTAGATTTAATTTTTTTTTTAATTCCGTAAAAAAAAAAATGAAACAGGAGAGGTCCGCGGATAAACCGCAAAGCGAAGTATTTTTATCATAACTTCCGATTCCATTGTTATCCCACTTTGAAATTTTTATGGTGTATTGGCTAGATTGCAATAAAAAATATAAATAATTTTCAAAATTTTCAAAAAACAATTTTTCAAAAATTTTTCAAAAATAAATTTTTAAGTTTTTCAAAAAAAAAAATGACTAATATGTTTCAAGTTTGGTATTAAATAAAGCTCATTAAATCCTCTTTAAAATGAGCCATTGAACAACTTTCTAGGGCTTATAGAACTTGAATTAGAGCAAATTTTAGCCTTGCGCGTACGTAAAAAAAGGTGAAATTTTCCGACTTTGAAATATATATAGCTAAAAAACTATAAGAGATAGAATTTTTAAAAATTATTTTTGACTTCAGGACACAAAAGACTACAAATAAACCAAGTTTCATCAAAATCTGAGATGGTCGGGTTGAAAATTACTATTTTTTGGTTGATTTGATATGGAATGACCCAACATGTAATACATCTTAATTGATTGATTGATTGTAAATTAATAATTATTTTGTAAATTATATACCATCTCATGTTTAACATTTTTAATCACATTTTAACATTTTAACCCTGCTGTACATCCCTCACACAAATGGTACGTTTCACTGATTTGCAGGTCACATGGACAGTTGCGGCTATAAATACAGCAGTACAGACCTCCCATCATCAATTGACAAAGCAACCCACAGCGATAATGGGAAAGTGCAGTGATCTGATGGAGTTTGAACGTGGTATGATCGTCGAGGCTCTACGTGTTGGTCAAAGAGTATCCGAGATAGCAGTGCTCCTGAACTTTTCGCGTACAACAATATCAAAGATGTATTGGGAATGGTGCATCGAACGTTGAGTCAGCGGCTCTCCTGTGGACGATAATCCTTTGATGACAAAGGTCGGAGGAGGATGTATTGAATTGTGCAAGCCAGAAGACTGGTCACAGTTGCTCAAGTGACGTCCGACTTCAACAGTGGTGCGCAGCAAACCATCTCGAAACGCAACACTAGACGTACTATGTTGCAGATGGGCTAAAACAGCCCATTGCCTCGTCCGGTACCCTTGTTATCAGCAAACAACAGGAGCGCACGCCTTCTGTGGGCAAAGCAACACGGACACTGGATCATCGACGACTTGAAAAAAGGTTGCTTGGTGCGAGGAGTTAAAGTTCCTGCTGCATCATGTTGATGGCAGACATAGAATTTGGTGCAAACAACAGGAATGTCTGGACAAGTGATGTCTCACAATAACTCTTCAAGCCATTGGGAGCAGTGTCATCATGCGGGACATGTTTTTCTTGCACACGTTGGGTCCATTAATACCTTTGGAGGCACATCAGATGCTAGAGCGTAACTAAACATCGTAGCTGAGCAAGTGCAACCGTACCTGCCAACAGTTTATTTTCATGCAGATGGTTACTTCCAGCAGGATAATGCGCCGGTGCACAAAGCCTGCATCACTATTTTTATTCATATTTGTAAACTATTTTTTGAGGGAATTGAAAACATGAAAGTTGTTTTAAGAAATAATGGCTATAATGATAATTTCATAGATAAAGCTATACAAAATTACAATAAATTTAAAATTAAGGAATTAAATGTACAAAACGAAAGGAGATTTTTTATACCATATATGAATAAAAATAGTTTACAAATTAAGAAAATTTGTAAGAATTTTAATATTGAAATTGGATTTGTTTATCAAAATAAAATTAAAAATATTGTATGTAATAAATTAAATATATATGACAAAAAACATGAAATGGGAATTGTATACAAGATAGAATGTCTGAACTGCAGGAAATTCTATCTTGGAGAAAGTAAAAGGACATTAAAGGAACGGGTAATGGAACACGATGGCTACATAAATAATAAATCAATAACCAAATCTGAGGTGGCAGAACATTGTATTCAGCAAACTCATTGTATGAATAATGAGATTAAAATCTTATGCGTGGAAAAAGAACATAAGACAAGAAAAATCATAGAAAGCATGTATATTAGGAACACAAAAAGTAGTAATTTAAATAGAAATGATGGGATACAAGTGAATGAAAGGATAACAAGAATGGCTAAGGAAATAGTCAATAAAAATTGTGAAAGTTGTAAAAACAAAGTAAAATTAGATGTATTTAATGGTTAATGACTAATACTACTCTTAAATTATTGTAATTGTTTTAATAGCAATTGTTTTTTAACAATCGATGTAATATTATATTCACGTAGTCTTCCTTAATTGTTATTTAAATTCTTTTTTTATTTCGTTACAATTTCATTTTAAGCTGAAGAAGAAGAGACGTGTTATATCTCTTCGAAAATTTCTTTGAATAAATGTATGTTTTATCGCATTTATTTATGTGAGTATGTTGTGGATGGATGAAACTTATTTGTTTTAATATTCTTAGAACACTTTTCTAAGATAGTTCAGAATCAGCAACTAATGCCTGAGAGCTTACTTGAGAATCATGAGCGATTACAGCTATTATTGCAATTTGTATTTTTTAAGGTTAGTAGTTTTAAGGTTCTGTTGTTTGGGTTATACACTTCCACTTTCCGAAAATTGTTGCACAACACGACGAAAAGAACTAGACGATGGAGTATGTCTTTCGGGAAAGAGTTTGACTGTTCCATATTTTGTCCAGATTGATCATAGCTCAAAATTTCTCATCTACAAATAAGTATGTCATTCTTAGCAGAGAAATCAAATCGTAAACCTTCAATCAAATCCAAGTGATTTGATACTTTTAAACGAACATTGAAGCGATACTTCGTTTCTGCACTAAAAGGTAAGAAAAACTTTTAGTGCAGTTGTCAAATTGATTGACAACAAAATTGATTAGGTTCTCTTAGGTTCTGTTGATTTAAATGAAATGGTGTCAATTAGGGCAAATTAATACGTTTGAAATGGGGCAAATTGATACGCTGTTTTAATTTTCGCAACCTACTTACAATTTGTTTGTATCACGTTACGAAAATAGTCCTAAATTATATAAAAAGACTCAGTGAGGGAAATACCACGTCAGACATATGAAAAAGCTTACGCTGATGTCGTAAAAGGCTCTTTGTCATTGAGGAAGGCTGCTGAGACTTACGGGATAGACAAAATGACCATATTGAGGTGTAAAAAAAGAAGAAAACCTAGATGAGGGGCCGAAGGTTAGAATATATTATTCTAAACATCGACTGGTCTTAAATGAAAATTTAGAACTTCAATTAGAGCAGCAAATACTTCTTAGCTCCAGTATTTACTACAGGCTAACTCCCAAAAAATGTAAAGACAGTTGGCATACGAATGTGACCAGAATGGGACAAAATGAGACATTATGACTTGTCTGATTAAATAATTTTTAATATGTTTCAAAATTATGTTCATAAAAACATAATATGCTTATTTAAAAGAAGAAGGACTAAAGTATCGTATAATAATTTATTAGATTTTCTGAAACTTCTTAAAAATTTAAAAAAATTAAAAACCACAAATTATATCAACTTGCCCCGGTCTCCCCTATACTGATATTTGTGAAAATCGCAATACCATGATGATACTATCAGAATGGAAGGAAATTTATTGCACACATTACTAATAGTGATGCAAACGATTTAAGTTTCAAAGCAATGCAACAACAGTACTTGCAAAACATCAGTATGGTGTGATCAAATCAATAGACATGTAAAATTGTTGACATACCGGACGAACATGCCAGGCAAGAAGGGTATCTGCCTTGCTTTGAAGAAGGCATGGACATTTATGGCAACTTGTGGTCGGTTGTTGTCTTGTTGGAATATGGTTCCTGGAGTGTGCTGAAGAAAGGGTACGATTGCAGTCTCTGAACTTCTCTGATGTAGCGGCTGCTATTGAGACTGTCTACAAGTTGTAGCAACCGAGTTGGCTGTTACGTCCAATTGCCTCCCCAAACCATCGCGTCTATCGCTCATGCAGTATGATGCTTGACAATTCAGTCTGGGAAGATGGCGCTCACCTTCATATCTTCTAATGTGAAAATGCGACATGATGCCAATCTTCACGCCACTGGATGTGTTTGTGAGGCTATTGTAGCCTGAGGCGTTGATGGTTCAGGCTCTAGGGAATCCTCTGCAATGGAATGCATGCAGGAGTCCTCTGTGCAGCAAACACCGTCGAACAGAAAATGTCAGACCTGTTGCAGTGTTCCAACGTTGTGCTAACACTCAAGAAACAGCTGAACGGTCCGTCACTGCCATGCGGATGAGATGTCTGTCATCCCGTGGTGTCGTCACATTTTGTGGTCCGCTTCCGGATTTTCGACTTGTCCATTTCTCGTCAGTGCACAGCTTCCACACTCGCATCGCTGCCGTGGCATTATGCCCTGTACGAGCTGCATTTTCACGGTATGAAAATCTCTTTAACAATGTTTAACTCAAGCTGATCATTCGGTCCCGTTAAACTCCATAGCTTGGTTAAAAGGCCACTTTGACATCCAGTAAGCTCGTGTACAACTCACTGATGATGAAAACTACTTATCTGGGTTCAGAACAGTTCTCTACTTATACCATCTTACACTACAGTTTAGAGGGCGCTGCTGGCTCTCGGCATCCGCAATCATTCCAAAATTTTAATCATTTGCTTACCCGGCTTTATATTTTCTGTAAGTGTCACTTCATTTGCACGTTTCCTTCAGGGTGTTGCATTTTTCACAAACGTGGGTGTATATACACATGTAACGTGGGTGTATATACACATGTAAATATATATGAAATTTAAAAGATGCAGTCAAGAACAATACACTGTATTCTGTTCACTTATAGTGAACGAATTACCAGTACTCTCATGTCGCTTCCTTACATATTCGATTGTATATCAATAAGCATCATTATTTAGCACGTATTTACTGCATCAATAAGCTTAAGCTTCTAGAGATTTTTATTATCTTAAGTAGCTCATTTTGAACAACGTTAGAATTTTGTCATTTTATTTTGGATGCATGGAATCACTATATTTTTCCATGTGATATTACAGCTACATAATATTTCAGCTCGAAACTGCAGTTAGAACAAATTTGCTTTAAAGGACTATACTTCAAGAAATTCAGGCAACAATATTCTAAGTAAGTTATATAATGATCTTTGATTAAGATTTTTTTCTCCAATATGCATGTTTGTTTATATATACCGTAACGTGACATCTTTTAATAACAAAAGAAGAATTAAAAAAATTAATAATGTAGCATAACGACTTGTGTAACGACTCATTTCTGTTTAGTGGATAGGCCATTGTAGTATGGATGTCTATCAGCTGCTATTCATTTCTTGAGTCAAAGGAGTCCTTTTTAGAGACACATTTGGAAGCTATTATCAATAGCTTCCAAATGTGTCTCTAAAAAGGACTCCTTTGACTATCAGCTATCAGCGACAAAAATCACTAGCTACAGCGTTTGTTCTGTCCGTTCGTCCGTCCGTGTCTAACAGCTCCCGAACGCAAGGTCTGATCGACAAACTGATTTCATCATCGTGTTCGGAGGCCAAAACACAGTAGAATGGAGTATTTTGAGGGACAAATGCCCCCCCCCTCCATGTTCCAGATATTTACCATTGTTGCCATTCTACCCCCCCTCCCCCTAAAAACAACCGAACCCAAGGTCTGATCGACAAACTGATTTCATCATCGTGTTCAGAGGCCAAAACACTTTTACCGCCTTGCGATTGCGATTTTTGTACAGGTAGCACTGTACAGAACTGTCTTCTTTATTCGTTTTCTATCCCCTTCCATTAACCAAATCCAAAGAGCTGTAGCAAAGTCATTAGCACCTCTACCACCTAGGTTTTCGGTCCACAAGAAACAAGTGTCCTTGGTTAGATCAGTTAGAATCGTAAGGTTGTACATGTTGAGCTTTCGAACATAAAACCTATCTCCAATGAAAAGTTTTGTAACACCTTTTCCAAGTCAGTAGCACCTGCTGCAGATACCACTACTTTGGCATCTTTCTTTTTGTCAGCTTCTTTGGATTGATGTGCCTGCATTTTACGCCGCAAATGTGATTCATGATCACTTCGTTGAGCTTCCGATACGATGTTCGCCTTCTCATGAGCTCGACATAACTCGCAGGTACCACATTGGTCCTTCCACGGTTTGTGAAATGCCAGATTGAAGCTTGTGTTGAACACCGCTCTGTACTTGTTCTGCTAACAGGCTTTAAATTAGGTTGCAACTATTTGATACACAAACTATTATGCCTGCAAGGCTAAGCTGACTCTATAATTTTCTCATTTAGGATCTGATGTACAACAGTGGCTCTCCACTCGAGGAAACTAATTGCTGTCATTCTTTACTAACTGCGTGGATGAATCAGGTATTTTTTATGCGCAGGTTTCTTTGCAGGAGAAGGAGAAAACCAACTGTGACATTTTCAAATGTCGAATTTACCATCTGTTGCAAAATGTCAAGCGTGTTTAGTAAAAAGTCTTTACATACTCTCTGCCAATCGCTGGTCCCTTTAGGCAACCTATATACATAGGAAAACTTTTTATGTGTTGCTCTGCAGTGCTTCTTTTTTTCTCTGTCTTCATCATACAACTTGTTAAAAATATCTTACGGGCCTTGCGGTTGCCTGTCCCCAAAAAGCTTTATTAATTTTTTCTTGTTCAGTCAAAAGGTATCAAATAGTTGCATTTTTTCAGACAGTTGCTCTGTCCTTGCACTTGGCGCGATCGTTTATTATTCTTACTTTTACGTTACTGTCCCTTATTGTATGCAGCCATTTTTGGATTTTTGATCCAGTTTTGTGGTTTTCTAACATGCTTTCGTGTCTTCCGTGGTCTTCCACTTTTCTTCGCCTCTGCAGCTTCAGTAATAACATTGTCATTAGAGCTGCTATTGCCTAAAGTATCTAATAATTGAGAAGCATTTATATCTTGCATGCTGACTTATCAGCTTCTTCATTAATTCTGACATCATCTCCATCATCTTCATCACTTAGCAGGATGCGTTACCATCTGCATCACTGCTTTGTAGGAACACTGAAATATCTGAATCTTTATTGTCTTTATCCCTGAGCAGGATGAATGAATCATCTCAATCTATCATCCGAGAATTTAAGAAATCAAAACCACATAAATCATTCAAATTCACATTAGAATCATAACCATCACAAAAGCAAATCTGCAGTCAGAACATTATTGCTCTGCATAAATTTCGAAAATTCGAAAATAGAACAAAATGAAATTTTAATTCTAGGGTGAAAAATTTTTTTTTCAAGAATGTCTTTAATATTAAAAAATGTGTAATTTCATGTAGTTTAAGGATTAATTGTTAACAAGAAATTCGTAAAAATTGAAATCATTTTGGCTCCTAGCCAGCGATTTGTAAAGGTCTAATTTGTTTTTAATATTTGTAGTCTCGTGAAGAGGCTTGTGTAGGATGCCTTGCAACATGTACATGTCACGGACATGAATTTTGTAATTATATTTTTATTTATCTTAGTGTGTTTGATCCCATTTTATGAATATCAGTAAACTAATATTGCTACCGTATTTTTAGTCAATAGCTTTTTGACTCAGGAATTTCTGGTAGTTTGAGATTCTGTATTACGAAATAAGAAAGGCAACTTAGAAGTTCAGTCTGATAGCTGAGCACGCATAAGTTTATTGTGCAGTACTTTTCCAAAGTTCTTTCTGGTGGGCGCCCTAACGTGGCCAAGCTTTTAGATTACTATGTCTCCAGTGGTCCTCGTACTGCTTGTGTCTGCTTTTTCTTTCTTCCGGCCTGGAACGTTTGATTTCGCCTGATCTTCTCACCAGCAACGTTGATTCCCAGTTTCTCCTCGTACCGCAGGCGGCATCCACTACAGGTCACCTTTCTCCTTCCTTGAAGTCGTCCTTGTAGGGTTGGAATCTTCCGACAGTTGTCGTCGGCTTCTCGAGTAAGGGTTCCTTTCTCATAGCACTCCTTGTTGAATCGGGGACGATTCCTGCTGTTGCCGGTTTTCTGCACGGCTGGTACGGGTAACAGTTTCTCCTTCTTGATGAGCCAGGTGGCTTCCACTGTGGCCAGTTATCTGCACGGCTTGTGCAGGTAACGTCTCCTCCTTCTCGCTGAGCCGGATGACTTCTTCTATGGCCGGTTATCTGCACGGCTTGTGCGGGGAACGGCTTCTCCATTCAGCTCCTTCCAGGCACGAACTGACTGCACTCTCTGCTCCGGATGGAGTAACTCCTTGCAGCTCCTTACCGCTGAAACGAGCTGCCAAGTCCGACATCCCTATTTAAGGCCATTTCCAGCCTCACTCTGGCTTTAGGACGAGTCAACTCTATAGGGAAGCCGGGTCAGGCAAGTCCACTCCTTAGGAGGGAAGTCGACTCAAACCACCGGTAAGAATATAATAAATGGAAAGACAATGTTAAAGAGATTATTATTAATTAATATACAATATTAATAATTTAATTTATTATTAATTTATTATTATTAATTTATATACAATACGAAATAAGTGGTATAAATTAATTCACTTTCACTACAATTCGAAATGGGACATTACAATTTTTTTTTAAAGAATAAGTTGCAACCACTTTTATAATATTCTAACAATACATTCCCACGGAAATTTTTCTGCTGTTATCTCATAATTCAAAATTTAACTTTGATATATTTTAAATATATTGTACAGCTAGGATTAAAATTGTAGTCCGTAATCACAATGTTTATAAGAAAGAAACAATGGAAATACATTGCATAGAAAATGCTTCTTTGAAATTACGCTTTTTAATTATTTCTTTTGAATAGTAATTACAGATATATGCCATGCTGGTATTAATGTAAGGTTCATGGATATTTTATTATTTCTAAAAGTAATATTAAAACTTTTTAGACTAAAAAAATTGCACATTGTGATTGAAAAGTGAACCTTCTTTTAAATGGATACAAGTTGAATTTAAAAGTAAGACATAAATTCACAAGTTGTTTAAATAGTGCATTACTTGCATACACAGGTACTATTTACCTACAAAAATGAAATTTCGAATCCAAGATTTTATCTATAACTGCAACTTTTATCATTGGAAGAGGAAATAATAATTGCTGTAGTTCTTTGCAAAAATAATTGCAATATACATATAAAGATATAAATAAAAAAACCGGACTGTCCGGCTTTACATGTTTAGTAATACAAGTTAATTTTATTCTTGTATTCTATACTTTCTAAATTTTCTAAATTAGAAATAAATGACTGAAATCTTGATTTTGTGAAACTCGAAGAACCAGATTTGAGTTTTGCCGGTTCGATTTTATATATACTATATATATATATATATATATATATATATATATATATAACATGAATTTCATAAAAACTTAGTCTGTTTATACATTGTTTGTGTAAGACTTTATTTTTTTTTTCAATTTTATCTTTCAAGTGTATTTGTTTATTACAAAGGACTTGACTGTATATTAATCCTTGAGTGATCATGTATTTTTAAATCATCTATAGTCGGAGCTGAAAAAAAAATGAGAACCACTGATTTACTCGATTACTTCTTTGTTATACCTTCAGGTAATTTGCGATATTATTCAGGAAGTTCGCTGTAAAAATTTTATAATGACGTTGTAATCAAATTGCAGATTTACTGTAGAATGTAATACTTTATTATGAACTTAAGGAGCTTGGGGAAATCTATTCTATAAATTATTTACATACAATTTATATTAACTTTAACAATTCTTTATAAGTTTTAATTTTATTTCCTTATAATTATTCTTATTTAAATATTGAATTGCAATAAAATGAGTTTAGAAATTCATAAAATGGAAAAGAAAGTGGAAAAGACAGTCAGCAGACTTTGGATGATAATCAGAACTTCTTTTCTGAAATTTTACCACAATTGATTGAAGTGAAATTAAACAAGCAGAGAAAAGGAAACAAATTTAGTTAGAGAATTCATTTAAATATTGGAGAAAATGTTTAATTCATTCTGAATGTTGTAGTATTATAAGAGCTTTCTTGTCATCTATTTGACTTTTATATATTATGTAAATTCTTGTCTAAATATTTATCTATTCATACCTCTTAATTACTTCACGGGAATTTAGTTTCATGTATTTTTAAACTGAATTGTGAAGGTCCTTTATAAACTTTTTCAAAGATAAACGTTTCAACTTCTTTTGTAATGATATATTCACGCAATTCATGCATTTGACATTTTCTAAGGAAATTGAAATCGGAACACCATAAAGGAATTATCAAATTTTTTTGGCAAGTGTAGCACTAGAAACAACAGCATTATAGATTAGAGATTCCAAGATTAGACACAGGCGAATATGAAGTGGATTTAGTCTTTTTTCAGTGTTGAATCACACATTAACTAATCAACTTAACAGAGGACACAAGAACGATGCACGTGAGGCTGGTATATCTTTGTGTCAAATTGGGCGAGGTTCCAAGAACAGATGAAGGCAAACAGTCACAACCTGGCTATGGCGTTATGATCGAAAGAAAACATGGAAATATAAGTCGCGTCACTGTTAACCATCATATATAAATAACAGCTAATGACTAATATGACAGCTAATTGACTAATAACTTTTCGTGTCAGCAAAAGAATATGAAAAACTAACGCTCGAAGCCAACTTGTTTTCCAGAATATCCATACAACTCCTTGCTGTAGTCCCTTATACTGGGAACAGGTAACCCTGTGGATACAGAAGGATTTGCAAATGAGAGACGAATGGTGATGATATTTGTCTATAAAATGATTATCTAGTCTGCTTAGTTCAGACTATTGGATGGAACTTTGTGTGATAAACATATAATCCGCCGCAAAGAGGAGATTGTTAAATATTTCGCGATTTGCCAGAATTGGATAGCAGTTGGTGTGAGTAAGGAAATTGAAAGGTTTTTGTTAAAGACATAAAAAACATTCCCAATATGTTGAATGGGTAATCAATACTGTAATTATACCATTCATGATGACCATTTCAAATCCCTATTGCGAGGTCGGTTCTCACGAAATATATCGCGATAATGTTTCAGTAATAGATTGACCAAATAAAGATAAAGCCACACGTGGGATTTTGGAATGGGAGTGGTTATGATAATCGTCCAACCAAAAAAAAAAAGAAAAAAATTGTCATGTCATTTCTCGGATTGGGAAGGGGCGGGTTACAGACAAACGATGAAGTTACCAACCAAAAACAAAACGGGCCCAACATCCTAGATTTCTTCGATTTTTAGATACAATGGCAAGCTTTTGTTTCCTACCCAATCTCCCACTCGGTGCATCAGTGATAGATGTAATATCCACACATTGCAGCAAACGTTTCATAGCTAACCATCTAAATGAAAAAGCCATGGAACAAAATGATATTCGAGAGTTTGCTATTATTCATATTCGGCGGAGATACTAAATACTAAGTAACATAATTACTTGGTAATGGCAAGAGTCTGTTCTAGATTTTTGTGTGATCTAGAATTATTATCTTTACACATTGCAATATGAATCTGACAAGTCCTTTAGGATTTTTAAATTTCAATTTCCGTCAGTGTATATTGCATTTAATGTATGCCTGAAAGCAGTGATTGACTTTTCATTCTTTTTACAGTTTGTAAACTATTTCTGACACTTATTTATAATATTTTGTATTAAATTCTGAATGATTTCTAAGACTGACAAAATACAACAACCAAGAAATAATCCCACACTTCCTCCAATGTCACTAGTCAATTGGACAATGGAATAGATAGAATGTTCTTCTATCATTTCAATAAAGTTATCTGCAAAAATAATCTTATAACATAGCTCTCATTATTTTGTTTATAGAGAGGCGTATTCCTTGGATATGTGTTAACATGAAACATCAGTTTTTCACATGGTACAAAACATCCACATGATTCAAGAGTCGTATCCTCATAAATACTATATATCGTAGTGTAGTCATTGACCTGTTCCTGCATAGTACAACCTTTCATGTGAATGAAGTCTGTTAAATATATTATTCTGAAATGAAACCCAAATAATATTAGTTAGAAAACATGCCCGTAAGTAGTTATAGTAGTATTATATAGTGAATTTTCATTAAGATTTAAAAACCGAAAGGTTAAAATTGTTAAAATAACTTTTAAACATTTCTTATATATTACTTTTTTTGATTAATATGAAAGTACATTTAATTTATGAATAAGCTCTTACTTGCACTTTATCTTTTGTTCTATCTTTTTCTTAAAACAGTTTCGAAAGCATTTTGAACTGTCTCCATTATAACTACATGGCTTTTTGACTTGGTTTTTCATCTTCACCTAGGTTTACGAGCATTGATATCTATATTAATAAAAGCGTTTACTATAGAGGCTAACTTCCTAATAAGTTTGAAAGCTGAAACTTGGCACATTAATTGTTTGGGTGCTCAATTTAGCCCTAGAAATCTGAAAGTTAACAAGAAGTTTAAGAACTAACATCCTATGTTCATTTAATTTAATTAATTTAATGATGAGATTAAAAAAAGGCCAGACACACAAATGCTTTAAAAAACAAGAAAACACATTAAAACTTTATGACAGGACCACGCTTCCAACCGGACATTTACAAGTGTGAAATTTCAACAGTTCCAAGCTAATTTTAAAACAATTATAACCAGTGACAGGACGAGATGCAAATAGGACGATTTCTTTCTATATACTCTGGTGGCAGGAATCTTAGACCGAAACTGAAGATTCCTCGAGGCAAACTGGAACCAGCAAACGTCAGGTAAACAGGAAACTGAAGTACTGTACTTCAATGAGTCAAGGGATTAGCCATTTCGAAATTTACAAGAATATTCACAACCAAAGGTTTATCGAGGTATTCATTACATTTTCAAAGTAAGTGGCTCAATTCATGGTGGAGGATGAGGGAATTCCCTAAACTAAGAATATGTGGCGGACATGAGAGGCTGTCAGGTAATTGAACCCCTCATCATGTTAGCACATCCTCATTGTTACAATCAGTGCTCTTTTTGTCATAGAACGCATTGGAACGGCGCTCCACCATCTTTTTTCAACGGATTTTTTATTTAAATTGATGTTTGGTCCAAATAGAATCACCCTGTCGAGCAGAGCAGGTAGGCAAACGACAACAAAATTATTACGACGGTTCTGCTTGTGCATCGAATTCATAGTATCATAAATATTATATAAAATTGCAAAAAAAAAATTACTAGCGTTCCACCACCTTTTTTTTTACAAAAACAGCACTGGTTACAATGACTCAATTTCCGTCAAAACAATTTATCATTTACGGCTTTTCAGTTAAAGATAAGGACCTCATTAATAACCCCTGAAGTAAACTTTATTGTGGAGGATATCAGATAATTTAAATCCTTACCTCTTTACACTTCCCCTGCTTTCTTGGTTTGCTTTTTTTTCTAATTTATAGTAATCAAACATACCTCGATAATCCTTTGGTTGCCTTGTAAATTTCGACAAGGAAGCTCCCGGCCCATCCCTTGACTCATTGAAGTTCATCAGTTTTCAGTTTACCTAAAGGGATCGTGAGTTTCCGATCTAAGATTCCTGCCACCAGAGGACGTTGTACGAAATCGTCCTATTTGCATCACGTCCTATCATTGGTTAGAATTGTTTATAAGCAGCTTGTACCTGTCGAAATTTCACACTTGTAAATGTCCGGTTCGAAGCCTGGTCTGTGATAAAGTTTTAATATATTTTTTGTTTTTTAAAGTATTTGTGTGTCTGGCCTTTTTTAAGAACTAATAGATTTTTTTTGTTACGTACTTTTAAGGCATGAAAAGCCCAATATAATTATATCAAAGTTAAATTCATGGATTAGCTCAAATGGAATTAAAATTCAGTGTTTAAAGCAATAGAGTAGTAATAAAAATAGAAAAGAGATCCATTGTTTAGACTTCAATGCTTTTCTGGGGGAATTTTTATGGCGTCTCACTCTAATTAGTTAACCCATTAGAATAGATTTTAAATATCAAAATGACGTTGCCTCTTGCCTTCAAATTACATACCAAGTTTCAAAAAGTACAGAAGGTATTTGAGGTGGGGTGAAGGGTAAATACTTACATGTACACAGACTGAATGTCCTAATAAACCTCACTTTTCGAGAAAAGCAGGATAAAAGTAAGATTCATCAAAAACGTAATGATGTTATAACTTTTTTTTATACTTCGTTTCTTTCTATATTTCTCAAATAAGTTTTTGAAGGCTGTTGGCTTTTTACTTTAATCAGATTCGTGATTATACAAATATGAGGATATTTTATCATGTTCTGTGAGAAATTCAATTTTTCGTCATGGTAAAATTAAATCGAAATTGGCTTCAAGGCTTTGAAATATTTATATTTTATTTTCATTGAAGGCTTCAAGGCTTTGAAATATTTATATTTTATTTTCATTGAAACTGAAAGTTAAGAGTATGTTCTTTTGTTATGTGTATGCACGAGCTGAAACAATGGATGTGTTGAATACAGCATGAACGCGTGCGTTCAATTGTTGATAATGAAGATCGTAAAATGGCGTTACGATAACAAACTGGAAAATAGCAACGATGCTAAGTTTGTAAAATAGGAATCGGATAAGTTTATATACGATTGTGCAACAGATTAGATTTGAGTTTAAAACTCATCTTGTGTTCAATTAAAGGCAGATAGCCTCCAGTCTTAAATGAGTGAGAATTAATTATAGAGTTAAGTTAATTCTTGATAACCGACTAAACCTAAAAGGATGGAATCCTGAAATGAGGTTACAAATTGGAAAGTGACCAACGCAAACGAAGACTGGCTGACCGAAGTGGAATTCAGCAAGGTATTATCTTCGCCATTAATGTGGATTGACGAATAAATTGACGTATCGGCGCTGGAAATATTGTAAGTAAATTTTCTATTTACTTCGTCTATCTAGGATTTGGAAGAGAGCCAACATATGAGATTCGAACACTTGAAATGAAGTTTTAGGACAAAACTGAATAAATGTTAATGAACTTTAAAGTTGAAACACTACAAACAGATGAATATTTTGTTCGTGAATTACAGATACAATAAAGTTATTAACTACAAGTAAAATCATCATTGCTAGGAATTATCAAAGTAAAGGACATTCAACTTAAAGCAAATGTAGGATAGGTTCAACTAAAGTAAAGAACTATTGATCTGAAATGTTTTAAGTATTCACGCAAGAGGTTTTGTGATTATTAGCCCGATTATTTACTTTCAAAGACTATTTTGATGAAGAACAAGAACTATTAAATTGAAGTATTTGATTTATCATAATAGACTGTTTAAAGTGTTTGGTAAAGACTTTATTACTAGGATGTTAAGTCAGTATTGGATGAAAGAAATTAAGTTAACTTAGACATTCATTCAACTCAATCCTGTTAGCACACATACGGTGAATATTATTGACAACCAATACATACAAGTACAAAGACAAATGGAATATCAGAAAGTTCAATGCATTAATGTACTGATGCATTATATTAAACTTTAGTTAATTTCACATATGATGAAAAGCCATTTTGTCAATGTTGTTACTTGAACAGTTAAAGAAAAGAAGATTTAAATGAACTTTTAAGTATTAAGGAAAAGAACTTTAATTGATAGGAAATCAATTTAATTGAACTTTAATTTGTTAGAAACAAACGTTTCATGTTTTGTAGCTATTTGATTTTATAAAACATGTTAAGTCCATACCAGTTTACTGCTTATTTACTTCTTAACTTACAAAGACTAAATACGCTCTGCTAAAACCAGTACAGGCAAGTAATTCAATTAAATGCAGTTTGAAATTTGTTGTGAGGATCCAAGGTAACAATTATAATATTTATCTCACATGTTCCTTTCCAGTCAAATATATTTTCTCAATGATTATGTACAGCACTAACGGGTTTAGAATTTTTCACAGCTAAGTTACGAGAATTTTCCAGCAACAACCAAAAAATACAACAAAGTTTTCAAAATTTCGGAAAGGAAGTCAGCAAGATTCATTTAGCTTCATATCAAAGAAAAAGAAAAAAAGATGAAAGAAAATACGGCTAATACATGTCTACATGATATATAGAGGATGTAGCTATCCCATCATTTTACTACTTCTGAAGCTCTCAGAACTGTCACTTATAAAGATATTCTTAATATTAATAATCGCCATTGATATTGTTTTTATTAAGTTTACGAGGCCATTAACAAAACAGGACAGTATCAACTAGGCTTCCTTTGAAGTAAAAAAACAAGCTTCCTGTTTTTTACTTTTATCAGGAAATGAAACATTATCGCACCTCATTTATTTGTTATGTTATTCCAATATAAGTTGTTTTTTTATCAAATTTCATAATTCAGCATATTTTATATAAACTACATGAGAAAAAAAACTTCATCTGTTAGTTCCTTCTACTAATCTATAATCTAAGTAGAATAGGAATTATGAAACAGAATTAAGGTTTGAAATTACGTTTTGTTCTCTGCAAGTTTTAATTATCTATAATAAGGTAAGTAAAAGGAATGCGTACTTATTATGGTAGAGCTATTAAAACTGAACATTTTGAAATTAAAAATAAATAAAATTTATATTTGAAAAACTGTTAATTTAATACTTGAAACTTTTACGTGTGCTATTTATGTCTTTATAAATCAAACACCAAGCCGGCAGAACTGTTTATTTTAAATAATATAATTAAAAAACAATTTAAAAAATCTACAACGATCAAGGTTTCAGTCTCTATAGACTGGATAATAGTAACGCTATAGTGACTGAAACTTTGGTCGTTGTATATTTTTTAAATTGTTTTTTCAATATAATATTTAAAATAAGCAGGTGTGCCGGCTTGGTGTTTGATTTATAAAAACTGTTTATTTATTTATATGTTTTGATTTAGAAAATTATATTTTAAACTTTTGTTCTGCAAGCCTTCATTTCAATGCACAATTACAATTGCTGGTGAAAATATTCATAATCTAAATAATAATAATAATAATAGATAAGAAACTCTGCAGTCAGCTTCCTGACAATTACTATTAAACCGCAGCATGGGAAGAAACTCCATAGTGGTTCTGTATTTAGGAGAAAATGATCAACTTATTGAAACCAGAAGTTTCTAGATGACAATCCGTTATCCTTTTGGTTTCACTGTCGTTGGTTGGCCATCAACTGTGTCAAAACAATATTTTCAGAAGATGGCAACTGTTCCAAGACCACACCACGCAAACCTTACCACGGTGCCTGACTTTTCATGAATTTTTCGGAGACTTTTGGTTTCGTAGCATCGAGAATTCTATTAACGTAATCAGAAACAAAATTATCTCCATCACAATAAGAGAATTTACAAAATTTATTGTATTAATAGCATTTGCAGAACATAATTTGTGAATAATATCTTAGCAAATGTAAATCAAAGGATGCAAATTAACTAATCATTTTTATCCATTTTTAATTTTTTTATTTCATTTAAAATTTATTTCCTGTAAAATGGCTATTTTAAATGTTTTTTCCATAAAAGCAATTTTGCTGGAACGCACCTTTCTATATCGTAAAGAATAAACCCAATCCCCAGCCTTAGGAAATTGCCAAAGGTGCAGCATCATTGAATCCATTGGAATTTCTTGTTTGTTGTGTAGGTGGATCTAGAAATTAAAGAGCAATAATTAATCGGAATTATTTAACAAGCATTTTATTTAGAAAACACAGAACTTTAATACCTTACATTATAACTGCAATTTCCGTAATGAAACATAAGGCTATTGACTTACAAATAGCTTTCTGTGAAATGTTTTGTTTATTCCGTTTACTGTAAACAAATAATCACTTCCAAATGATATGTTAACATACAGAAATGTGACAGTCCCCAGATATTTCAGCTGTTCGCCTAAAAAATACGAAATAATGAAAAACTTTATGCCAAAAAAAATTAATAATCTTTAAATTCGTTTTTGATAAATTGAAATGCAGTTGAAATAAGTTGTACTAGTTGACCAGTGCGAATAATTCAACAAAAAAAACACCTTTTAGAAATAATAAACAAATCCAACAGCTGTCGTGCATGTTAGTTAAACACATTGTCAATAGATGGAGCCTTCTCCATTTTTATAAAAAGGTTGACCCGTACGAATAATTCGCATGGTAGTTTGATCAGTCCCCGAATGGTAATGTGGAATTAAATAAATCCAAGAGATTGTCAATAGATGCATCTTCTATATTTTTATAAAAAGATTTTTAAAATAAAGTTTTTTTAACGAAAACATTAATTTTAAATAATTTGTTTATTTTTCGTCATTAGCAGTGATTGTAATCTTCAAAATGTTATCTCAATCATTGATTTTGTTGAAGTATTAAAGGAAAAAAAAAACACCTTTGAGAAATAATATACGAGAAGTTGACAAATTTTTATGTTTTTTATTGCAATAAATCGTTTATTTTATTAAAATATAAATCTTTGTTTGTTTTTTATCTGCTCTTATTAAATAAACAATGAAATATCATTTTAAAGTGCATTTTTATTCAAAAAAGGTTACATTTGAAGTTTACGACGCTACAACATTACTTTAAATGTTGTTTCGCTTTCGAAAAATCAGTTGTTTCTGTTAAAGCGTGTTTTTGTTTCCGATTTATAAAAAGGTTTTTAAAATAAAGTTTTTCAATGAAAACATTAATTTTAAACAATTTGTTTATTTTTCATCATTAGCGGGGAACGTAATCTTCAAAATGATGTCTCAATCATTGATTTTGAGGAAGTATTAAAGGAGTTATTGCGTCCCGACACAAAAACAGCTTTGAAAAATAATCTTATAATATAATAATAATAATAATTATAAAAGCGTTATTCTGTCTGTCATAAGACTTTACGTTTTTCCAATTTTGTGACCAAACTATAAGAGTCATGTAAATGGATAAAAAGTAGAGCTTTTTAAGACAAACAAAATGCTACAAAAATCTTTCGAGAAAAGTATTTGGTTTCCAAGATGGCGCCTTTTAAAGGATCAAATTTTGACTTTTTCTCAATTTAAATGAAAAGTATAAAAGTTGGAAGAGAACATTATATTGAAAAAATGTTGGTATTTGAAAGTTCTATCGAACGAACAAACGTTTCTGCGTTTGCAAGATACATGCAAAAATGTGTGGGGCGCAATTCCAGGTGCGTGGCGCCAACCAGTGATACACCCGAGTTAAGCGGAGAAGCCCACAACGGGTTGGAAAGTCATATATTCTCTGACGATCTCAATATTAATTTGCTAAATAAATAAAGTTTTTTCTTATTGATGCCATATAAGCAATGGTTCCGGAGCGAAGCGACGGTACCCGTCTAGTATACATATAAGGATATAAGGATATTGAGCCGGCATATTGGGCCGGGAAGGAAAAAACAAAACCCACGCTGTTTTAAGATACAAATATCGAATAAATACTATCATTTTAAAACGAAACTAACTACAAATAAATTTAAATCAACGCCCACCTCAAACCCTTCGACCTAGAAAGCTGAAATTTTGCACAGAAGTTCCCTTTATGATGTAGACAAGGAATAAGGCCGGACTTTTCGAAATTCCCACAGGATAGGGAACAATCTGGCAAATTGATCATGAAGTGTGTGACGGCAACTCCAGGTGTATGGCGCCAACCCGCAATGCACCTGAGTTAAGCGGATAAGGCCACAATGGGCTGGGAAGTCGTATATTCTCCGATCTCAATATTAATTTGCTAAACAAATAAATGTTTTTTTTTAATGCTATACATGCGACGGTTCCGGAACGAAGCGATGGTACCAGTCTAGTATACATATAAGGATATAAGGATATTGAGCCGGCATATTGGGCCGGAAAGAAAAATTGAAAGGCAAATAGGTAAATTTTCTTCAAACGAGAAATTTTCAACTTACTTAACTTATTGTATTTGTCATCTAATTCCTTAATTAGCACTTAAGGTTCAGTTTTCTCTTTAACTAAAAGTTTATATCTATCATCTAGCATAGAGATAATTACTCCATAAGCTTTTTCTGATTTTTCTCTAAGCTTTCTTTTTTCTAGTTTGCCCTCTTATCTGCTCTATTTCATTTAGGGATAGATTTGCAGCTCTCCACAATCCATCGCGCATAAGTGCGTTCTTCATCCCTATTTGCCAGGATGCATAATTTGTTCCATTGAAGATAGGACAAATGTACTTATTTCCTTTTTCAGCCATTTTGAATTAATTTTAATACTTGAGCTCAGCAAAAGTTAGTTTCACGGCTGTTTGCTAGACTAAACTTTGACCAACATTATGCTCCAATAATTTCACGCTTATTTGCATTAGAATGACAATTCAATGCTCTAGGGCGCTCGCGCATGCGCAGTGGAAGCATGCTGGACCCATAACCCGATGAAAGGCAAATAAGTATTTTTTTTTTATTTACACTACTTGAACTAATAATAATAACAGAGTATTAGATAATTTACATATGTGTTCTTTGAAAGAACAGGAGCTAGTAACACGTTGATATTAAGTTTCAAATGTAATCGATAAGTTCCAAAAGTACTAGGCTTAATCACATTTGATAATCAAATAATCAAAGTAGATCGTAGTTCACCATATTAGTCTATTAACGTTCATGTCGAACGAACTGAATAAATCACTAATAAGCATAATTAATATTTAACACCAAAATAGTTTGAGAAGCACTGGTTTCGTCTCGTCTCACTATAAGGTAAGTTGATAGCACTAATCTTTCTTTAGTATTCACAATTATTCACTATATTAGAATATTCACTTCAATACTAGATTCACTGATTAATTAATATATATATTGAAGCACATATAAGTAGCACTTTAATAATAGCCTTCCAATAAATCAGTTGACTTGACTGATTTACGATAATTGGTTCTTTAAACAAATGCACTATTTCTTCTGAATTCCAGAACCAGATATTCTAATTGTTTATAAATAATAAACAGTACTCACAGTAATTCTCGCCTACATGACTTGAATTAATTAACTGGTAAACCTTCGTTTAACCGTTGTAATTCCTTAACGTTGAACACTGCAAATCGTTGTCTTCTCCGAACACATGTGACTATCCACCTTGTTAATGGCTCTCTTCATTGAGGTGACTTTCCTTAACAACGATTGGTTGCAATTTGGTCTCGCCTAATAATTTAAAGCGTTCGCTATTTCTTCTAATTCTTCTTGACGTTTTGACTTAATAAGCTTCTCACTATTTTCTCTAACGTTCTTCTTTATTTCTATTCGGTTAGTTTTCGTCTTAGTTGTAGAATTATTAATTCTTTTGACTCTGTCTTTTGGTCTCGTCTTCGGTCTTGCTGTCTCGGCGACTTCTGGACTAATGGTAACGGGCTATATCTTCTTTCATGCGACGGTCTCGTCAGCTTAATATTCTCTGGCGACTGTCTCTTCTTCGTAGTGGGTTCTTACGGTGAATTAACGGAGCGACTTCGCACAATTTCATTTCCATTGGCACCTGCTGATACGTCCATCAGCTATTCTTCTGTAACTGCTTATTTTTGCCAATTCGATATTCTTCTGAACAGTTGAATAGGACTTGAACGCACACTTCTATGGTCGCACCATTTCCTAACACTGAACAACTAATGAGCTGATCCACAAACTGCGCTTTACTACGGATCTGCGCAGCACTGCTGAACTGAGTTGCATTGAACTGAGCTGCTCTCCACTACTTTTCACTACTCTACTAAAGCGAGGCTCTGTCTCGCCTTTTTATCAATTTACATTATGACGTCGTCACATTTGCATATTCGATGAATTAATTTACTTTTGCCGTTGAAGCAACAATTTAAAATTCAATTAATAATTTTTCATAATAAAAAAATGTATATTATTAAATTGTCTCTTCAAAAAACAAAACCCACGCTGTTTTAAGATACAAATATCGAATAAACACTATCATTTTAAAACGAAACTAATTGCAAGTAAATTTAAATTTATACAAATCATTGAAAGTAAATTTTTATATCTCGGGTTGCATCCTAGGGTCATGACCCCAAAGAGGTCAGAAAGTGCTTTCTAGGAGGTCGCCGCGGTTATTTTTAGTTGCAATTATTTTTATAAGAAGTTTCCCCACGAAGGTTTTCAACATTTATTTATTTCAATACGGCTACATTGCAAAATTCTACTGATGATTGTAATCACCCAAGGATTAAATGGTGGGGCGGAGGGGTGATTGCCCCCCACCTCAAGAGTTTGTTTTTAACGAAGTCAAATAATGAACTTTAAAAATCAAATTGATTTTTGAAGTTGACATGTTAACAATAAAGTTTGAAAAAGCAAAAGTATTTTATAGATCGCTGCTCTATCATTTATTTTATAGATTTTGTTATTACACGTGACTGTTTTTGCTGGATGAAAGTCGACTTCAATGGTCTTTTGCGCTTGTGGAATGAGTAATATAACTCATTGCGGTACAGCGGCAGGACAAGCTCCCCTCCAAGATATCACCCTTCCAGCAAGGGATGATATCTTGGATTCGCCCCCTATCACAAAAGGTCACTAATCCGTCACTGGTTGCAATGCTGATTTTCTGTAAATGAAAAGAAGTAACTTAAGTCCACAGCGGTGGACATCACAAAACACTTTATATTATTTTAATTATATGCTGTGGAGAACCATTAATATTACTTCCAATATGTATGTGTGTGCAGTGTTATCATTAAAATAAAATTTAACATCGAAACCTTTTTGCTTGTTGATACAATCATAATGATTTATGACATAAGCTTCCACTTTAAATCCCTAGAAGTATTATCTGTTTCCTGGAAAAGGCATCTTATTTCAGGATCAGGATTGTGATTATTAATTAAACAATGTTCTGCCCATTCAGAAATATTGGGATGATTATTCCTGAACGCGCTTACATGTTCTTTGACTCTCTCATGTAAAGTTCTCCCCGTGCTTCCAAAATATACTTTAGCATATGATCTACATTTTAATTCACAAACCACACGCATCATATTTATTAAAGATTCACTATTAGGTTTTTAATTAAAGATCCTAAATTCTTTCTTCAAATTCTTATGATAGGTAAGTTATTATCTTCCCATTCTGACCCTGTTTCTTAGATAAATTTATTCCATATGGTACTTTTGAAATATTTTTAAACTCTTTCTTATTGTCATTAACTATATTCTTTTTTGTCTTGCTAAAGAAATTTGTATAAATTCTATTAATGAAGTCCTTAGATTAATAAATAATTTGTGCTTCAGTCCATTTATTTATTTATGGATTTACTTTTATCCTTAGTGTTATTAGTAATTTTTTCTAAATAATTATTAATACATTTTTTATTTTTAAAGATATGGGCTGAATGGTAGTTAATCATAATGTTACTTTGATAATCTTTTATGTAATGTTCATACTCAATAAGTCTTATCCTATTAAGTAATGCTATGTCTAAAAATTTGAATTTCGCATCATTTTCCTTTTCGGATTTAAACTGAATCCTTTTATCAATTGAATTTACATAATTAAAAAACTTATAAAACAGCCTATCTGATCCCACCAGATTAGTAAAATGTCATCAGCATAACCCATGTACTTAAAACCATTATTAAGCCATTTTAAAATGTGCTTTTTCCCCATTTTTATTAAGAAATATATTACATAGTGATCCTGAAACAGGGCTTCCCATGGGATAAATCTTCAACCTGCTTAAATGATTCATTATGAAACTTGAAATAACAACTTTTACATACAAAAACTAGTAAATCCATAAACCTGTCCTTACGGATTTACAAATACGAATAATAATATTCTTGATGAATTCAATATCAAAAAGGACAAGTTTATGGATTTACTATTTTTGTATGTTATAATCGTTATTTCAAGTTTTGGAATCGTGACACATTCGTTCTATAAAAATGTCTTTTTCCTATTATATGGGTCGAAAAGTCTTAATGTAAATATGTAAATAACATGTAAGAACTCACCAAATGAAACGGTGGCACATTTTCCAGTATATGATGGCGTTTCTTTGATTTCAACACTCAAGTTACGCTTATCAGATTCTTTCTTGTAAAGATCTTCGTAGGAATCACACTAAATTAAAATTTAAAAAAATATAATAAGAAATATATCTTAAGAAAATCATATACTCTTCTCATCATTCATGAATCGTACTATTTTTTGTCAAGTAAAATACTGTTTTGTATAACTAATATTCTATTTTGACTACTTTTAATTACTGATATAAAACTAAAGACTTATGCTATTAATAAACTATTACATAACGCACCATCCTAAAACTGCAACAATTAGATATGGTGTACAAATTAAATTGTGTAGAATGGAAGAATCGGAATGAGTAAGCAACTGTTATTAAAGGGCATTTTAATGAGTTATTAAAGGGCATTTTTATTCAGGTTAATGTAACCTGAATAATAAAAAAAGAATCAGCAATGGCATAGCAGTAATTAGCACAAATGAAATTGTGATGAGTTGAAACAAGTGAATATAATTTTGTGCTAAAGCATAAATTTCACGGCGACGCATAATAATAAAAATAATAATAATAATAATAATGAAAACCAAGTACATTAACATAAAGAAAACTGAAAAAAAAGTTAAGTAAAATAAGAAAAAAAAAAAACCACGCCAATATTAAGGAAACAAAACAAACATTCGAACCGACAACCTCCAGCATATGAGTTCGACACCTTACCTATCTACAGCTGACAACTGAAATGTGATGGTTGCATTTCTAACATTTAAGCTAATAGTGGAAATCCAATGAAAACAATGCCAAACATCTCGAACATGGGGTCAGACTTTGACTCCTTAAAATATCCTATTCCCAAGTTGTTTGGACCTCTAAACATGATGTTGAAGTCCGTTTGTCGAAACAATATTCCGTTCGGGAGTTGTTAGGAGGTTACAAAGACAAAAATGCCAAATTTGTCGAATATGGGGGGCGTTGGCCCTCGAAAATACCCGATGCCTATGTTATTTGGGTCTCTGAACACGATGGTGCAGTCCGTTTGCCGATCCGACTTTCCGTTCGGGATTTGTTTGAGGGGGGAAGGGCCGACACGGACGGACAGATGGACAGAACAAGCGCAATAGCTACCGACTTTGGTCGCAGAACTGTTTAAAGATCTTAATAGGGTTCGTTTGCAAATGAAAGATTTATTCTTAATGAAAAATTCATTAAATTTACTAAATATCGTACATTATCAAGCATTTTAAAGAATTATTATTTTAACATGCTTGATAACTGAATTCTATTTATTTGTTCTAAGCCCGTTATTCTAGGGTTTATTTATTACGTATTGGTATTCAACTTATACAAGTCAACTTATACAATTGTAGTTATGTTTATTTCATACCTTCATTTCTTAAACATAAAACGAAAAAATGTAAAGTTCTAAAGCAATTTAAGGAAGAAATTTTGGTTTGAAAGATCAGCTCTACCTTATCTTATGAGAATAACTTATGAGATTTATAAAAAGTTATGAAATAAATGGAATGGCCCAATTAGTTCTAAGCGTAGCAATAACTTACTGAGCTACCAACATTTATCCATTCTTTGTCTACTCCATTTTTCTTTACTTCTTCGTTTATATCAATAATTTGAGCTAGTTTTTCTTGTTCAGTTTGCTTTAATAACCATAGTTGCTGTTCAAACTCAAATACGAAAGCATCGCATACAGTAATTTCAGGTAGCTCAAGATAGTCTTGAGCTTTAATTACGACTTGAACGTCATGGGGTTCTGAGTTATAATACAATATTCTTGATACATGGTTGAAAGTAAGCAAATTGCGAATATTAAAACCCAAACGATTCTTAGTATCACTGGTGAGTTCTTATCACTTATGCATTTCACTCCTGCAACGTTAATTTCCGTTGTAGTCTTCAGATCTTTATACATAGAGAATTCATTTCTTAAAGGCCGTACTTGTCGTCGAACTGGGATTCTTCTAACTGGACCCACCTTCTTATACTTTGGTAAAATCATTCTCACTCTGTTGAAATGTTCATCTGTGGAGCAACACGAAATGAAAAACAGTTCATTTGTTATTGCAATTCACAATAGAGAATGAAATATATGTTAATGTATAGTATTTTATTTATTTCCTTCCTGGTTCCTGTCATATCCTTTCGAGTTTTGATCAATAAAATGACTTTTAGCCAAAAAGAAGGCGTGTTGGCTGTCTAACAAATTTGTTATGCTCCATTTATGGTTTTATTTTTACTAAGATTTACATAGTTCCTACTCTTTTTTTTCTTTCCTGTTTTCGAAAAGAGTATCCGTATAAAATTTGTTATAATAGAGTTCCCATTAGACAAACTTAGTTCCAGAAATTTATCTTAATTCGGAAATATAACTTCACTCAGCTGAATGATAAAAAGAAAATATTGGCAATGAATATTCTCATTTCTTTTTTCAAAATTATTAATGTCAAAGATCAATTTTTCTATAAGTTTAACAAGTAAAATTCCTGAAAGGATTTGGCGTCTACTTACGTAAAAGTTTTCAAAAATCGAAATGTCACTATTGTGAGCAGTGTTATATTAATCATAGGCTTTAATATTAATTTTTGAATAAAATGATTCAGATTTACACTTAATGATTTCAAAAGATTTTTTTCTTCAATTTAGAGGACTCTCAGTTCTCTAAACTGGAACTTCTCGTTTAATTTAGAGACCTCCTCAGTTTTATGAATAACAAGTAAAAAAAATGTCAAATGCGGTGGCATCACAAGTCACATCATTATTATAATACATTGAATTTCTTGAGAGGAAACAGTTTCAAATTCGAAGAAGAAATTGTCTCTTCAGCATTATTATATTCAGTTAAGTTTCAAGATGGTTCGTTCAATTGTACAAAAATTACTTGCTAGTATTTAGAAACATGGATGAAGAAAAATTCTATAGTTTTAGAAATCTTCCTTTTATGTTTGATAGTTAGGATTTAAAATTTGTATGAACAATAGAATGTTAAACAAGCAATGATCTATCATTTCTGATATTGATTTACTCTAACACTAACATCTGTATTCCAATGTTTCATGAGGGGACACAATGGACCCAAATTGTGAGTTTCTAAGTGGCAGAACGGCAAGTGCCGACCCTTTATTATCCTTATCCTTATCCTTAATATCTGTATTCGAATCACGAGGCGGCGTGGATGTTTCTTGGGTGTGTGTGTGTTTTTTTTTTTGGTTAAAGAAACAAATTCAAGGTTTGAATGTAACTTGCTTCTGAAAGGGAAAACAGTTTTCGTACGATGAATGAGATAAATTTTGCTATCAGAGAATCAAGAAAAATCGTTCTTTACTACCAACTATAAATATATTTAAGCAAATCATTAAATTCAAATAAATCATAGTATGTATGTATGTATGTATGTAGTGAAGGTGGGTGGCAGAAGCCAAGGACTGCGACCAGAGGTCTGTTGTACTATCCCACGGAAATATGGACAGATGGAGAGAAAGACTGAGAAAGTATGGTGGGAGAAGTGCAGGGGAAACGGGAGAACCCCGAGAAAACCTGCCCAGCTCGGATCGTCCACCATCACGAAACCCACATGAGAACCGAACTCGGGACTCAAGAGGTGAGAGGCCGATGTCTTAGCAACAACGCCAACCGCGCGGCCTAACTCATAGTAACTCCTTCTTCCACTTAAAAACATCTTTAATCATCTATATTTCGATTTCTTCAGCAGAAATCTTCTTCATGGAAAAAACTACAGAAAATGTAGAGAAAAACCTTAAATTTTCTCTAACATTTAAAACAGAATTCTAAGCATAAACAATCATGTAGTCATTTATGATACAAACTTTCTTGAATAACAAAATAAATTCATACAACATATAACAATCACAAACTTTCTTGAACAACAAAATAAATTCATACAACATATAACAATCACAAACTTTCTTGAACAACAAAATAAATTCATACAACATATAAGAATCACAAACTTTCTTGAACAACAAAATAAATTCATACAACATATAACAATCACAAACTTTCTTGAACAACAAAATAAATTCATACAACATATAACAATCACAAATTCTTGAACAAATAACATTTACTAATTCTTATAGAAACAATTTATGTTAATTTCAATTTTTGTTTCAAAATTTTATTATTTTTTATAATTTTTTCAAAAAAACTGAATGAAAAGAATAAATTTTAACGTGCGTAAATAATTTAAATAAATAAAATTACAGCCAACGCACATACTAAGCAAAATCACAAAATATTTATACATACAATAAAACTTTACAGCTATCGATTTCATTAGCGCTTCGGCTAACATTTTCAAGCAATGAGAAATAAAACACTAAAACGCCAGTCTTATATAGGCATTGGAACAGTTCAAAGTGCTGAGAAATGTAGGTAAGGCCAACTTCAGGTTGCAAATGAGGGATGTGTTGAATCTCGAAGTCAATCATTTTTATTGTCCGAACGTAATGGGCTATTATTGGTTGAAGAATGGATAAGACTGGAAACAAAATAAAAAAAGGCTTTACATAAGAATAAATTTTAACGTGCGTAAATAATTTAAATAAATAAAATTACAGCCAACGCACATACTAAGCAAAATCACTGGCGTTTTAGTGTTTTATTTCTCATTGCTTGAAAATGTTAGCCGAAGCGCTAATGAATCGATAGCTGTAAAGTTTTATTGTACGTATAAATATTTTGTGATTTTGCTTAGTATGTGCGTTGGCTGTAATTTCATTTATTTAAACTGAATGAAATGGGATTCATTTTAAGTGCTTTAATTTTGTTAATGCAATTTGTCAGATTAATAAAGCCCGATTCCAAAATGAATCTTTCTGATTCATCTTGGGATACATATATAATGTCAATAATTGGATCCGGATTATGTGCCAAATTTATTGTGTGATAAGCCCAATCTGACAGTTCTGGTTTATTGTCTCTACAAGCATTAGTATGTTCCTTTAACCGTTCTTTAAATGATCTTCCGGAACTTCCAATATATAAAGCGCTATCAGCTTGGTCTTGTTCTTACCATTAGCAAGAAATCTCCGGTATGTTTTGTCCTGATAACCATTTTCCACACATCCATAACGTATCCATTAGACTTAATAGCAATGCATCGTGGGGATAGGATTCAAAGTATTCACATCCTGCACAATAAAATTCGTTAATCCCGGTTTTGGTAAGTTTACATAATGTCTGCAGTTCCAAAACATCCAATTTTCCCATTTCAACACCAAGTGGAGCTGTTGTCCGTCATTTGATTTCATCTGATTTCGGCAGAGCGACTGCTGGTGTCACACATTTCATGCATCCCAAACTATGAAACGTTTTGAGGCCATCCAGAGTGGATACATTAAAGTCGGCTTTATCAAACACGTATTGGCAAAAAGTTTTCCGCAGACTTTTGTGTCTGCTGTTGATATAGGGATGACATTTCCTATATCACGTGTGACGTCAGTGCTCTTGGAAGACAGCTGCGGCGGTGACGTGGCTCTATTGTTGTTCCCGCATAGTGTTTTGCGAAAATGGAAAAACTCGAGATTCGAGCAGTGATTAAGTACTTCGTAAAGAAGGGTATGAAAGCAAAGAACATTCATGCCGATTTCCAGAATACACTGGGGGACTCTGCTCCTTCACATTCAACTCTTGTAAAGTGGACAAACGAATTTAAATTAGGTTGGGAGAGCTTGGATGATGATTCACGCAATGGTCGGCCAAGATGTGTCACTACCCCAGAAATCATTGCAAAAGTGCACAAAATGGTAATTGAGGATCGCCGATTGAAAGGGCGAGAGATTGCTCAAGCTTGCCAGATGTCATCTGAAAGGGTATATCACATTTTAACTGAAAAATTACATTTGAAAAAAATATCTGCAAGATGGGTGCCGCGACTCTTGACGCTGGATCAAAAACGATAAGAATGGATATGTCAGAACAATGCTTGGCCCGTTTTAGGAGAAACGAACAAGATTTTATAAGCCGCGCCGGTTTGTGACCACAGATGAAACTTGAGTCCACTACTATACCCCAGAGACAAAACAACAGTCAAAGCAGTGGAAACATACTGATTCTCCACCACCAAAGAAAGCAAAGACAATTCAGTCGGTCGGAAAGGTCATGGCATCAGTGTTCTGGGATGTGAAGGGGATTCTGTTTGTAGATTATCTCCCCAGCGGGAAAACAATTAATGGAGAATACTATGCTAACCTCCTGCACCAATTACAACAAAAGATACGCGAAAAAAGGCCAGGTTTAGCAAAGGAGAAAGTTATCTTCCATCAAGACAATGCACGCCCGCACACATGTGTCGTCGCCATGGCAAAATTACACGCACTAAGGTATGAATTGTTGCCACACCCGCCGTATTCGCCTGATATGGCTCCGTCAGACTTCCATCTCTTCCAAAAGCTGAAAATTTTCCTTGGTGGACGGTATTTCTCTTCAAAAGAAGAACTGATAGCTGAAGTTGACGGGTATTTTGCAGGCCTTGAGGAATCTCATTTTCGAGACGGGATCAAAGCATCGGAACATCGCTGGACAAAGTGCATTAATCTACAAGGAGACTACATTGAAAAATAAAAAAGTTTTAGTGACGTACGTACTTTTTTTCTATTCCGTTCCGAGAAGTTATCAAACCATCCTGGTATATATAGGAACAAAGTTGTGGGAAATTTACTAAGCTTTAATTTTCATTGCGTAGGTATTATCGCTAAGGCACACTATTTTCGAGTTATGAGCAAAACAATGAAAAACGGGACCTTTAAACCCCCCTCCCACCTCCCGCGGCGCCAGTAATCGAGGGGACTTTATTGGACGCTGTTCAGGGGATCTACCCCTACACAATCCTGCAAATTTTAAAACTACATTGGTTTATTCCGCGTTTTGCCTTTTTTGGTTCAGTTTGCCTGGACTATAACGTTAGGAGTTGCTGCCGGTCGTGGGTGTTGTTTTCGGACCTGTGGCTTATCCCGCTTTTGGCTGAAGGGCTTCGTACGACTTTCTGCTATTACCCGGCTGGCAGTGGACTTGCAAACATGAAAATTTCGGCGTTTGACCATGTCCACAATTTTTGAAGCCGCATATTTAGCATCGGAAAGGGCAACTACCTACCCCTCCCATCAATTTGGGATTTTTGGCGGCTTTTTAGAATGCAACACAATTTCATTAACCGGATAATCAAGTACAGGATTATAACCTTTGATCCGAACGCAACAATGCTGCGTCACGTGCGCGTGCGAGATAGCGCACGGCCTTGAAAAAGACGGATTAAAATGAATCAAACTCCCGTATTTACCATATGCAGATACATTACAGCTTCATTCTGTGGACAGTAATATTCGGCATTTGCTTAATATTGACAATTTGTCAGGTAGCAGATTGAATATTGTATTAGAAATCGGAATCCCAATAAATTGATATAAATACTCAGTATATCTTCATATTTGCTGTTACCGTATGCAATTTTTTTCACCATTGATTTTCAAGTATATTTTTGGCCGTTATCATCAATTGAACAAGAAAAAATGCTACGATGTGTGGATTTAAATGAAGAAAGAAAGAAAAAGAATATACATAAGCAATGATAATGGCTGAAAATTCTGTTAGCTATTTTTATATGTAACAGTTTTAAAACATTCCATTTTTACTTATAGGATTGAAGAAAGAAGTTCAGAGACACCATTTTCGTAACAATCCTTCAATTTAATTGATTGTTGGGATAACGGGTTTCTTTTACTTACTTCAACTTACATTTGTCTACATTCAACCTTCACGAAGAAATTTTTTGTTGTGGACTTTTCGGTTTTGTAAGTGATTCAGTGCAAAACAAAGATAAGACAATATCCCTTATTAAAAATAACTTCTTTTATATAAAAATAAATACATCAAAATCTTCTGTCATTCAAAAAAAAGCCTCCTGTAATCTGTCTATATTTCATCTTTTTTTGCAAAAGAATTCTTCATTATCGTCATGACTTAGAGAAGGAAGACAGCGTTCTTCTGCTAAAATTGTCCTGAAATTGTCTTTTGCAAAAAAAAGATGAAAATATAGACAGATTAAAAGAGGTTTTTTTTTCCGAATAGCAGAAGATTATGCTGTACAGTATCCCTTAATTGAAAAAAAAATACAATTCAACATGTACGTTTTAGGCTTATGCAGTTATTGCGAAAAATATAGATCTATCAAGTGAAAGGATCCACGTGGAACTGCACCCACTTTTATAAACATCTAGATAAATTTGAAACGAATGACATATGTAGGAAACACAATCATCTCTATCCTTTATTTAAAAAAATATTTCAACCAAAGTGTATTACCTTATCTAGCTTTGTGTGTCTTTCTGATGACATACACAAAGCTGATAACATAATCTCAGTTTTTGAAAATACATTGAAAATAAAACTAACAACAAAATATTTTAAAAAGAGAATTCATGAACTCCATTATTGTTTAAAAGGGGGACTGCATTCATTTACAATGGAGATTTCAGATTGATGCAGTCAATGTGGCGCTATGCGGGCTGCATTTCATTGCAATCCAAGTTGTTCTTCAGTTCTGATTCTATGCGGTGCTTCCGATCGGATTGGTTTCTCAAGACTAGGGCTGAAATCCATTTATTGTTTAGTTCATGCCGTTTTCATTGTTAACGCATAGAATATCTTTAAGAATCTTCCAAATTTTATACAGGTTGACTTTATCAATTCTTTGTTAATTTCTTTTGCGAACATCTTCTAAATCAATCTTAAATTTATTATTATTTACGAACTTACTATTCTAGCGTTCGAAGTTGGTTCGCCAACTTTATCTCATCTTTTTGGTGAATCGACATAAATGTTCAGAATTTCTTTGTCAACCTTTGTACATATAACAACCGAAATAGTAATAGTATTATGTAATTGTGAAGATAGTCTCATTATTTATTTTTCTTGATTTTGGAATAAAATCAATTTTCATAATCGAATTGTAATTTATACAATGTGTTTTCCTTTTTGGACTCAGTTCCATGTGTATCACTTTTAAAATCATTTTAGCTAATAATTGAAATTATTTAATAATTTTTATCAGGGAAATTGCAAAACACTACAACTAGAATTAATTTAATTCTGGTACTTCAGTGAGTACTTCAATGAGTTTGATGGCTAAAACTTCCGGTATAAATATATATTGCCAAAATTTTTTATTGCTCTGTCTATCTGTTCGGCGCAATTGTTATTTTTCTGTGAAAAAATTATTATTGCAATGAAACATTCGCGACGGGAATCGAGCCTACAACCTTTTGATGAGATGGCCTACAACTCATCGATTAAGCCACGTGGACTACATTCAAATTACTATTTCTTATCACTGCCTTTGTGTGGGATGTGGCTCAATGAGAGACGAGCCAGAGAAAAAAGAAAATAACTCATTAATTTTAAATTTAGATTAAAATTTAAATTTCAATGTTCATTTTTTTTATGGCGCGTGATAACAAATAATGAGTTTATTGAAAAAGGATTAAATTATCACTTTTTGCCATAACCGCTTGGAATTGATTCTTCTTGGATTATCTCATACTTACCAGGGGGAGACAGGGGCTGGCCTAGTTATTTACAAAAAATAGAAGGAGCAGATATGGATTTCACATATTTCACATAAATGACGTTTGCTGGAAACCCATAAAATAGAAAGCAATCTTAGTTTTTATAAACAGTCTCTAAAGAACACGCAACCTTGTTTTTTAGCAAAACTTGTGTTGGGGTCAATCCATATGAAATCAACCAATAAAAAAATAATTTGTTGCTGGCATATTTTATTTTATTTTTGATAGTACATTTTCTGTTTATATATACATTTGGGAGTACAAAACGATTTTTTTTAAAAATTTATTATTATTACTGTGGCTTTTATCGGCCATTTTGTTTATGAGGGTAGGCCGATTTTGGCGTTTTCAGAGGTTACTGATAAGTTAAATACCTTTTTTGTTTATTAAGATATCAAGTTGAAATAAAAACCATCTTATTCTAAATGAAACCAGCTACAAATTATGTTATGACCAAAAATATGTTAAGCTGTAAGGAAGTAACCTAAAACTTAACTAGAAAAATGTGTTTTCGATTAGAATATATTAAAGAATTTAGGGAATTTTTTTCAAAGAAGTGATTAAAACACAGCTTTAATGTTTTTTCTCCTTAAAAATATAATAGAGGACAAGACTTTAAAATAAATTGATAACTTTTAAATGCATCTTTAGGTTTTACAGGCCTTCATATATCGCAATTTCTCCAAAATTGCCGATTTTCAAACAGGCATATATCCAATAGGGGCTGAATCAAATAATCTGAAATTGTCAAAAAATACTCTTCTAGTATCGCGTAATAACCACTTTAAATTTCATCATGGGGTTTTAATCAGAAATATTTTTTTTTTGATTAAAGAAAAAAGCAAAAATACACAGTTCTACGCACATTGACGTAGACTCCTAGTGTTTTAACACTTAAAAAAACACACCTAATAAACTAACCTATTCTAGGCCTATATGTACAAAATGTGTAAACTGTAAATGAAATCCAGAGCTACCATTGGAGTAACCCTCAAGATACCTTGCACGCTTTTGTATTTTATTACCTGCATTATGGTGAAATGAGCCACGGAATCCTTTCTGTTATAAGTGACTGTTTGAACCGTAGTACCGTGACTGTGCACTGCTTTCAAAAACATTTGACTGAAGATATATAGCAAAAAAGTGCTCCTTTAGTAAAAAAAAATGTTCATTTTATTATTTATTTAGTTTATTAGGTGTGTTTTTTTTAACTGCTTTAACACTTTAGGACTCTGCGTCAATGTGCGTCGTACTGTGTATTTTTGCTTTTTTCTTCAATAAAAAAAAATACTTCTGATTAAAACCCCATGATTATATTTCATGTGGTTATTACCAGATACTAGAAGAGTATTTTTTGAAAATTTCAGATTTTTTGATTCATCCCCTATTGAGATTTGACTGTTTGAAAATCGGCAATTTTGGACAAATTGCTATATTTGAAGGCCTGTAAAACCTAAAGGTGGCATTTAAAAGTTATCAATATATTTTTAAAGTCTTGTCCTCTATCATATTTTTAAGGGGAAAAAACATTAAAGTTGTGTTTTAATCCCTTTGAAAAAAATTCCCTTAATTCTTCAATATATTCTAATCGAAAACACATTTTTCTAGTTAAGTTTTAGGTTACTTCCTTACAGCTTAACATATTTTTAGTCATAACATGATTTGTAGCTGGTTTCATTTAGAATAAGATGGTTTTTATTTCAAA
>JAFIDM010010028.1:67284826-67324154 GCA_023159025.1 Thereuonema tuberculata | reverse complement strand
ATGAGAGACTCAAAGCTTATTTACATCCACAAATATCAGAAGAACAGGGTGGATTCATGTCGGGACGTGGAACACGGGAACAGATAATGATCATGAGACAAATCATTGAGAAGTCTTATGAATTTAACTCTTTAACATAAATATGTTTCTTTGAGTACAGTAAGGCCTTTGACACTGTCAAATGGAACTTTCTATGGCAAACACTTCGCACTGCAGGAATCCCTGAACCCGTAGCTTTTCTGCTTAGTAAGTTATACACTGACAATCATTCTTTCGTAAGAATAGATAATGAGGATATCAGAAGAATTTTATATAGGAAAGGGTGTACGACAGGGATCTGTGGTGAGAGAATAATGAGAAAGGCATTAGACGGTTATGACGGTGGCCTTGGCTTAGGAGGTCGGAAATCTCAAATTTACGATATGCTGATGACGTACTTTTTGCAAAGGCAGAAGTCGATATGATGGAATTCATAGAACGCATTGAGACAACAAGCCTAGAGACGGGTTTCATGCTGAATGAAGTAAATGTCAATTAATGATTATAGATAGAAACAATAATGCCACCTCTGCTCTCATTAAGGACATTCCATTAAAAAGAGATGTGATTTATTTAGGAGTGAAATTAAATGATAAGGGCGGATGCGATGAGGAAATAAAGAGAAGAACAGCTATGGGTAAAACTGCAATTGCCACATTAACAAAGATATGGAAAGATCATAGTGTCAAGATAGATACAGAATTACGTATAATGAACTCGCTAATGTTCCCAATTGTCGTATATGGTTCTGAAACGTGGACTATAACAGCGGCATTAAAAAAAGGATAGATGCTTTCGAAATTTATAGCTATAAAAGACTTTTGCGAGTATCTTGGACAGAACACAGAATAAACCAATCGATACTATCACAACTTAAAATTAAAAATGAATCTAGATTGTTAAAAAGAATACAACGTAACAGTCTTTTAACAGACATACTAAGGGACGCAACGGATTAGAACGAATTATTCTTGAAGGAATCATCTGTGGGAAGCGTCCAAGAGGAAGACCGCCGGCAAGATTTGTTGACCAGGTGAAGATACTCACCGGCCTTACAATGATCCAATCAATCCTTACGTCACAAGATCGTGATGTATGGAGAGGCATCGTTAATAGAGTCTGACAGGTCCTGAGTCACAATGTTCGGACACGAACAACTGTTACGCCTTGCCGTGGTTTTGGGCGTACATGTGAGGGAAGGGTTATGTTAGAGAGTTTTGGGCAGTGGAGAAGCCATAATCCTACGAAGCAGCTGGGCCAGATAAATACCTCGAGAATAGATTCTAAAATTAAGAGAAGGGTTAATTCAGGCAATCTGAGTTTGCCTGCAAAACGCCGAGGATGGGGTCTTTATTTGTAAACAAACCTTGCGCCACTTTGTCTCGCTGGTCCGAAGCGATCTTACCCGGGGCACCTCGCGCTCTTAAGAAGAGAAGGCGGAGATTGGGTTGATGACTCCCAAGTAGGACGAAACGGCCTTTCCCGATTCCTTCCCGATAATCGAACCAGAAAGGCAATTTGGTTAAATTTGTGCTGAATTCATTTCTTGTTTTATTTAATTTGAATTATTTTACAGCACGTTAAACTCCTTTAACTTATGTTTCTTTATATTAAAATAACCTACAGTCCTATCAGTTATTAGGAAGAGGTTTTTGGTTGAGGTAATTAGCAGAACATTTATTGTTGATGTTTTTTGTTCTGCGGGGGTCAATGCCAGGTCTGACGGGGACCTCCACTTAAGTATCTTGCCTTTCTGGGTCTTTTATCGGGGAAGGCGGAGATCGGGCTGATGAGTCCCAAGTAGGACGAAACGGCCGTTCCCGATTCCTTCCCGATAATCGAACCAGAAAGGCAATTTAGTTAAATTTATGCTAATTTCATTTCTTGTTTTATTTAATTTGAATTATTTTACAGCACGTTAAACTCCTTTAACATAAAATTACACACTTAATATATCCAAATCAAGAGTCACTTAGTATAAATAACGATCACATGCGATGAGACAGTTCACGTGAGTCCTTATCGTTCATTACGGTTCTCGAAGGCGAAGATGAGGGTTTGATTCCCGAAGTTCAGTCTTTACTCTTGTTTACTCGAAGAGCACTCCTGCCGGGCGCAGGTAGGTCTCACCTTTGCAGCGGATTCCCTAGATGATGCAGACCTGTGGATTGAAGGAACGTTCACAGACACGACCTGAGTCCTTCGGATTTGCTATCTTTGTGATTTGTAGGCCTTTACTCTCCCGTAATGCCTTTCACTACACGAATCCCGAGGATGTAGAAGAACGCTTATATTTTCAGGCGCAACAGAATCCTTGAGCCATGTGCATAGGGCCTAGCGGCTCCTTGGGGGTGGAGACGAGCATCTTTTGATCAACTTGGAGTCTGGTTATCATTCTCAGGCGGTGGGCATTCGAAAAGCGGCGGAAATATGGCTTTCCGCCCGACATTCATCGAAGTGCGTTTCACCCACCTTCCTGAGTACCGCTCGGCCCACTCTGTGTATAGTTCACTCTCCCCTCAGAGTCCTATTCACTCGGAGTGACGTCACACAGGAGGCGACGAGTTGTCTAAGGGACATCTGTTAGCCGGCTGCAAGCTGGAGAAAAGACAAAGAAGGATACAAAAAAAGCAATAAAAAAAAGATGGAAAGACAAGATGGACGAAACAGGTGGAGAAAGCATGTGGAAAACAACTGATTTTGAGAGACAAAGAAGCGTTAAGATGATGTTTGGAGAAAATGAAGAAATGAGAAAATATTACTAAAGATTCAATATTTGTAATATGATGAAAATAGAGGATAGGAAAGAGAGAAATTATGTGACAACCACCAGGGCGTTACACTACTGATTAGATAGATAGCTAAAAAAACGCAGAATACAACCAGTTTCAATCCAATCAATGGATCTTTTTCAAGTAACAATAAGCTTCCCCATTCTTATTTTTAATAGGACTTCAATTGGGTTTTCGAAATTCAAGAAATATTATTGAATTGTGCTTCAAAATATTTTTTTAAGGCAAATTAATATTCTTACATTTTGTTAATCTTATTCAATTACTAAATTCCTATATATATTACGTATTCACTGTAAATTAAAATGCAAACTTATTCGTAAGTTTATGTTTAAATCGAATGTCTGGCCTTAAGTTTCTACAGAGATCGCCATTTTTCATGTACTTGTTCCGTCTTTCAATTTTGAAATCATATGAGTTTTCAAAACTGAGAAACGTATATTTAAAAATTCAGAAACAATAATTAAAGCAATAACTTAATAACAATTTCATTACTAAGTCTAATCCCAGTGATAAGAAATTTGTTCTTCTAATTTTTATGAGGATTCAAAGTTCGTTATTATACAAATTAAGGAGATATATTAGATGAAGTGTCACTTGGGAAAATATCCTTGAAAATCAGTCTATCCAAGATAAATCAAAACACTGTAGAATTTTTAATGGAGAGATGGGAAGCACCCCATCTCTCTCCATTAAAAATTGTACACAGTGTTTTGATTTATCTTGTAGAGAGAGATTTTCAAGGATAGTTTCCCAAATGACACTTCTTCTAATAGCTCTCCTTAATTTATATAATAGCGAACTTATAATCCTCAAGAAAATTAGAAGAAGAAATTTTTCGTCTATGTTTATGTTTATGTAGTGAATGTGGGTGGCAGAGAAGCCAAGCACTGCGACCGGAGGTCTATTGTACTAACCCACGGAAAGAAGGACAGATGGAGAGAAAGACTGAGAAAGTAAGGTGGGAGAAGTGCAGGGGAAACGGGAGAACCCCGAGAAAACCTGCCCAGCGCGGATCGTCCACCATCACGAAACCCACATGAGAACCGAACCCCGGTACTCAGAGGTGAGAGGCCGATGTCATAGCGACAACGCCAACCGCGCGGCCAATTTTTCGTCTAAGAATATAAGTCAGCTGACGACAATTTTCGGTGCTAAATAGCGCTATTTAGCGGAGCCGTGTTCAAACTGTAGCAACTAAACCTAATCAATCATAGAACAAAATTTAGTTCAAAGTCAGGACATTTGATAAAGTTCAGATAGAAAAATTCATCAACTGTTTATTCTTAATTCTAAATAAATGAATAAAAGTGAACTAATTCTTGAGAGATTTTAATGATCTATTTTAAATGTTTGAAAGTCAATCCATTGTAAATGGAAAAGCTAATCAAACTAAATTTATGAAATAAGACAAATATTTGAATCTGTATTTTATTCATGAAAAGATGACAGTAAGATTTTAATTATTCCAACTCTACTAGATAGTATTTATTTTCATATATTAAACTATATATATATTTTCAATTACGATTACATTAATTAAACACTAGACGGGTATCGTCACTTCGCTCCGGAACCCTTGCATGTATAGCATTATAAAAAAAATAATAAAAAAAATACTTTATTTATTTAGCAAATTAATATGGAGGTCGGAGAATACACGACTTCCCAGCTCGTTGTGGGCTTCTCCGCTTAACGCAGTTGCATTGCGAGTTGGCACTCACACGGAGGATTGCCGCCAAAACACTTCATTTTTGCATGTATCTTCCAAACGCAGAAACGTTTGTTAATGACTGATATACCGTTCGATAGAACTTTCAAATACCAACATTTTCTAAATATAATGTTCTCTTCCAACTTTTATACTTTTCGTTTAAATTGAGAAAAAGTCAAAATTTGACCCTTTAAAAGGAGCCATCTTGGAAACCAAAAACTTTTTTCAAAAGATTTTTGTAACATTTTGTTTGTCTTAAAAAAGCTCTACATTTTATCCATTTATATGATGAATCTATGTCTAATAGTTTGGTCACAAAATTGGAAAAATGACATTGACAATGACAAACAACATAAAGCTTTTGTAATAGAATTCCAGTCATGTCGAAAGAAGCAAGTGTAAATATGTTCACCAAAGTGAATTTATTAAAGAAGAATTAATGCCTAGATTTATATTGGAAATGGCAATAAAAGAGTGGTCAAGTAATTCTCAAGAAGAAAGTATTCAACTAATAGTGATAGGGAATTCTTAAAATACTTTTTACCTGTGCGAAAATTACTCAAGTAAAAATCGTAATAAAAAAAAACAAACAAGCACACAAAGATTTATTAAATCATTTAAAAATATTTAGGAGCCTTTCGAGTTCTTCTGCAGAACTCCTCTTCAACACAATGGTCTGTTACATAAGTAATGAATATATACATGATTTCAACTCAAAACAACCAATAACATTAGAAATTAAATAATCAGCTTCTAATTGGTGCCAGCTTGAAGCCACGACATTGGGTGGGGAAAGGGTGATTGCTGACTGCCATTTGTCGGAAGAATTGGAATTCAGTCATCATGACGTCGTCTTTCATATTTCAGCTTTTCGAAGAATTGGAATTCAGTCATCATGACGTCGTATTTCATATTTCAGCTCGTCGAAGAATTGTGATTCAGTCGTCACGACGTCATTTATCATGTTTCAGCTCTTCGTTTATTGATACGTTCTTGAATTTTTCTCCTCTGTTTAGATAATGTATCTGAAACTTATAATTGTCAATATATTTAAAAATGTTGGTATTCAGTACAGTTGTGTTATAGGAACCTCATAAAGTAATAAAATAAGATTCCAACATTTCTCTGGTGTAGTAAAGCAAATTTAACGTGCTTAACCTTGATAAAATTAAAAATACAGAAACTATATTGGCACTAACCTTAAAACATCTTAGACTTTAAACATCCACAACGTATGTTTCACAGCTCCATTTATCAAGCTCCCTTCTCAAGTGGAAATAATTCATCTTTAACTAAAACCTTTCCTTATCTGAGAATGTTAAACAGATAGAAATGGCCATTCCCATATTTAACAAAAACACCTTCTGGTGACAAATGCTTTAAACACGCACAGGAAGTGGTCGTCTGCTAAGGTTTCAAAAACACTCACAGGGAAAAATTTTTTAAAGGAAAAAATACAATTATCAAAGCCCGTATTCCAATACATTTGAAGTAGAAAGGTCTTGATTATAGCTACCTAATAATTTTATCATGAAGATTCATAAAAGATATGCAAATATTTATTTTTACGAACACCAAAATCCTCTACCTGTTCTATGTGTAGCGAATGACCCATTTGTTGGCAGTGAAACAATTCGCTAATAGTAGCCATTACCGAAAATTAATAAAGCAAATTTACCCTGTGAGTGTTTTGAAACCTTAGCAGACGACCACTTCCTGTGCGTGTTTGTTATAAAGTCTAAGATGTTTTAAGGTTAGTGCCAATATAGTTTCTGTATTTTGAATTTCTCTGGTGTCTTTTTTATTATTGCCTAATATTAAAAACTTTTCAAATTCTCTGACGTGGTCTGTATTGCATTTATGATACGCAATCCCGGAACAGGTTACAGGTTTTTTTATATGTTACAGGTTTTATTAATGTTACAGGTTTTTTTATACAACATCTATCACCAGCCATCCGTTTTTATTATACTTTGTCCAGTGTTCCCCACGTAGAAACAATCATGTTTTATGCAAGGAATTAAATATATACATCCTGTTTTGTTCATGTCCAATACTTTATCTTTATTATTGGGTAAGGAATAGGTTAATTTATTTTTTAACTGGTACCCTATTCTGATATCAGTATTTCGAAAAATTTGTGATAATCTTTTATAGATGTTGTTAATTTTTATTTTTTATTTTCATCAAATTTTCAAGGAACAACTGTCGAACATATCTTTACCTTCATAACTGTAAGATTTCTTTTGACATGAGGTGGAGTAGCTGAATTGAAGGGTATGATCTGATTGTTGGCTTGGGGTTTACTGTACGGTTCCGTAACTGCACTTTTGTTCTGAACAGTTACAAACATCGAAAACTAATACATCGAGAAACGGAAGCTTATTATTGTTTTCCAATTCTAATGAAAACTTTACATATTTATCTAAAGAGTTGAATTGCTCCAAGATAATATTATCAGTATTATCTTCTGTCATGACAAAGATATCATCAACATGTCTATGGAAAAAGTATATGTAGTAGGGAATTGAGAAAACATTAAATTTTCTAGTAATTGCACAGAAATTTTAGCAAGGATAGCTGATGATGATAATCCCATTACCATTCCTTTATATTGTTGAACCACTTGGTTGTTTGCAGTGAAATATTGATTAGAAAATAAAAACTGAACCAAACTCACCATCAAATATTTTCTCATGATTATCAAATTCTAATAATAATAAGTCTAATGCTTTAATGAATAATTCATAAGTAATTGATGTGAACAAATCTTTAGCATCGATTGAAAGCATAACATTAACTTTTCTAATTTTGAAATCTTTTAAATTTTTATTAAAAAAAATCACTATTTTTTACATGGTCAATAATATTATTTTTGAACTGTTCCAAATTTTCCGAAACATTCTAAATAATGCAGTTACGGCAATTTATAATAGTCTAGTCGGAAACTTTTATTTTCATTCCTGTTTTTATGCACTTTTGGTAAAACACAGTCTTCCTGAAGAAATTGTTTTTCGATAACGTGATTATCTAATTGCGGCAATTGTCTTCCTATTTTTCTAATATTTTTCTTGATTATTTTTTGTTTAAGATCTGTATCACATGCAAATATTTTGTAATATTCAGTATTCTTGATATGCGTTTCAGTTATATCACCATATATATCCGTCCTTAAAATCACCACGTTATTCCTTTTGTCAGACTGTGTTACAACTATATCTTTATTTTCTTTCAGTTTCTTATAGGTTCTAAATTCTAACGGAGATAAGTTACAATTTTCCGTTCTCCCCTTATTTTGATAAGCTAATAGACCAACCTGCTTTCTTATTTTGTTCTTAGTGGCCGTAGGCTTCTCATTAAAGCAGTTTCAGAAATGGCTATTATTTCTTCAGGCTTTATTGGGAACTTTGACAAATTAAATTTAGTTCCTTTCTGTAAAACTTGGATTTCTTCAGCATTCAATTGATAAGTAGATTCATTAATTATCGACTATTCTTCATACTTATTAACATTCCACTTTTCCAAAGATAATCCAACTAATTTTTTTATTTGTCTGTTCTCCAAAAAACTTGAAATGGGAACAACCTTTCTGAACTCCCATTTTTAAGATTGTAGTATAATCTTCATTTTCATATTAGACCCTAAAAACGAAGAAATATCTTTTATTTTGTTTATGAGATATTTTATTTTGGAGTAGCCTTTTACTAATCTGATACTGAGATATTGCCTTTGAATTTTAGAAATATAATTTCTTATCTTAGGATGCGAATAACACGGAATCCTAATTTCTAAAGGTTTTGGAATTAAACTATTACGGATACAACATTGATTAAATATAATGGCAATTCCTGTAGCAGCAAATTTCTTATGCAATTTAAAAAATTGGTTAATAAGTTTCGTGATAGACAGAGGATATTTCTTAAGAATTATTGAAATCATGTTAGTATAAAATTTGAGACAGTTAAAAGGCTGACTCCCTGGGCGACTCAGGGGAGGGTCTAGATAGCGCTATTTCTTCCGCTTTCAAATTACCACGTTCTGCTACATACAAATACGTATAAGAAGCTCTACTGAAAGTTGTCTTAGACTTCTGAAAAATTTTCTTTTCTTCTATTGCTAAAATTGGTATTTAATGGCTAGCCTTTCCGACTGCCAAATTTATTTAATAAAATTGAACTATTACTATACTTTTGAAACCATGAAATTTTTAATTTACGAATTCAATTAATTAAAAATGAAATTTCGAACTACACTAAATACGATAGATGTCCGGTTAGATATAGCTTTGAAGAGAGACTCATTGTTGGTCCATCGTTTACAGCACGGGGTCGTTTAAAAAAATCAAGAAAATTACAATAGTGATATTTAATCTTTATCTCAACTTACAAATTATTACCTCAAATACCTTAAGATAGATTTAAAAAAACATTTTAATAACGTCTACATTGTGTGATTCGCATTAACCTTCTTTTTAAACAAACATCAGTCCAAATTTAAGAAAAAAAATGCTAATGTACATTTTACGATAGATAACAGTATGGCTTCCGCAGTTCGTCTATGTAATTTTTAGATCAAATGCTGAAGACTTTCTTGCATGTATCATAAAAATCATAAAATGTAGATTTTTTTTTAATTTTGTTTAATTTTTTTTACATTGTTTCTTCATAAAAGTTGGTGACAACTTACTAAGACGTAAAGAGTCGTGAAGAAACGCAGAAGTAAGAAATTAAAAACATAAATCCAGTAGTTTATAAGTGAGTTATTTATTGTTTTGTTCTGCAAGTAAAAATATACACACACCGGAAGTAAGATATTAAAGTGTACAATCCGAACCGTATACAAATTTATTGTTGGGCCCCCAGTGCTAGTTTACATTACCTCAGCTTACTAGACTCAGTTGAAGAGTCCTAAAACTTTAGTGCATTTAGTGAACTGTGAATTGCAACACGATTTTGTGTTTCTGATTTATGTGGACAAACAGTCATTGACATTAGGATTACAGTAGAGCAGCTGTAAATTTAAGAATTTGCGCAGGCTTGATCAATAATAATGGGCTTTTTTTTGTGTGTGTTTTATCCTTTTGTAACGGCAAGCAAAACAAAAAACAAAATTCAATTCCATCCAGGTTAACTAGATTTCGTTGCACTGGTGATATCATCGGGACTAAGCATCTCCTTCACTTTAATATTGAGAAGTGACAAGAGAAATAAAACTACTTTTTTATGTAAAAATACTATTTCACATATATTCCATATATTCCATATATTCCAAGTATTTTATGCAACGATTATAACGTTTTCTTAAATGTGATTATGATAATATGAGAGAGTGGATTAAATGTTTGCTTGTTTATGGTGGATGACAAGTTGAGAATAAGCACAGATTGTTGAATTCTAAAATATATTAGTATTTTCTTATAGAAATCATTTTAGATTCTCTTTGTTATAAATATAGTAGTTATATCGGATTGTCTGCAAAGTAGAATTAGATATGAAAAGGTTATGTATATTTTTCTTTTTATTTACTTTGTTTTAGTTTAAAGTGACCCTTATTATATCAATTGTCTAAAATTTATCTTAAATAAAATATCCTACTATGGGCCTACGTGACTCCAAAGATAGTTTCCTGAATTTTCAAGACCAATGGGACAAAGTTGAATTAGAGTGGAAAGGAATCTTGTACCCATTATTTAGGAGTTGAGTGAACTCCTATTTCTCTTTATTATGAATTACAAACACTAAAATCTTTTATTTTTAAAAGATTTATTTTATATTAGACAGCAAACGTCAAACATCAAACAGCGAACTAAGAGATCCTTTTTTTAAAGATGAAATGAGCGACGAACCAAAGCCCTACGCTCGTATTCCAGTGAAGGTTTTGACTTCAGGCGCTAGCAACATCACTAGATTCTGAGTTCGCTGATGCTACAGTCTAAGGCTCTGAACTTTAAATACCAGAGTCAGTGGAATGAGTGACTCAATCAGAGAGTCGTGTGAAATTGGCGGAAACAATCATTTTATGAGATCAATCGTCATCACTTCGATGTTTAAATGAGAAAATCGACAGTTATTTTTTCGTTCGATCTCAAGTTTTCTTTTGTTTTGAGTTTAGATCAGTAAGCTTTTAATTATCGAAATGTAGTTAATACGTATAATAAAAGTTAATTAGGTTCTAATACATTTAAAAATAAATATAAAAAAAGAACACAAAGAGAGTGGAAGCGAATCGGTAATCTTGTCGTCTCGTTTCTCGCCGAAATACGTTTTCGTTTTACTCCATCCATTGTTGTAAAATAAAAAAAAAATAGTTTACAAATAATCTATCATCGTTGCCGAGGAGGTACACAACGTTGTTGTGAAAACTGATGAATTGTGGATATCCTTCATTTCCTTTTGCGATTAGAAGTGTGACAAATACGAATATAATTTGAGCAGATTGTGAAGACTTCCGGTTCTCATATGGGTTTCGTAGTTCACGATATACGCTGGAAACAGATTTTTTCGGGGTCTCTCATTTCACCTGCACTACTTCTACGTTTTTGGTTCATCATTTCGTTTGCCTATCATCCTTTGCTTGGGGAAAGCACTTAACATGCAAATTTAAGGTCGTACTGTTGGTTTCCTTGGCACTCTCACTGACAACATACACCATATGGGCAAAAGTATCACCCTTCCGACGAAGTGGATCGGGCAGGTCACGAGGTTTGATTCGTCATCGGCGCTATAAAAGCGTTGGTGGGGGCTTGGGCGGTCATAATGCTGCATTCCCGATAAAATGAATAAGTCAGGAGTGCGCAGTGACTTCGAACGTGGCTTGATAATCGGATGTCACCATTGTTAGAAATCGGTTAGTGAAAGTGCGGACATGCTGCATGTGCGGAAATCAACTGTGAGTGATGTAATTCTAAAATGGAGACGTGGAGGCAGTGGAACGAGAGCTGCACGAAGTGGTAGACCGAGAACTGACTGACCGTTGCCATCGAACCATGAAGAGAGTAGGGAAGCAAAATCGCAAGTCTCCGTTGGTAGTGTTGACGACGGAGTTCCAACAGGCGTCGAGCGTTGTCGCTAGCAGCAGGACTGTTCGCTGAGAGCGAAACTACTTGGGTTTCTACGGCCATGCTGCCGCTCACAAGCCGAACATCTCCGCCGTCAATGCGAAGCGTCTGAATGGTGCAGAGTTCATCACTATTGGAGGAGTGGTAAAACGTTCAGTGGAGTAATGAAACTCGCTTCACGATCTGGCAGATCGATGGACGAATGTGGGCTTGGCGGATGTCCGGCGAACGCTTCTTATCCGATTGCACTCTGCCGCTGTTAAGTTCGGTGACTGCAGCTTATTGGTGAGCTCCTGTGACGGCAACATAAACTCTACGATGTATCGGACTAATCTGGGCAACACTGACCTCCCAATTCCAGTACTGTACACACATCGAAGCTTTTGCGGCTGTCGTTTGACGACTTGGGTGTTCCTCAACGTAACTGGCCATCTTAACCCCATTGAACATCTGTGGGACGAAATAAAATGAAGATTATGTGCCCATCTACATAGTCTTACCCAGACGTGTACAGGCTGTCATCGATGCAAAAGGAGGATCATCCCATTAATGCGTACCCCAGGAGCCTTCATGTCCCGACCAAGGGAGTCCGGATATTTTTGGACATGTAGAGTATAAATTATTAAACTGAATGCTAACTAATCTATCCTATCTCAGTTTAATAGCCTGTTATTTCTTATTATAGCTTTTTACTCCTTTTTTAATTTTTTTTTCAATGGTATACTTTTTTTCTTATGTCTGATTAAGAATTTGCCTATAGAGTCAGATTTTATAATTTATGTGCAATTACATGCAATTATGTGCAATTCTATTAAAAAAATCTAGATTTTTTTCTGCAAAAATGAATTTGATTATTCTGGACGAACTCGTTTCACAGTCTTTTGCTATGTTCAAAGCTATGTTAATATTGAATTCGAATTATATTGTTCAAATGCTTTGACTGAATTTTTATCCTCAACTTTAAGTTATAAACAGCAAATTTCTAGAATCTCGCATGTTTTTCTTTGTATTTTGTAAAGTATTTACTGCCTCTAGAATAAACATTCAGTAGTAAATTTTGAATGATTTCTATAACTGACAAAATGCAGCAACCAAGAAATAACCCCACACTTCCTCCAATTTCACCAGTTAACTGCACAAAGGAATAAGTAGAATGTTCTTCAATAGTTTCCACCATATTATCTTCAAAGAAGAGCCTTATAAAATAGCTGCTATTACTTCCAATGTTGATTGGTGTAATGCCTGGGTGTTTATTAATATAAAATATCAGTCTTTCACATGGCACAATGCATCTACAATCCTCATGAGACGAATCCTCATAAATACTATGTATGAGCGTATAGTCCTTCATTTGATCTTCGAAAGAACATCCTGTGAATTGTATAATATCTGAGTATATTATGCTGAAATGAAAACAACAAAACCTACGTTAAAAAACATCCATTTTTTCAAGAATTAACACTGTAAGTCAATTACTTCTAATAAATCTGCAAATCCAAAAATATACAGGAAAACAAACTCGTTAACCAATCTTTCGTGTAAAAATAATATACCATCTTAATCTCGTTTTCTTTACACATTTCTTTAAAGCTTTCATTCAATTGAATTCCAATGAAAACAAATTGAATGCAAATATATTCAAGTAAATACAAATTGCTAATTTGGATGATGCATTACAAAGGTAATAAATTGTTTAGATTAGAAGGAGAGAAATTGCATAAAATGGGAGTGGTATAGTTGTTGAAGTGCAGGATTTGTCAGGGAAGTTATATAGGGAGCATGGGTAGGGCTTTGAAACAACGTGAACAGGAACATACGAGGGCATTTAGTAAAAATAGAAAAGGTGTTTCAGAATGGGCAGATCATTGTCTCCGTTTAGGCCACGATCCGGATCCTATTATTGATATTATTTATGAGACTCAAGATGAGTCCATAACGTTGATTTTGGAATCATGCATTATCAATTGCTGTGAATGCATGAATAAAGATAAATTGTTAAAGGTCAATGAAATTTCGTTAGGGATATTAATGAAATTTCTAAAATATTACAGAAGATTGAACAAATTATTGAAATTGATGTAAGTCTGTTTGATGTTTGTTTTATTTTGTTTATGAATCATTATTATGAATTATTTTTGTGTTTATCATTATATGGTTATGTCTCAAAGGTTGTAATTGTTACATCTTATCTTGTTCGTTTAATATATTTGCATTGTTGTCATTTTAATTTTGTATGAGAAAACAGTGTTTCTCTTTTCTTTTTATGTTATTTATTTATGTAAAGAAGAAGACCTTGAGAAAGTCTTTAGAAACTAAAGACAAAATATTGGCTATCGAGTTTGGTGTCCAGTATATTTTTGGATTTGCAGATTTATTTCGATAGAGATTGGGTAAGATGTTTTTAATACACTGAAGCTCGGTTATAACGCGGTTTTTTATATCGCGAATTCGAATATAACGCGATTTGGTCTTGGACCACTTCTATTTTGGAAAAGGTGTATAATGGTAAATTGCAAAATTTATCGTTTTTTCGCCTAAAATCAAATCAAAGGTGTAAATTAATATGCTTGTTTCCTTATTATTTACAGTAATTGAAACTCTATACCTACCCTAATGTTACGAAAATGCGTCAAATACAATATATTTTTAAAAAAAATACCACAATCGGGGACTTTTTCGTTTAACCAAAATGAATATCGAGATCTAATTTTCTGCCAATGACAACCAGTAAAGAGGCCCATGTAGTAATCTAAGAGGCGTATGAATATCTAGTTTCGATCCACGTGATTCGTCGTTTGTACACGATGCCAAGGTGGCGGCGCCAAATCAATTTTGGTAATATAACCCATCAAAATGTTGAAAAGATAATGAATTACATATTTATAAATATAAAATTCTCTCCCATAGCTCTGAATGATGTAGGTAATCGCGAAATGACCATTTTAAATTGATTTGGAATCGTGTGGGCGATAATAGGGTGCGATATATGACATTTGACGTCGCGAAGTAATCGACATTTGACTTCGCGAGATCTTGGATCCGAAAGATCGCGTTATAACCAAGCTTTTGTGTACTTCTAATAAGTTTGCTTGAAATTTGATTTTTTTGAAGAAGTTCATAACCTCTTATCTTTAGTAAGGTGTCTGATAAAGCCATTTAATGCAACTTAAGCTACCACAGTGCTTAAGGTGATCATAAATGTACCAAATATATTGCTACTTTTATAAGAAACGGTGTAATAGAAAAATACCAGAGGCCTGCAAAATTCGAGTCATTAAAATTACTGATTTTTATGTTTTTTTGTGTGCTGATTTCAAAAATGATCTCTATTTTTCCTTATCACTTGATGATTTTTTTACAAAATCCATTTGGTTTTTTGGGAAAAATATTTATCAGTATTTTATTTGAAATATATATTTCTGAAATATATATTTATTTGAAATATCTGTTTACTTGAAATACATATTTTAAAAAGGTACAAATAATGTTAATTACAAAGTTCGATTGATCCGAAATCATGATGACATTCCATCTATCCTAGTATCGATTTTCCATTTTCATGATATCGTAACAGAATCTTTCCCCTTGATCTTAGTTTACGGCACCAAGAATTTCGGGAAAGAAGTTCAATGGAAATTCAGAAAGTGCACTTTCAAGCTTACGGAACAGTCTTAATTCTTTAATTTTGCCTGCATGTTTTCAACAACATATTTAAAGTTGGGGTCTTTGGACTTCCCAGAAATTTTGTTACAACTTCTTTAGATGCTTTCTTTAACGTCCTTTCTTTTTCAATCGCTTTCATTTTTGTTTCCAGACACTTCATATTTCAGAAGTTTCCGAGCATCTGAACCAACGAAAAAACGTTCTTTCAGCTTCGATTCTGTAATTTGTTGTTTCGGTAATTTGTTGCAGATTTATTTAAAACACTCGCCTTCTTTCGGCAGTCTTTACAAATTATTTTATCAATCCCAGCTTAATATGAAGCAGAGACAAGAGGACTTTCATTGGATCACTCGAAGTTTCCCGAACTATATTTTGTTTCCAATTTCTAATGCAGCCATTGTTGGCCAATCTTTTTTGATATAGCATTGTCCCTTATTTATGCTGTTCATTCACACAAAAAAGAAAGTTACTTGGTATATCCTCCCTGCTATCCTAGAAGCATTTGGTCCATCCATGATCCTCGTGCTTAAGTTTGATCAGAAATAAGGCTAAATTCTCGCAACATTCTTTCAGGTAAATAAAATATCCTAATGGTACTGAGGCAGATTTGGTATATAACGTAAAAGAATAGCTTTGAGACTTTTCTACACAAGTCCATAAAAAGCCTTCAATCGTTCTGATTTTATTGTATATTAAACATCTCCGAGGTAAATGAGATTCATAAATCCTGATTTTTATATTGATTAGTCAAGATTACTTATTTTTTTACTTTCATTTTTCTTTACTATTTTACTTTTCTTATTTATTGATTACATCAATTAGACCCATAATTAATTTCATAGAACTTTGAAAAAAATTGACTTAATACTGGGATCGAAAAATTCATTTTGCGAAAAATAGTGGGTGTTGGAAATTTTTTCTAATATCAGCATCCCAAAAAATCAGTAAGAATCAGCCATTCCTTTCAAACAACTTTTTTATTGCATACCTATGTAATTATTGTAATATTGGATTTTGTATTTATTGGTATTATTAAAGGTAATCTTTCTAGTTGTCCATAAAAATTTATTACACAAATCAATAAAAGAAAGAACTCTGTTAATTTACATAATAAGAGATAAATTGCGGCCTGAACTGCTCATGTTGTTATCATCATTCCAGAATTTTGAATAAAGTAGGAATTAAACTAATTTCAAAATAATTAATTTAATCAATTTGGGAAAGTCCAATTAATTATAACTTATACTACATCTTGTTTACAGTTCTTGTTTACAAATAACTGATAGACATTTCTATTTAAATACTTTACTTCACTCGAAACAAATATAAATACATCAGAAATGACCAATATTTCGTCTATCCAATCGAAAGACTTTTTCTAGGTCTCGATATAAAGAAACTAAAAAATATTAAAATAAATAAGAGAGGAGAAAGAAAAGAATCTTTTTCTCTCTCTATCCAATACGAAATATAACAAACAGTTCTTACACTACATCGTATCTTTGCTTCAAAATAATAAATAACATTAAACGAATAATTAACAATTAAAACAATAGACCATTATTGGGAAAAACAGATCATTAATTAAATTTTAAAATTCACTTAATCTTTTATTGCCTTTAAAGATTTTTCTAATAAGTTCGTCATTGCTATGCAAAAGTCATTCTGCATATGTCGACATGTCTTTTTCAACTGTTATTTTTAAGACAGGATCTTACCAGTGAAGTGTGTCAATGAACTAGTAGGACCAGGCTAGTCCCCTAAGTATCTCCTACTTATACAATTATACTAATTTATTAAATTTCATGCTTCCTTTCCTCAGTGCCTGTAGAGTTGGACTCGGCCAGTCGGCATTTTATTTACTGTCCCATCAGCCCGCAACAAGCCATCGACTGTCCAACAGGACTAGTTCCGTGACTCATGTTCCTCTCGCCACTTTAACATTTTCACACGCTCCGTCATTCTATGGTAAAAAAAACTTTCGTATCTCCCTTCTTGAAAACCTTAGTCTTTAACATTTTTGTAATTTGTTTTCTGTATAGATTTATTAAATAGTGCCATGACAGTCCCCTTACAGCTGGTCTTCTGTGACTATTGTCACCGCGCGTCACTGCATCTTACTTGCTTCAAAATCACTGATTATAAACTCATCCTGAATGCTTCGGAACTTTGCTGTGAACTGAATCCTCTATAATTCTTTTATTTTCTTTTGTAGAAATTAAATTAATTCGGAATTACTCACAAGGACACTATCCATTACCGTAATGATGAGGTGGGCAAAAAATGTAAAGATAAAAGATGCTGCTGGGAACCATGGGAAATACAATGACAAAATCTATAGGATAAAACTGTCGACAGTCTTTGATGACTACTAAACTCTGGGATCTGCATAGGAGTGGCGAATAGCTAAGCAACACGTGGAAACACAGTGTTGTCGATTGGCGTATTGTTTCAGAGGATACAAGATATGAAGACTTAATAAGAAGATCTCGAATGAATGACCGCAACTAATGCACGCTGGGAACTCGAGTAACACTTTCAGAAATAAAGTTTAACGTGCAGTAAGTTTTCTTAAGAAAAGGGAATTTTCCGAATATGCACAAGGAAAATAACCATTACTTCATGCCTACAGCTTGTCAACGAAGTGATGGTTTAGAACGGCCATGTCATCAGTTTTGTGTCAGCTAAGCTTACCATTTGATGACAAGATCATAAAGGCATGAAATGGAACTTACAATCGCTCCTGGATATGAGTTCCACCAGAAACAAATAAGAAAATAAAAGTCCCTGTTACTTGACAGGATTATCAAATTTAACACTTCATTTATTTAATGTTTTATGTAAGTTTTGAATTATTACTTTTTAACATTTATAACATAAATTACTCAATTTTACGTATATTTAACGCGTCGCGTCGTATAGAAATTAATATTTTATGCTTAACTTCCCAGTGTATGAAAAACACAAACTAGCTTGTCTGATGGCTTAAACTTTTGCATATATTATACATGGTGTTTAATGTGCCATAAAGTAATCTAAAATAATAAAGAAATGATACGAAACAAAAATAGTTGAGCTTGCATCGCAGAGACTGCTTTCATCGCTTACGAGAGTGGTTTCCTCTTATCATATTTTCACTATCTGAGCGTTGTTGGAGAATGGGTCAGGTTGACGAGTCCACAAAAATGACAAAATGACCGTCCCAGACTCTCACTGATGAAAACTCAAATACTTTTATGTTTTGTGTCATTTCTTTTTTTTTTAATATACATATTTTAATTTATAGTATACAAAATTTTACAAAATTATACTACAAATGATCTGGCCCATTTCACAACTATGACGATTGCGTTATAAATTCAACAATTGTATTACTCTCTCTGTCCAATAATAATAGTAGCAAGTAAATATTTAAACGGGAATTATTGGCGAATGCAGCGGTAAGTTATGTTGTAGCGCAAAATTATGAAGCCTTGAATCAAAATCAGTTTCATGACATCCGTCATTTGTTTTGACACATCTTTCTTTTTTTAGGTTAACGTAATTATTACGATTTATATTATTTTTTTAATTTCATCGGCTCACCGAAATCAATTGTTTTTTGTTTTAGTTGAATATCAACCCATTGTAAATGTAAGATGAAAAAAAAGAGAGTTTTTCCAGAAAAGATCGAGCTGCGATTGTCCAGTTCTTAATGTATCAAAAGAAAAACGAAAAGTTTGAAATTGTACAATTACGTTTGTAGTTAATATAATAACATAACTACTGTATTAACATTAACATCTGAACACTCAAAATAAAAATTAGGAGTAAGTAGCTGCTGCAGCGTGGATGGATTGATGTTCAAGAACATCTAAGCCTTCAGCATGTACAACACATTTGCTACAGTTGACGTTAGATCTGGAGGCGGGGAAGGTTAGGCTAGGTTAGGTAAGAAGCTCAGTGAGATGTGAAAGCACATTACTTCTGAACTGTTTACGTACTCTTCCCAAGAGAGCGCTGCTTTTTGTTTGGAACTGGTTACTTGGTGGTACCACTATTCGTCACATGATTAAGTTTCTACATTAAAGGAAGATTAGCCTTCGTTTCAATTACTGTTCATCCAGAAGTATTTTCTTTTTTGCTTTCCTCTCAATCGTTCAAATGTCACTATACTTTTAGCAATTCACGAATGTGAACTCCTTCCAAAACAATGCTGTTGCTTTGAAATTTTAATGATAAATTTTGTTTTAATTTATCTATCTATATTTACAGTCTATCTATTTGTTTTTCTATATATAAGCTTCTATAAAATCTTATATATAGAAAAACATATAGAAAAATAATTAAAAATATACATTGAAATAACGTAATCATTTCTTTATACACACCTTAAAATTATAAACAACTTTCTCACAAAATTCAGATTTCTGCTATTTCTTCTTCTGTGTGTTGCATTTAATTTTCGTCAGAATATATTATCTCAAGCATTATACTCATATGCATAATGTAAAAATCTGGACAGAGTAAGTGTAAAGACTCCTCTGGTAGCATTCTGAAAGGAGCAGCAAGATGGGGTTCCATGTTCACGCTTTTTTTTTCTTTAAAATATTTTTGGTTGAAAAACACAATCCACTGTTTATTTGGGGTCAGGATTTCAGATGGTATTTCTTATCATTCGCTCCAGGTGCCAAGAAATTTGGCCTGTAAACCAGATACAAATATTCTCCTAATCCTGTAAATTTATTCCAGTAATTTAATTTACTAACTTGCTTTCTTCTTCAGATGAAAAAAAAAAGAATTATAATTATCAATATTTTTAATATTCTATTTTCTTCCTTAGTGCTAAATAAAAAGAGATCTATAATTCCATCTACAGAACTTAATTAAAGTTACTTACTTGCATTTACCCTTTTCAGCAATCTTTTTCTTGATGCAGTTACGAAAACATCTTGAAGAGCTCTCAAAATCAATACATGGCTTTGTGATTTGATTTTTCATCTTCAGCTACAAAAATTAAAAAAAAAAGACCAGTAATAATAATTGATGAAACTTTTATCTGAATTATACGCATAATATAAATAAAAAATGAAAATACCGAGGATTGAATCAGTTAAGATGGCAGAAATTGAACGGCCACAGCACGAGTGTCACGTGATCGAATGGAAGGGGCAGTCAGTGAAATGAATCTGTCTGTTTGTTTCGTTGTTTTATTTGTTGTTGATTCCTCATTATTTAACTCGTTTTTTTTTAGTTTTATTTTTAACGATGGTATTGTTGAAATGCATCTGACGTACTGGTAGATGTAGTATTGTTACCTAGGGAGAGATGTAGTATTTTTAGCGGATCGTGGGGTTTCTTTCACTTTCAGCGTGTTTTTATTCATTCCCATTTTGCTATTTTCTTTAAGCATTTTTAGCGGTTCAATTTTATATTATATGTTTCCTTACCATACATCTCCTTTATATGTTTGAAGAAACCTTCCGTCGTATCCATGCTTTGATTAAACATGATTCCACTTCTTAAGATTAATACTCCTATATATATATATAAAATAAACATTATAAATGAAATGCAACATTTTCTTTGCTTCTTCATTTGCAATATTTTGCAGGCAACGGCTTTGTCCTGCTTCATCAGGCATTAATAGTAAAGAATCAATCTATATACATTTTGTTCAATACTAAAAATGAGCATAGATATTTTGTTTAATACAGTACTGGGCACGCTGCGTTAAAAGATAAACTTACATACAATAATGAACCTAGACCCAAATTACACAAAAGGAGGTATCCCAATGAGGCCTGTCGTAAACTCATTTGGTTCGCCAGTTCAAAATCTGGCAAAATTTTTAAATTCTTTTTTGAATAAATTACCTACATTAAATAAAGATTTAATAGTATAAAACACAAACCAGGTCAGCAATAAGTTGAAATTTTTTTAACTCATAAAATAACATCAAGTTTAGACTATTTTAGATATAATAAATATTAGGTATGTACGCATCAATACCAGTTGAAAAACCCTTAAAAATGGTGGAAGAAATATGCAACAAGAGTAGTACACAGGTAATAGAATTGATGGATTAATATGTTTCAATTGTTTTTTTTAAATTTAATCAAACATGTTACAAACAAAAAGAAAGCTTTCCGATGGGTAGCCCTATCTCAGGGACCCTATGCAATATATTTTTTAATGATTTTGAAGTGAAAAATATCCTTACATGGAACAAAAATAAATTTGATTACATGTAGTATGCTGATGATATCTTAATCATATGAAAAGGTTCATCAAGACAATTCAAAATCTTTATCGATTTTATTAAAAACATTGATTATAACATAAAGTTTAAAATGGAGGAAGAAAATAATAGCTGTATTGTTTTTCTAGACTTAAAATTATGTAATAAAGGTAATATTAATGATTACGAACACTAAGATTGATCAAAGCAATGTTATGTTAAATAATAATTCTGTATATAGTTTTTCCACAAAAAAGCATTAATAAGGAATAATTTACAGAGAATTACAAACAACACTCTAGATGAAAAAAAAATGGACAAATAAGATTGAAAATTTCAAAAGAATACTATACTACAATGAATACCCGAAGAAATTGATAAACAAACTAAGTAGATTTTATTTTCTAAAGAAAAAAGAAAATCCAAAAGAAACCAAAGAGATTAAAAATATAATTAGAATACCTTACAATGTTAAAATCTCTAAAAGGATAAACGCATTTGTAAATCTAATGATATATTAATTACAAGAGTGGCAAATAGAAATTTGGGATCTTTAATACAAAAGAAGGAAGAAATGGACATAATACAAACTATGGCAGTAATATATAAATTTAATTTTTGTAGAACTTGTAACGGGATATATTTCGGGAACACTGGCAGAACGTTGGAGGAACGTGTGAAAGAGCATTTCGAAATAACCACGCAGAAATCTCTGACTGGGCCCATCATTGCATAACCTTAGGACATGACCCAATTGTTAAGGTTCTAAACAGAAACATATGCAACAAAGACACCAGATTTGTACTAGAGGCATGCATAATTAATAACTTCAATTGTTTTAACAAACAAATGGGCATAGATATAAGCCAATGATATTTAAAATTTAAAGAAAACTGCAAAAACAAATGAAATATTTCAATAATTATCATATTGGTTAACAACAGGCAGCTGATTTAAACAAATGTTTGTAACTTAATTCTTTAAAAAAAGTGTGTGTAACTTAGTTCTATACTCATTATTGTATGTAATTTAATCTTTTAACGCAACGCGATCATTATTGTATGTAACTTAATCTTTTAACGCAGCGTGCCCAGTACTGTATTAAACAAAATGTCTGTATGCTCATTTATTGTATTGAACAAAATGTATATAGATTGGTTCTTTACCATTAATGCCTCTATGTTTATGGGGACTATTTTATGTTTGTAAGAACTATTTGATGTATTCTGAAGCCTGATGAAGCAGGACAAAGCCCGTTGCCTGCGAAATATTGCAAATGAAGAAGAAAAGAAAATGTGTTGCACTTCATTTATAATGTTTATTATATATATATATTATTTCTCTCTGAATATTAATCTTAAGAAATGGAGTCATGTTTAAACATGTTGTTCAAACCATGGATATGACAGGTTTCTTCAAACATATAAAGGAGATATATGGTAAGGAAACATATAAAATTGAACCACCAAAAATGCTTAAAGAAAATAGCAAAATGGGAATCAAACATGTACTTTATATCTAAATCTAAATATTATGTTATTTTGCCCAAACCATTGGAGTCCTTAAAAATACCAGTAATAATACCAAATAACAGGATGAACAGCAAAATTCAGGATTTTAAATGACCTATTTTGAAGCCTGATGAAGCAGGACAAAGCCGTTGCCTGCGAAATATTGCAAATGAAGAAGAAAAGAAAATGTTATGCGTTTCATTTATAATGTTTATTATATACATATTGTGGTGGTACAACATTTGCATTTGTCACATGAATGCTGCGCTGTGTGCAAATACCAAAAGGAGATGATGATGATGATAATATGATGGAGCGCGACGCTGGCCTCTGCTGAGATCAATTCCTTTCCCCTCTCGTTCGTTGGGCGCCAACCAGGTGTAACTCCTGATGAATTTCTGTCTCCCCGTCCTGGGTAGTCGTCGGTCGCCTACCTCCCTTCCGTCACCCGGTTTATAGTAACTCGGCCATCTCGGAACGTAGTGTTCAACACTGATCCAATAAACACTCAAGCACATACAACTCTCATACAACAACAAACTCTTTATTTATTAACAAATTTCCTTTGGACGTCGACATCAGTAATCCTATTTTTACACTATGGACACCGATTTTAACAATTACACGACGCTCCGGTCTTGGAGATGTGACTTGAAATGCGAAAGCTTAGCTTATCTAAGCTTTAATAATTCTAAATTATTTAGAATTATCGCATTGATATAGGTCTCGAAGCACTATGTTAATTACTGGTAATAACCCGAACTCAGTTCACTGGTTTCAAATTGCACTAATACATTTTTAACTCCGGTAATGGAGATTAACTGCGCACGACAATTTTAACGGTGGAAGACGGGCTAATCCTGGGTATACGGTCTCTATCTAAACTCACTAAATTGTAACACAATCACTAACTGCCGTTAAAGCGTCTTGCGTTGAATAGCATAGTAACACTTGTTGGAAATACACGCCTAAACCCTGGCGTTCTAACGCTAAGATGAAAGGGCGGGTCTTCTTGACCTTATCCGCTGGAAGCTATCGCCGGAGAGAGACAGAGCGATCCTAACTTAACACCTGCTTAAATAAACAAACGCGCCTTTCATAAAACGTATAAAATTTTTCCTGCTATGAGGGATAGATAAACTGATCATTACTAAATAAAGCGTTCTGACCTTACGGATTTCTAAGAAAATTACGAGTCATCGACTGAAGAATCAATCATATCACTGGAAAGACTCCATGTCTTTTTACGGAAACTTAACCTTTCCCGGACTCAGGTGCGAGATGACGCAATCACCAGCTGTCATTGCAGAAATTACAAAAGGAAAAACTTCTTTCTAAAACTAAAGCTAAGGCTAAGCTTTTCGCATTAGACAAAATTAAATTAGTTAAAGAAAAATGTTTAAATTATTCCAACATGAATATTTGAACTATTAAAATGTTAAAACATTTCCTTTATATACTCATGGACAAAAAAATTAGCGCACCAAGAAATAATTGCGGAATCGTAACGTAACTTGCAATGAAGGTACATGTCGGGGAGATATGCAAATGATTAGAAATGCAGCGTGATTGCGCATTACGTATAGCCGGTAGAGGGCGTTGAACATCGTACTCTGTGGAGTATAAAACAGGTAACCAAAGCTTGTTTGAGTGTGCTGAATCATTTACAAAGGAAGAGCTGAGGTAGACATGCCATTACGCCGTGTTCGAAGACAGTATACGCAGTTGTCGCAGTTTGAGAGAGGGAGAATCGTCGGGATGATGGAAGCTGGGTGGTCAGCTAGGCGAGTAGCTCGTCAATTAGGCCGCTCTGATTGTGTTGTGAGGAGGTGTTGGGACCACTGGACCCGAGAGATGTCATGTACACGAAGACCAGGCTCAGGACGCCCTCGACAGACCAGTCGTCGAGAAGACCGCCACATAGTCAGAAATGCACGCGTACAGCCAACTGCTTCATCGGCCGCCATCCAGGCACAGGTAGCACCTTCACTAGGGGCCGCTGTGTCTTCTCGAACCATACGAAGGCGCCTGGCTGAAGGACAGTTCGTATCGCGGCGCCCATTACGTGTGCTGCCCTTGACGCCCACCCATCGACGCCTCCGTTTGGAGTTTTGCCGCGCACGAGGAAACTGGACTGCAGCGGAATGGAACCAGGTCGTCTTTAGCGACGAATCCAGATTCAATCTCGGCAGTGATGACAATCGTGTTCGTGTGTGGAGAGCCCGTGGTGAACGCTTCAATCCTGCCTTTGCTTTACAGCGACACACCGCTCCCACAGCTGGTGTGATGGTATGGGGTGCCATTGCCTACAATATACGGTCACCCCTAGTATTGTTCCGTGGCACCATGACAGCCCAGCGGTATGTTCATGAAATCCTGCAACCACATGTGTTGCCACTCATGCAACGGCTCCCAGGAGCCATTTTTCAACACGACAATACTCGTCCTCATACGGCAAGGGTGTCACAAGACTGTCTCCGCACTGTTACTACCCTTCCTTGGCCTGCCCGATCCCCAGATTTGTCTCCAATCGAGCATATCTGGGATCATTTGGGACGACGTGTTGGGCATCCCACGAGTTTGAACGAACTAGAGGCAAGGTTACAGCAAATATGGAACGAAATGTCTCAAGACATCATACAGAACTTGTATGACTCAATGCCCGATCGTATCGCATCGTGCATTCGCGCTAGAGAGGGTCCAACGGAGTATTAACTCCTCCGTTCTTTTGCCTTTTTCTCTGAAATAAATTATCCTTTTTCTTTGATTTTCTAATCATTTACTTATATCAAAGTAGTCATTACGTATGTAAATTTTCGTTTCATTTTGACGAGTCCTTCTTGGTGCGCTAATTTTTTTGTCCATGAGTGTACTTTAAATATGAAATTCAAGACCTTGTAAACTAGTTACAATATTTGCTGTGAAATATGCGTCTCATCACAATATATATATATATTTGAGATCTATCTATCGAAAATATGTAATAGTTGATCCAACTAAAGCAGTACAGAATTTTATCTTGGAATGTAATCTTTAACAATAGAAACACCTATCCCTTATTTTCATGCACATTTTAAGGAAATGATGTCATAAAACTATCTTATTTAGTACTTATGATCATGATGAACGTTGGTGTAATCATTAGACAATTTTTTTTTTAAGAAGATAGAAATTTTGCATTCTGTATTCTTTTATGTCTTGCAGTGTATAAAGATTGTCACGACTACTTCCCGTTCGCGAGCAGATAAAAAGATAATACTCAAAACAGACTAAAGTAAAATATGATGATTGCAAAATAGACTACTATGAATAAAAAAAATAACTAAGTCGTTTGCAAAAGATTAAATTAGAAATTTAAGATTGATGTCTATCTTAATTTAAGATGATGTCTATCTAAAGTTAAGTGTTTAATAAGAATAACTAGATAATCTGGCCCTGAGTAAATGATTAAAATGAGTAATTGAGTAAATAAACGAGTAAATAAGTAAAAGATGGGAATAAACTTATTATTCCATCATTTATTTATTTTAAGGTTATTTATTATTAAACTTATTATTCTATCGTTTTGTTTCTTTTATTTTTATCTAATAAAACAAACACAATAATGATGAAAGTTTCAAGAAACTTATATTAACTTTTGACTAATAAGCAATTTACATACACACACAAAAAAAATCAAAATTTAAGAGAAAGTTCAGTATAAATCGTCTCTCAATTGTGAGTTTAAGTGTTAATAGAATAAGGCAAATGTGACGGAAGTCTTTTGCTTTTTCAAACGATGGAAGAAGTCGAATAAAATAGTAGTTACAGTGGGTTGTAGAAATGGTCACAGTATTTTTAGTTTTGAGTTTAAAATCCAGAAGAATCACTGATGTAGAACACACTCCAACACTTCGTCAGATAGTTTTCCTCACTATTTTGATGCACACAATTGTTCGCATAGCACATGGTATCCTAGCATGATTTTCTAACGAATAAATTTTGCTTAATGTTCTTGGCGAACACACACAGTTGACTATGGGAAAGTCTTAGGTTTGCCTCGTCCCGGCTCGTCAGGATTGGTTTCCTTATTCGACTACAGCCGTCACCGCACGCTTTCAGATGTTGGTTTCGAAACTTTCAGATCACACAAAAAGGTCCCCACTTTTCATTGGTATTCTTAATGTTCACAAAGAAGCGTTAAGGTTCATATTTGTTTAACTCACTGGGAGAAACAATTTTTTGTATCTGCAGTACTCTAAATAAATCACCACTCCTTTCCCACTTTCATCTCCGTCTTCCACCTCCGTCTTATTAATTACTCAAAATATATCCGGTTAAATAGACAGGCTGAGATTATAGATAAACACTTATAAAACAACCTGTCACGAACACGGTTCGCTTCCCGAGCTTACGCTTTTACCCTCTCATCACCTTTCCTTCTGCATAATAATTCTGAAATACATCTCTATTTCTTTGTATGATTATATTCTAATTCTATATCATCATCTAGAACTAGTCCCGGTATTCATAGGCTTTCTTACTTTTTTTCACCACCAAATCGGCGCCGAAGAAACTTTTGTGCTCTGTTTTATCGACTTCAGGAATGGCTCGAGAAAGCTTCTCTGACAGTCCACAAAGGCTTTCAGGCCATGAAGCCTATTGTTTACTTGTTAAAAGCTTTCTTCCAATTTTCCCCCTGTTGTTAAGTGCATCTGGAATCTTCTATCAACGGGGGAAAGCAAAGGAACTGCCGCTCCTGATGTCAAGACAAGCAGAGCTGTGCCAGAAGCAATAGGGGAAAGGAAATGCTCCGCCACTTCCCCCCATGAATTTAACGCCGACCCCGAGAGAAGGAAGCAGCGTTTGAGAAGGCGACGTACAGGGAAGATGACCAAGGCTCATGCGACGAGTGGGCCGGTCGTCAGGAACCCTGCCCGCCTTCACCTTGCTGACATTAGTTCCCGAACGGATGCAGACGACAGCATGCGGACGGTAGCTGCGGAGAAAACTAACCAGATCCTGTGGAATGCGGTACCAGTAGCTGCTATCCTGTCCGTTTTCAGTGTCTTCCTTTTTCCGTGTTTTCCTTACTGAAGCAGGCGGAATCCTCGACTCTACGCCCAAATCCGGAAGAGAGTCCCCGAAACGGCTTCGCAAATACCCGACAGTCATTAAACCATTCGCCGCCCTGACCTTCGACGCTGGAAAGCAACGACCCCGAGTGATCTTTCCCAAGGCCCTTCATAGTGCCCCGACTCCAGAAATGTCCCGTCCGGTTGAATCCACGGGAATTATAGAGGATACAGGATCACCCCTCGACGATGGGGCTACGAAAGTTCTGCGGCCCCACTGGCGGTCCCCACTCCGACGTACGGCTTCTTCCAGGCTCCCGAGTCTAGGACAGTTTGAACGGACCCTATGACCGGTTATATGCAATTTATCTATTCTTATCATCTAATAAAATCTTTCTTATAAATCTTCCTCCTGTTTTCGTCTCACTATTATTCACCTGAAAGGCGCGGCCCACTGGTGAATTCCCGCCGATTAGCTAGCTGTCCACAGCATCTCCCTTTTCCCGACCAATCTCCTTAGCCTCCCCCCCCCCTTACATATCTCTCACTTGTATCTCGTGATCGTGGTTTGCTTTGGGAATGCATTCGATTAGAGTGCACCTAAATACCAACATGTAACAAACCAATCAATATAAAGGCGACAGAGAGACTTACAAAATGACGAAACACAAAAGTAAAAAACAGCTTTATTGCCGTGAAAGAACGGCTTCTTGATAAGAACATAAAAATATAAGAAAAGCAATAAATTACAGAAAAACTGAAAAACAAAAACGACAAAAACATATAAAAAAAAATAAGCCTGATGAATGACTTTCATTAAAAATAACTGATAGCTGAGAAATAAAAATAAAAATAAGAAAGCGCTAATGAAATAAAAGAAAAACAACAAAATAATCAAAATTAACCGTGACAAGATACATATAAGAAATTATGATTAACTTACCGCTCTATATCGTAATGAGAATACCCAATCTCCAGCTTCAGGCAGCAACATGTAATATATCATCATTAAGTCCATCGGAATCTCTTCCTTGTTGTGTAGGTGAAACTAGATATCAAAGAGTTTTAATACAGTTAGTAACAATGCAGAACCTTCAAATCTTTAGTCAATTAAAAATTGGGATGGACATAATAATTTTATGTAGACAATTTACTATTCACTATTTATAAACTTACATACAGTGCTTGCGTGAATGAAATATTGAAGTTGTTTTTTGTATATGTGTACACTCTTCCAAGAGAAACATTCACGTATAGAAATGTGGCCACTCCAATGTACTTCAGTGACTCGCCTAATATTATCATGTAATAAAAAGAAATAAATATCCTATGAGAAGCAATTAAGTCTCCGAGGACACAGTGAATTGATTTACAAACTCATATTTCTATATGAACAATTGAATATAATAAATAATGTTGATTATGCATTTTATAGAATTTATCTTATTTTAAGGAATTGAGTAAGCAAACGAAGGCACAACGCCCCAAGAAAGGATTCGCACCCTGAGTTGTCACCGGGAAGAGACTGGGACGGACCGTTTCGTCCTTTTTAGGACTCATCAGCCAGGCAAACTCCACCGATGACAGACTCAGAAGGTGCGAGGGGTTAGCTATCCCGGGACTCGCTCCCGAGAGCGAATCATCGGGCACGTTAAATTTCCTTTCATTTTATCCTATTTTACTTTGCTAAAGTTTATTTTCTTACTTTATATCAGTACTTTATCAATACCTTACTTTATTCTTATACCCTACTTTATCAATTAAGAATATTTTTTAATAAATTATTAAATATAATATTTTATGAATGACATATCAAATCATGAGCAGGTGTCTTCCAGAGAATCTGAAATCAAACTCGTTACTTAAGTTTATTTTTAGATATTATAAAAATTTTACGGACAAATCCAATGATTGGCTAATTAATAATCATATTTCTTGCTAATGATTGGATTATTCAAATGAAGGCAAAAAAGAAAATAATTAAATTAACGGTAACAGAATCAAAACAAACATCTAACAACTAAAATTGTATTTAAAAGTTTAACGGATAAAGTTAAACAATTTCGTCGATAAGCAAAATAAGTTTTATTATAAAAATTATAATTTTTTAAAATTTGATCTACTCAGTTGATGTAAAGTAACTTTACATCATTCTCTTTAAAAAGATTATTTAACAGTAAAAATTATTCTAATTAGAGATGAGAGTTTATTGATAAATTTCATCTGCATTTGTTTATGTTAGAAACCATATGTTTTGTCAAAGTTATATGTTCCGTTTCATGAGTCGCCTTTGTCATAGAATCATGAAATTTAATAAAGATTTAAATATTTAATCCTAAAATGTTTAATAATTAAAATTTCTCAAAATACATTGGTTATTTTCATTCTCACCATAAATAGTAGATATTTAGAAAAAAAGAAAAGAAATAAATAATAGTAAGAATTTCTATATGAATTTCTAAAAATTAAATCTAGATCCAGTATTTCTTAATTGTGCTAAAACGCCCTTATTTCATTGAATATTCTGGGAGAATAGTAAAATTTCTTCTTCAATAATAATTTAAATTTTCGCAATAATAGATGTAAAATATTAATAGGGATATGTGATATAGGAATAATGAAATGCATGATCATTGTTTCAACAATAGTACAGTGGAATGCAGAGGATGGTGCTAGTCTTTTATTAAATGAGATTATTTATTGGAAGTTGTTAGTTTATATGGTAATAGCAAGCGGTAGTGTTAAGATTTTGCTGCTATGAAAAGTGTCAAAAGTTAAATTCATTATTCGTATTTCAAATAAAAGTCAACCGGGTAGACGTGAGTTGACAGTACTGCCAATAGGACGCTTTGTTGGCATTCTTGCGGAGGTGCGTTTTTTGTTTCCGGCCTACGATTGTGCGGAAAGATATATACGACGTCATGATAATTATCGTCGTCGATCACGGGATCGCCATACCACGTGTGTTCTTTTTTTCTGAATTTAACATGGTGGTCCAAGGTTATGTGGGTCTGGAATTGTCAGATCTTTAGAAAATATGTGGTGGTTTGTGTGATTTTACTTTTGTTTTCAATATGAGAGAACGATCCTACAACACATTACCGGAGGAAGGATATTTGACCGTCAATCATAATATCCATCTCAAAGATCTTGTTACTAGAGCTAAAACGAATATCGTTGAGAGCACATAGATACCCAATAAAAGGCAGTTCAGAGCGCACAGAACTCGCCAATGTGACGATCAGTTTCATTCCTATTTAGCTTAATTTTTGTGGCGGACAAAATATCAAAGTAATTACAAACTAATATTGGAAACGTTCATCGATGGTATTAGTGAACTGTATTCGGCACAAAGCAGCGAAGCTATCACATAAAGTATGCCTAACCATGTTTTTTTGGACTATACTAACGAATACAGTACTAATCAATGGGATGCTTCGCAAATATTTTGTGTGTTTTAATGGTGATGGCCCCTTTTAGCAAGAATAGGCTTTTCGTAAATATTCAGGGTTTTTTTTTGGTTTAATGGTGATGGCCGGTTCCGGTCATTCTCTTAGAAATTGAAACATCAGATGTCAATTTCCGCTTCCGGTATCTGAAAACAGTTCGGAAACAGTCATGTTTCGCAATGCGGAGAAAAAAAAAAACCTCGTACCGTCAACTCAAGTTTTACCAGTCAGTCTTCCGTGTGATAAAAGTAATCAATGCCTATAGATTACTAAGCCGTCAAGTATAAGTTTACAGCTTCGTACGTACATGATAAATAAAGTTTAAATATTTTGTGCTGTGAAATTTTAGAATTTTAGCTGTACATTTCTACGTAGAATCGAGTGAATACATCGAGTTGAAGAATAGTTGATACTGCCAAGAAGAGCGAGTATCAATTCCTTAAAGTTAATACACGATATTATAGGATTTCTGTATTTCGATTAGAATGCAGCGTATTCAGTTACACCCCCAGTAAATACAAATGGAACGCTCGGAGCGCCATTATTGAATTTAGGAATTTGAATTTATTAGACTTAAGTTAGTTAAAATTCTGTCAATTATAGTTACCTATCAAGCCATGGATTATATGAGATTATATCCAGTTTTAATCGTATTACTGAAAATAATTTAAATAGTAACTAGTCCTCATCTCTCATTTATTATTCTTTATTCCATTCACCCTGCGCCAGTTACCTATCTCATTGATATTGTGGTACCTATCAGCAAGAACATGCAGAAAACTTACGCAGACAAGATCAGTAAATACACTGATCTAGCACACGAGCTCCAGAAGCAGTGAAAGGAGGACAGAGTACTTGTTGTACCTTTCGTCCTGTCCTCCACTGGTCTTGTGCCTCAAACACTGCGCCACAGCCTAAGCACCCTAGGACTTCACAAACACTTATACAGAACTCTTGAAGGATGTGGTACTCAACACAACAGGTATATTTAGGAAATTAACGGTTCTAACATCCCTAAAACCCCTTGCACACTTTATTACACTTAGCAACATATGCTTTGGTCTTTAATCCGCCATGTTATCTTAGATGGGGAAACCCGATAATAGGAATATTTATAATAATAATAATAATTCAATATATTCGAACAATGCATTCGACGAAGTTTTGAACAAATGACAGAATTTCAAAGAGGTGATACATAGGACTGCGGGAGGAAGGTTTGTAGTCCCGTCGAAAGGACTGCACTTGGACCTTCTGTTGCGAGCAATAACTGCTGTTACGAGCAATGGAGACGTAAGAAAACAATCAGACATACCCAGAGAAGACAGTGAGAGTCTTTAAATATACTACCAGAAGAAACGATTGTGTCATTGTCTGAGAGTCCCGAACTGATCCAAGAGTGTTGTCCATAGATAAGGTGATGTATCACTATAAATCTGTGTCCATCCGCACGATTGCGAGAATGCGTGCAGAACGGGACTCGAATTCTCGGTACCTCTTACCCTGTGTGCTATGAACCTCCAACTATTGGCGACCTCGTTTGTAGTAGTGTAGCGTGGACGTCTGTGGGGTGGCGACGAATCGTGTTTAGTTAGAATCCAGGTTTTGTTGGATTGGATAACCATCATACTAGAGTACTAGAGTAACAATACAGAAATCCTAATGGTGATGTCATGGTATTGGGAGCTGTCTTCTATGATTCTCGGTCGCTTTTCTCTGCTGTTGTGATCAGGGAAACATTGATGGCGCAGTGCTATATTGAAGATTAATCTGCGGCCTCACATGCTTCCTTTCATGGAGAGTTTGATACATTGGTCCATTTTCCAACAATATAATGCTATCCCACATACAGTATTAATTTCCCTTGACTGTCTCCATGTTCTCGACAACCTTCCTTGCAGCCCCCGGATTAAATGTCGACCACTGAAATATGTAGGGCGGCAGCTGGAACGGCAGCTTCATCTTCCAGTGACATTTGAAAGAGCTATGGATGATCTTCCACAGAATAGCATTAGACGTCTCTGTGACTCCATATCAAAGTGTATTGTCGCATATATGTACCCAATGAATGGTAGGTCGCAGTACTAAAGCGACTATTGACCTCCATTATTGGTATTTTGCCCGAATGATCGACCTCTTTGCTCTGATATTGTAGTCAGTTATTTGCATCGCCATTCTCATTGCCTTTGTCAAGTGTTACTTCATTTCGAATGCTGCTTCTGAGTACGCTAATGTTGTGGCAGTGAGTCTGTAAGAAACCAGATAATGAATTTCTGTAACTGTCTAAAAATGCAGTTTAAGCGAACCACTGTTCTTTTGCGAATGCTTGTTATGACAAAATTGGGATGTCTCCAAACACGTGAATGGAAAAAGAAAATATCTGAATCTACTCTATCTTTGTTTTGTTAACAGAAAATAATTTTAAGTTCAAGCATATTTAACTTCAAGCATAAAATATCATCTTTCAATGAAGATCTTTCATTCTTAAAGATAACAGATTAAATCATAGTTAACTAACCAAAAGAAATAGTGGAGCACCTCTTGAAATAAACTGGCACCTCTTCGATTTTCACATTCAAGTTGCATTTTGGATATTCTCTTTTATAGAGATCGTCGTAACTATCACACTATAAATTACAAAAAAATTATAAAAATTGGATAAAAATATACTAAGAAATATAATAAAAAAAAATGGTAACATCAGTGGTATTTTTTACTATATTATTAAAAATTACTAGACAAAAAATTTATCACTATTTCAACAATCATTGTTTCATTGTAATGTACTGTAATCATTGAAATTGTTCAGAATTGATGACCTCTATGGAAAAAGGACTTAAGTGCACTTAAGCCTTTCTCTGTAAGACTGCATTTTCGACAAAGAAAATCAAATAAATGTTGGGTTATTACCAAAAGAATTACTATTTACTAGTACTATTTGTCATTATCAGCAATTCTTTTGGTGATAACCCAACATTTATTCGATTTTCTTTTTCGAAAATGTATTCTTGCAAAAAAAGGCTTAAGTGCACTTAAGCTCTTTTTCCTGAGACGTCCTTAATTTGCAACCTTAAATATTCTTCAGTTAATTCTTTTGGAAGCTAAATCTTTGTAAAAACTTTAATGATAGTCATGGAAGTAACAAAAATTACGAATTCCTTAATGCACTTACAACGACTTAAATTAATCACTGCACTGCCAACATTTATCAGTTGTTTCATTGTGATGTACCGTAAATATTTTTACAATTTATTCAGAATTTTCAAACGTAAATATTATCCACTTAATTTTTTTGGAAAGTTCAGATATAAACATTAAATATTGATATAATTATTTATCTTACTATATAGTCTGTAAAAACTGTAATAATAGTTACAGAATTAACAAAAATTGCGTATGACTTAAAAAAAATGGTAGATTATTAAAAATTATTCAATTACACTTACTAATTATTTAAATTACTTACTGCACTGCCAACATTTATCAATGGTTTAGATATTCCCGATTTCTTCAGTGTTTCATTAAAATCTATATCTTCAGTTAATTTCTTTTTCTCATCTTTGGATAATTGATCCAAATATAGCAGAACATCCAATGAGAGAGAATTGCAGATGGTTATAGCAGGTAACTTAAGATATTTTTGAGCTCTGACTTGGACACTCACCTCATGAGGTTCTGTTTTATAATACAAGATTCTGTCTATCACCTGATAAATTGTTGATATTAAACAAATTACAAGTATTAAAGTCCACAGTATTTTCAATACCACTGGTGAGTTTTCATCTTTCATGTATTTCACTCCTGGTATGTTAATGTCCGTTGAATTCTTCACCGTTTCATCTTGCCACGCAAAGACATTTTTTCTTGAACAGCATCGCCTATTTGCTATTCTTCTCACTGAAGAAGATTTCTTAGATAACCTTCTCATTATGTTTTAACCTTCGTTATTAAGTTCAGAAGAGACTACTGAATTTGTTGTTGGAAAACCTAACGTCAAAGCGATGAGTTATGTTGTGAATTTTTTTGTTCTAATAAATGTTTTTTGAAACTGGATTGCTTTCATTTTTTGTTCCTTTCCTCAGTTTTTCCTGTCATATTCAAACATTGTAAGCACATTGACTTAATGATTATGTCATTAAGGTCACTGTTTAGTAGTTTAGTATTTAGAAACTCCTTCCATTTATTGATAAAGCAATCACACTTATTTTAATGAATGTCATTAACTAATCGCTTTCATTTACGTTTTATAATGTATCTTAGATTTTTTACATGCGATTGACTAGCGCTCTTGTAAATACTTGTGAAACCACTAAGCTCGGTAATAACGATAATAATATTCAAACATTAAAAGCGCATTGACTAGCAATGGCTTTGTCAGTATGGTCACTGTATTCGTTATTTAGGTAACCTTTCAAAATAATGTATTTGAGAGATATTGTGATATGTTTTGAAATATCTTAATTCTTAGCTTCAATAACTTTAATCTAAGATTACTCAATTGCCCTTGATTACTCAATTGCCCTAGAATTGCCCCAGAACTCTAGCTTGGTGCAGGGATTTAGAAGAAATCTTTGTTGAAAGACTAACATTATAACTTTGTTAAAAACAATAATTGTCACAAAACACGGACCCTGAATCCTTTTTGTATTTCCAAGAATCTTCATACTATACTAGTAATTATAATACGAGCAATCTTTGTGTTCGTAACATAAAGAAATTTATACAATTTAAATGAAATATTTCAAATTTGCTTTTAAGTTGATTAATTTAATTATGAAAGTAGGAAATAGATTCAAGACTGAAGTCAGTAGTGAAAAGATACAAAACCTACTGCAATTGAATGTTGAGCTGCATTGAATGTTGCAGTGAATCGATGGAAAAAAATAATGATTCTACAAATTCAGTATCTTCGTTTATTGTGTGATATTCCATTGGTGATAATCCAGATGATAATGAATTGTATTTGCAATAAATTATTTGTATTAATCTACTGAACTGTTTTTGCCATTATTTTTCGAAACTTATTTCTAAATTGTTTTAGATAATTACTGTTAAAAGTGCCTGAAAATCAAATGTTCATCGAAATGAACAAATAAATCAAAAATAACCAATTCTTCAACCTTTAGGAATTTCCTTTACATTGTATCTACCATTTTCGAAACTTCTTGAAGGTACTTTCTAATAAAATCTGAATGATTTCTAAAACTGACAAAATTCAGCAACTGAAAAATAATCCCATTCTTCTCCAATGTCACCAATTAAACTGATTCTTGAAATTCTTTCAACCATATAAAGTTCTATGTAAACTTTATAAGGTAAATAGCATTACTTCCCTGGTATTTTGTTTGGCTCATTTCCTGAATGTGAAACATCAATTTCTTAAACGGATCAGCATACGCATGTTTCTCAAGAGTAGTAGCCTTGAGATTATTCCTAAATGCAGTAGATAATCATATTGTTTTTCAATTGTTCGTCTACTGATTTTCTTTCACTTTAATGTAATCTGAGTATTATGGCTCTGAAATAAAAAAAGTATAAAATTAGCACAAACATACTTATTTTCTTGAAATGCGAAATCAATTTTAGCCAACTATGTTAATATTTAAAATCTAGAAAACTTCGAAAACAATGATGGCAATTTAAAAATTATTCTTCTACAAAATTACTATTGTTTTTCTTTTTTTTTTTTTAATACAACATCCAATCTGTGACTTCACTAATATTTGGAATAGGAGAAAGGGTTACGATATCTTCGCAATTCAAATAAAAATGTTGAGTTTCTTTCTGGAATAATGGGGGTGGATGAGGGGAATACCAATTAAAGCGATGATACACTAATAAGAAAAATTTCTAAAATGACAATTCCTTCCTTTTTCGGATGTAGGTGGAGGAAGAGATCTGAATTGTGAATTATGAATTAAATTGATAAATTTAATAATAAAAGTTAATAGAAAAAAAATAAACACGTATATGTAGTATTTGTGGACCTGGAAAAGGCTTTTGACAGAGTGGATTGGAATAAACTTATGGAAATCTTGAAGAAAATTGGTATGGATTGGAAAGAGAGAAGGCTAATAATTAATCTTTATATGAAACAACGAGTCAAAGTCAGGATAGGAGAAAAATTGTCAGAGGGAAGTGGAATAGGGAGAGGGGATGCCCTCTATCACCTATGCTGTTCAACGTCTACTTAGAGGAGTTAGTGAAGAATTGTTTTCAGAACATCGGAGGAGTGATAGTAGGAGGAAGAAGAATAAAGTGCATAAGATTTGCTGATGATATGGCATTGTTAGCAGAAGAGGAGATGATACTAAGGGATATGCTACTGCAGCTGAATGACAGCTGTGAAAAATATGGAATGAAGATAAATGTAAACAAGACAAAGACTATGGTTATCGGAAGAAAGACAAAGAAGATAAACATAAGTATTCGGAATGAGACATTGGAACAAGTGAACAACTTTAAATACTTAGGGTGTACTATAAGTAGTGATATGAACTGCTGCCAAGAAGTCAAGAGGAGGATAGCAATAGCAAAGGAGGCTTTTAATAGAAAAAGGAGCATCTTCTGCGGACCTCTGGAAAAAGAACTAAGGAAGAGACTAGTGAAGTGCTTTGTGTGGAGTGTGGCATTGTATGGGGCAGAAACATGGACATTACGACGCAGTGAAGAGAAACGACTAGAAGCATTTGAAATGTGGATATGGAGAAGAATGGAGCATGTGAAATGGACAGACAAAATAAGAAATGAAGCTGTGCTAGAAAGAGTGGGTGAAGAAAGAACAATGCTGAAACTGATCAGGAAGAGAAAAAGAAACTGGTTGGGTCACTGGCTGAGAAGAAACTCCCTAATGAAGGATGCACTGGAAGGAATGGTGAACGGTAAAAAAGTTCGAGGCAGAAGAAGTTTTAAGATGATCGACAACATTATGGTAAATGGATCTTATGTGGAGACGAAGAGGAAGGCAGAAAATAGGAAAGATTGGAGAATGCTGGGTTTGCAGTGAAGGACCTGCCCTTGGCAGAGAACTATGTATGTATGTATGTAGTTATTCACATTCCCTCTCTGCAAGCCGCTATATTGACGATCTCATTTTACACAGAAAATTCAATCCAATTGGAAATTATTGATATCATTAGCAAAATACATCACAGTGTTAAGTTTAAATTTGAAAATGAATGCAATAACAGAATTTCTTTTTTGGACGAATACATTACTAGATTTAGTTCACAATTTATTACTGAGGTTTACGGTAAGCCCACCTTTACTGGGTTAACTTCAGGTTAAGTCTTTTAAATTTCTTTTAAATCCATTTCTTTTAAATCTAATATTGTCAACATGGCGGCTAGTAGAGCCTTCTACAAGCTTTCTAGTTTAAGAGAAGTCTTTGAAAAAGATTTAGATGTAATTCACCATATTTTTGATTTCCAATAATTGTCTCTTGCAGTTCATTCGGAAATACGGTAAAAGCGTTGCAGGATATCTAAAATCCTCCTATTTGGCTTGTCTCCGAGACTCCAAAATATGTTTCAATACCATACCATCCCAACATTTTTCCTGCGTTAAGAAAGCTTTTGTTGACAATTAACATTAGATTAACTTCAGCCATTTCTTAATTTTTGAAATTTCCCATATTTTCTTCCTGAAATTAGAGATGTGTAAGAGCAGGATAGAACTGAAATAATAATAAAAAAAATCAAATTTTGGTTTTTCTTTTATTTTTATTTCAAGTTTGAGTGAATTGACGTCATTTCAAGGAAATTCGTTAAAAGAGAAGATTTTGTGGCGGATAGGGGGAAGCCCCCATGGGTTTATCCTTTGGGTGGTAG
>JAFIDM010010028.1:67267959-67284726 GCA_023159025.1 Thereuonema tuberculata | reverse complement strand
TTTGTATTTTTTGTTTTAAACAAGTTAGTAACATATTCAGGTGTACAGGCTTTGATATTGAGTTAGTAATTATGAACAGTACACGTAAAACCTTAATTCATCAATAATGATCAGCTACTTTTAGAATAACTGGGCCATCCCCTTGTTTCCCTCTGGTAAGTATGAGATAATCCACGAAGAATCGATTCCAAGCGGTTATGGCAAAAAGTGATATTTTATTTCTTTTTGATTGAACTCATTATTTGATAGCGCGCGCCATTGTTGACGAAGAGGAGCTAAAAAATAAATATTGAAATTTAAATTTTAATCTAGTAGGTTAAAATTAATGAGTTATTTTCTTTTTTCTCTGGCTCTTCGTTCGTTGTACCAAACACACACAAAGGGAGTGATAAGAAAGAATAATTTGAATTTAGTCTCCGTGGCCTAATGGATAAGACGTCTGATTTCTGGTTGAAAGGTTACCATCGCAAACGTTTCAGTGTAGAAACAATTTTTCACAGTTAAAGATTTTAGTAATATAGATTGATAACTGCAGTTAACACATTATAAACAATCTCTTTTACTTTAATATTGTAACTTTAGTAATTATAATGAGTAGGCCTACCAAAAACGAATAAACTAAAAATCATTAAGATGTAAAAAAAAAAATGAAAATATATATATATATACATTTAAAATACATTTTTTTCCATTTTATTTTATTGCTAAAAAGATTTTTTTGACAAGATTCTTCGTACGGATTTTCAACAGAGATCGATCGAATAAACTAATTAATACAACTGCAGAACGTTAACTGTTATTAATAATAAATATAACAATGAACATGATTAAAATATTCAAGCAAGAAACTTATATATGCGTTTAAAGAAGAATAAATGCTTAGATTAATATTGGAAATTGCATTGAATGAGTGATCAAGTAATTCTCAAGAGAAAAGTTTTCAACTATTAGTGATAGTGAATTCTTTGAACTGCTTCATGTTGAAGACTGAACGTTAAATGATTAGTGTTAAGAATACAACAGTTGCAACAATATATCTGTGATACATTTTCGCGCCATTAATAGAAGATTGTCCAGTGTTTCAATCATAATAGAGTGAACTTAATGTAGTGAACTGTATATATATACCGGTATATATTTGTATTACTAAATATTTATTTGATTGAAAAGATTTTCGTATTATTTTTCAAAGAATAGATATGCATATAGTATATATACACTAATTCCATTTTTCTGCTTCCACTTTCAAGTAACCACGCTCTATTACCTACAAAGAGTCAATATAGGTTCAACTGAAAGTTGTTTTAACTCCTGAAGATTATTTTTTCCCTCCACTGCTTCAATTGGTATTTAATAAAAAGCCTTTCCGAGTTCTAAATTTATTCATTAAAATTAAACTATTACAATACTTCTGAAAGATGAAGTTTTAAATTTATGAATTCAATTAATTAAAAATGAAATTCCGAACTGCACCAAATACAATAGATGTCCGATCAGATACTGCTTTGAAGAGAGACTCATTGTTGGTCCATCACTTAGAAATAGGATGGTTTAAAAAAAATCAAGAAAATTAAAATAGTGATATTTAATGTATTGAATAAATATTCTCAACTAAGTTAAGATAGATTTAAAAAATTATTTGAAATAAAGTCCACATTGTGTGATTTGCATTAATCTTCTTTTTAAGTAAGAGGAACTATAAAATTTAAGGAAAAAAATGCTAATTAAGTATCTAAATGCTAAGTATCTATCATAAAAATGCTAAATATCTATCATCTACATTTTATGATAGATACCAGAAGGGCTTCAGTAGTTATCTATGTAATTTTTAGATAAAATACTGAAGACTTTCTTGTATGAATCATAAAAATCATAAATTGTAAATTTTGTTTTCTTAATTTTTTCTATATTTTTTTTTTAATATTTTTTCTTCATAAAAGCTGCTGAGAATTTACTAAGTCGTAAAGAGTGAAACCCTCTTTGAGAGTTTCTTTGACTTTCCTGTTAAGGCTTATGAATCTGAGTGGTAGGTGGCCCTATTCAGCCGTTTATTACAATAATCGGCCGTAATGTGGTTTCTGTTTTTTTGTGTGATTCTAACAAAGCTGATCTTTGTATGTTTTCTTTTTACTTGTTCTCGATTTGATGACTCAAGTTGTCTTTTGTTTTGCATTAATATAGTAGTTAAGGAAATCCTTATCTCGAGATGTTTGTTCTCGTTCTTATTTAGTTTCTTTATCATCTACTGTTGTTAGCAAAGAATGGTATGTCATATCATTAGATTTATTGGGTTCATGCTTAAGTTTAATTTTGAATTATGGTTTGAAAACTCGTGATTTTTTTTAGCGAATGATGGGTTTGGACATATACTCAGACAGCTACATAGTTTTACCAGGTTAAGCCATCGATTATCAAATCTGCCATTTAACTTTGATCTTTGGAATGAGGGTTCCGATTTTGTGATAAGTATCTCTTACTTTCTTTTTTTTTAATTATTTACGCAGATTTAAAATTTTAATGATGCATTATTTTTTTTTCTGCTGTGGTGTTGTCTCCTTTAGTGTGAATTTAAGATACACTTAAGCTTTAGTATCGTGAAAGATTTAATTATTTTATTTTTCTTAGTATTTCCGTCGCATGTATTTTAGGCCTGTTCCAAGTTGTAAAGGTCATGTTCTGGTTCCCTATACTACGTAGAATGTTTCTGTACTTAGTATATTTGCCTTGGAGTTAGGGTTTTCCCATGATGTGTTTTTTTTCCCTCCCCTCAATAATTCAATTAATTTTTTTCTCCTCCCTCTTTAAAATCTTTAATTATTATAATTAAATAAATTTAAGTATCTATAAAATATGGAACAAATTTTTGACACTTGATTTTCCATATTTCCTATGTCACGAATGGAACCATGTCTGGACGTTCAAGGTAGTTGCCAACTTTTCGAGTGCCGTCTACTACGCCTACTTCAAGATCATCGAACCATGGAGGCTTCCCTGCATTGATTTATCCGTACAAGAAATACTGACTGGGAGATTACGACATTAAGACTATATCGTGTTAGGCTTGCCGTTTCTAGACTATCGAGCAACCACATTTCCCACAGTCACGTTAAACCTTCAATTGAGTTCCAGATTTAAGATTTACTCCTATGAGTTATGTTGTATGTCTTCTTAGTTTTCAGAATGTATGTAACTGAATACAATTTATTAATTTTTTTTAAAGAGTTTAATTCTTGTAAGTGGGTTTTGGTTTTTTTTTTATTTCTCCGTTAGTTTTTTTCCTCTCATCAGAGTATCCATACTCTCTGGGGAGGTGAGTTCTTTACTCTCCCATTTGGGGGTGATTTTTTTTTGAGCATGAGGGAAGAACTTAATTGTTCAAATTTGAGTTATTTGTTCATTTAACTCTTGTTCAAGGGACTTCTTATGTGAAAGTGTTTTTTCCTTTTGCATAATGTAAAGTATGTAACTAACTATTGTAATATTAGAAGAAAATTTAGAAGAAAGTATTACCTGTGTTTTGAGAGAAAATTTAAAGAGGAAGAGAGACAGAGAAAAAAAAAGGAATAAATTAAATTTATTTAATTGAATCTTAATGTGCTCTTCTATATATTTTAATCTTCTTATTTAATCTAGTAACGTAACATGGGCCCAGCACAATATTATTTTAGATACTTTTACTGTGTAATCAACTGCTACTTGTAATAGCTCATGGGGTTTTTTTCTTAAATTTTGCGGGAACGTTATAAAAGCCATGAAGAAATGCAGAAATGAAGAATTAAAAACATAATTCAAGTTGTTTGTAAGTGGATGTTTTCAATTGATTTGCTCTACAAGTAAAAATATATACGCAGGAAGTAAGATATTACAATTCCTATTGATGATAAGATTTTTCTAAGCCCTTAAGTGTACAATCCGAACCCTATACAAAGCTACTAATGGGCCCCCAGTTATGGTTTACATTACCTCAGCTCACTAGACTCAGCTGAAGAGTCCTAAATCTTTGAGTCATGTGCATTTAGTGCACTGTGAATTGAACACGATTTTGTGTTTCTGATATATGTGGATAAACAGCCATTGATACTGGGATTACAGTAGAATAGCTGTAAATTTAAGAATTTGTGCAGGCTTGATCAATAACCTTGAGACCGCTAAAAAAAGAGAAAAAGAAAATGGAAGCGAATCAGTGAAGTTGTCGTCTCTTTTCTCGCCGAAATGAACGGATCTATGATTTCCAAAAGGAAACTGTCGGAGTAAATTCAAATTCTGTATTATATTTATTCTTTGCATTAATTTTTATTGAACTTTATATTCGATCATCAGATTAAAAATAATACAATTTACTTTTAACTCACTTTTTGTTCCGTATCTCCGTTTCCAAAATATATTCTCCAAAACTTTTATGGCCATCTTCTAAAACACAAGACTCTGGTCAAAGCTCGTCCAACTTAAAATTATCACACACATGCACTCAAATTCTTTTTCGTTTTAATCCATCAATTATTGTAAAAATAAAAAAAAAACATAGTTTACAAATAATCATTGTTGCCGAGGAGGTACACAACGTTGCTGTGAAAACTGATGAATGTGGGTAAGCTTCATTTCTTTTTCCGGTTAGAAGTGAGACAAATACGAACATATTGTGAGCGATGGGGTTAAGACTTCCACTTCTCTACTTAGGTTCTTAAATGGGTTTCATGGTGTACGATTCACGCTCGAAACAGATTTTATCGGGGGTCTTCCATTTCATCTGCACTACTTCCACCTTTTTTTGCTCATCACTTTACATGCCAATTTAAGTAGCGATGTTCGGCTTTCCTGACACCCTTACTGACCACATATATACTATTGTACTATATGCTAACTAATCTAGCCTATGTCCGTGTAATAGCTTAGTATTCCTTTTAATAGCCTTTTATTCCTTTTTTATTTTCTTATTTTTCAGAGATAAGGAATTTCCCTATAAAGTCAGATTTTATGATTTTTACCTAATAAGGCATTCTATTTAAAAACTTCTAGATTTTTGTTTTAAAAAAATGAATTTGATTAATCTGGACGAACTCGTTTTAATAGTCTAGTAATTCAAAAGCTGTTAATATTGAATTTGAATTATATATTCATTCTTCTTCTTTCTTCGAATTTGGCCAACTATGGACCACGTAAAATAACTCATGATTATTTTTCTACCTTCTTTCTTCTCTTCCAGTATTCTTTCATTCTTTCTCCATGTTGTTTCCTTCTTTCTTCCGTCCATTTTGCTCCCGTCTTCTTCTTTGCCTTTTCTTGAAAACCCTTGAATCCCCTGATCTTTTTTCTGAATTCTTCTCTTCTCTCCACCTCTTCTCCATCTATTTTCATTTCTTCCATGTCTTTTTTGACCTCCTTGATCCATGTCATCTGAGTCTTGGTGTTTCTGTCGAAGAAGGTGAATAATCTCTTCGTCAGTCTACCTTCACTCATTCTTTTAATGTGTCCGTAGAAAGTCACTCTTCTTTTCTTCATTGTGTCAGTTATTTTTTCTGTTTTTGCGTAGATTTCTTTGTTGTTTCTCAGTTTCCATTTTCCATCTTCATATTTTGGTACCAGGATTTTCCGTAAGATCTTTCTTACCTTTTTTTCTACCTCGTCTAATTGTCTGGCTTTGTTTAGTGCAAGGCATTCTGAGGCGTGGAGGCCTTCTGGCTTAATGACTGTATTGTAGTGCCTATTTTAGCGTTTATAGATATGGACTTCTTGTTGTATATACTTTTTGTCAACTGGAATGACAGTTCCATTTTTCTTGCTCTTGCTATGACCGCTTCTTTGTCAAGGGCGTTTGGTTGAATTATTTCTCCCGGGTATTTGAACTTATTAACCCTCTTGATTTTCCCATACTTTGTTGTGATTATATATTCATTATTATATATATTTATTTGTTTCTAATGCTTTGACTGACTTTTAATCCTAAACTTTAAGCTGTGAACAGCAAATTTCTAGAATCTCATATGTTTTTGTTTGTATTTTGTAATGTATTTCCTGCCTCTATAATAGATACTCTGTAGTAAATTCTGAATGATTTCTATAAGTGACAAAATGCAGCAACCAAGAAATAACCCCACACTTCCTCCAATATCACCAGTTAATTGCACTAAGGAATATGTAGAATGTTCTTCAATAGTTTCCACCATATTATCTTCAAAGAAGAGCCTTATAACATAGCTCCTATTACTTCCTTGGTAGATTGGAACACTGCCTGGATGTTTGTTAACATAAAATATCAGTGTTTCACATGACACAATGCATCCACACTCCTCAGGAGATGTATTTTCATAAATACTATGTAAGAAGATATAGTCGTTCAGTTGATCCTCTAAAGAACATCCTGTGTATTGAATATCTACTGAGTATATTATGCTGAAACGAAAACAACAAAACCTAAGTAAAAAAACCTGTATTAATAGAATTAACAGTTTAAATCTATTACTTCTAATAAGTTTGTTTGAATTAATTTTATTTTTTTGGAAGAAGTTCATAACCCCTTATCTTCAGAAAGATGTCTGCTAAAGTTCTTTAATGCAACTGGAGCTTCTACATAGTTTTTAGGTAATCATAAATGTATCAAATATATTGATACGTTTACAAGAAATGCTATAATAGAAAAAACAACAGAGGCCTTCAAAATTCGAATCATTAAAATTATTGATTTTTATGTTTCCTGGTGTGCTGATTTTAAAAAAAATGACCTATTTTTCCGTATCAAGAAAGGATTTCTTTTTACAAAATTCAGGTAGTAATATGGGGAAAATTGCCTATTTTTCAATGTTTTACTTGAAATATATATATATATATATATGGACAATCCATTTCCATGATGTCTTGATAGAATCTGTCCCTTGTTCTTCATTTACGGTATCAACATTTTCGGAAAAGAAGTCCAAATGGAAATTCAGAAAGTGAATTTTCATGCTCTTGCAACACTCTATTCTTTAATTTTGCTGCATGTTTTCTACAATATACTTAAAGCTGTGGTCTTTGTAGTTCCCAAAAAATTTTGTTACAACTTCTTTAAATGCTTTCCTTAAATGCATTTCTTATTCAATCATTTTTTTTTCGTTTACAATCAACTTCATCTTTCAGAAGTTTCCGAGCATCTGGACCGACGAAAACATCTTCTTTCAGCTTCTCTTCTGAAAGTCCCGGTAATTTGTTGCAGATATATTTAAAACACTCGCATTCTTTCGGCAGATTCTTTACAAATTGTTTTATCAATCCCAGCCTAATATGAAGTAGAAGGACTTACATTGATTCAACCGAAGTCTTCCGATCTACATTTTGTTTCCAATTACCAATTTCTGCTGTCCATTCCACAAGAAACAAAGGCACTTGGTGTATCTTATGTGTTGTTCTAGAAGTATATGGTTCCTCCATCATCCTCATACTTCAGTTTGATGAGAAATAAGTCTAAATTCTGGTAACATTCTTTCAGGTAAACAAAATGGCGTTCTCATTGTATATTAAACAGTCCAGAAACATTTCTGCAGTAAATGAGATTCTATATCTTGATTTTATATTGATTACTATAAGATATGATCATAATTTTATTGCTTTCATTTTTATTTATTAGTTTACTTTTTTATTTATTTATTATTTCATTAAGATCCATAATTACAACTTTTATTTAGAAACTTTGAAAAAAATTCCATTATTACTGAGATCAAAAAATTCATTTTGTGATAAAATGGTAGGTGATGGAAATTTTTTCTGAAATCAGCATCCAAAAATCTATAAAAATCAGCCATTCGTTTCAAACAACTTTTTCATTGCCGACCTGTGTAATTATTCTAATATTTGATTTTGTATTAATTAGTATTATTAAAGGTAATCTTTCTAGTTGTACATAAAAATATATTAAACAAATCAATAATATTGTATAAAGGACGCTGTTAATTTACAAATCAGATAAATTCGAACCTGAACTGCTCAGGCTGTCATCCTCATTCCAGAATTATGAAAAAAGTGTGGATTGAACTCATTTCAAATCAAATACAAAATGGCAATAAATCAATTCTAAAAATGTCATCAATAAAGAAATTAACAGATATAAATTTATAAATTTCTTTCTTGAATGAAAATCATGCTGAAATTTATTTGTTATTTTGGATTGCATTAAAATGAGTTCTAATATTTCTTAACCCTTTTAGATTATGAGGATTCGAACTATGAGTGTTTAAAATAAATGTAGTAGTATTCTATTTAATAAAAGCTATATACAATTAATCTTGCAAACTCCTTGATACATAAAATCCTCGTTAAAGCTGTAAATAACCACAATTTACCAATGTCCAATTAATTGTTTACAGTTCTTGATTCTGTCGAAATGAATTATTTTCTAATAAGTTCGTCATGATATGAAAAGTCTTTCTGCGTACGTCGACATGTAGATTTCAACTGTTTTTTAAGATAGGATCTTACGCGTGGCATGCGTCAATGAACTAGTTGGACTGAGCTAGCCCACTAAGTATCTTCTACTTATAAAATTATACTAATTTATTAAGTTCCATGCTCCCTTTATTCAGCGCCTGTAGAGATGCACTCGGCCAGCCGGCATTTTATTTCCTCTCCCCTCAGCTACAACAAGGAATCGACTGTCCAACAGGACTAGTCCCCAGACTTCTGTCCCTCTGGCCACTTTAACATTTTCTCTCGCTCCATCGTTCTGTGGCAAAAAAATTCCGTATCTCCACTCTTCAAAACCTTAGTCTTTAACATTTTTTTATAATTTGTTTTCTGTGTAGATTTGTTACATAGTACCATGACAGCCCCCTTACAGCTGATCCCCTCTGACAAGTTTTACCACACTGCACTGCATCTTACTTGCTTCAAAATCACTGATTAAAAAATCTTACTGAATGCTTCGGATCTTTGCTGTGAACTGAAGCCTCTGTGAACAGGACGTCTTCTTCGGTCAGTTGAATAATAGAAAATAAACAAAGTAGGAATTAATCACAAAGACACTATCCATTACTGTAATGATGAGTTGGGCAAAAATGTAAAAATAAAAGATGCCGCTGGGAACCGTGGGAAACACAACGACGACATGAACATGATGAAAACTATCGACAGTCTTTGATGACGTGCCGGATAGGTAATCTGAATCGGCGTGGCGGATAGGTAAGCAACACTCGGAAACACTGCGTTGTAGGTTGGCGTACCGTTTCAAAGGATGCAAAGATCTCGAATGAATTACCGCAACTAATGCACTCGAGTAAACAATTCTCGAGTTGGGAACTCCGAGAAACAATTAACACTTTCAGAAATAAAGTTGAAGGAGCAGTAAGTTTTCTTAAAAAAAGGTAATTTTCCCCAACATGCACAAGGAAAATAAAAACAACAATTCATGCCTATAATTTGTCAACGAAGTTGAGTTTAAAACGGCCGTGTTATCATTTTTGTGTCAGCTAAACTCACCACTTGATGACAAGCTCAGAAAGGCATGAAATGGAACTCACAGTCGCTCCTGGATGAGTCCCACCAGAAACAAATTAGAAAATAAAAATCCTAGTTACTAGACAGGATTATCAAATTTAACACTTCATTTATTTAATGATTAGATAAGCTTTGAATTTATTACATTTTTACATTTATGACATACATTACTCAGGTTTATATGTATTTTACGCGTCGTAAAGAAATTAGTATTTTACATGTAACTCCCCAAAAGTATATGAAAAACAAACTAGCTAGTTTGATGGCTTAAACATATGTATATATTATATATGATGTTTAACGTGCCTTAAAGTAATCTAAAAGAATAAAGAAATGACATGAAACAAATTAGCTGAGCTTGCATCTCAGAGAGCCTGGGACGGTTTTCAGAGCTTGCGAGAGTTATTTCCCTTATCACCTTTCTGAGCGTTTCGTCGGAGAGTGGGTCTGGCTGACGAGTCCACAAAAAGAAACGAAATGTCAAATATTTTTATGTTTTGTGTCATTTCTTTATTATTTTACATACGTATAATAATTTCTAGTATACAAAATTATACTACAAGTGATCTGGTGCATTTGACAGCTATGACTATTATATTACAAAATCAACAATTGTATTATACAATTAAATAAAGAAAAACAAATCAGTGTGGATATTGTCTGTTAAAAAAGATGCTCCAAATTTTTTCCATTATGTTTGAGGCACAGTTCATTGCATTGCTCCATGATTTTAATCATTTTACGAATAATGGCTGTTGTATGTTCTGTATCAACGCAATGATTTTCTCATTCAGCTGTAGCGCCATATATGGAGAGTTCTCCCGGAACACCCACTCCTTCAGCATGTACCACACATTTGCTTTAAGTTACGTTAGATTGCGAGAGTGGGAAGGTTACAGAAACTCAGTTAGTTATTAAAGCACATTACTTCTGAACTGTTTACATACTCTTCCCAAGATAGCGGTTTTAGTTTGGAACTGGTTACTTGGTGGAGCTATTTTCCCAAATTGCTCCCAAAACAATGCTATTGCTTTGAAATTTCAATGATAAATTTTGTCTTAATACATCTATGTACATTTAAAGTCTTATCTATCTGTTTTTCTGTAAATAATGTTTTATATAACCTAATGATTAAAATATACATTGAAATAATGTAAAGTTATCATTGTTATATACACCTTGAAATTATAAACAACTTTCCTCACAAAATTCAGATTTCTGCCATTTCTTCTTTTGTGTCTTACGTTTTATTTCTCGTCAGAATATACTATCTCAAGTCTTAAATGCATCAAGTATAAGGAGAGAATAAGTGTAAGATCTCCTCTGGTAGCATTCTGAAAGGGGCAACAAAATGGGTTTCCACATATACGCTGCTTTTTTTTTTCTTTAGAATTTGTTTGGTTGAAAAATAGAATCTGCTGTTCATTTCGGTTTAGGGTTTCATACGGTAATTGTTAGGCTATCGCTCGCTCTATATCCCCAAGACATTTATCCAGTAAATTAAATACAAACATTCTCCTAATCCTGTAAATTCATTCCCGTAATTGAGTTTAATAAGTTGCTATCTTCTTCAGATAAAAAAAAGAATCGTAATAATCAAGTTTTTGAATTTCTATTTTCTTTTTTAATGCTAATTAAAAAGAGATCTGAAAAAAAAATAATCCCATCTATATCTAAGCACTTTATAAAAGTTACTTACTTGCATTTTACATTTTCAGCAATCTTTTTCTTCATGCAGTTATGAAAACATCTTGAAGCACTTCCAAAATCATTACATGGCTTTGTGATTTGATTTTTCATCTTCAGCTATAAAAATTAAAAAAAAAAAACAGTAGTAATAAAAGGTGAAAATGTTATCTGGATTATACGCTTATTAAGATTAAAAAATGAAAATACGGAGGATTGAATCAGTTAAGATGGTACAAATTGAACCGAATGTGTGGCGCTCAAACGGTCACAGCACAAGCGTCACGTGATTGAAGAGAAGTCAGTCAATTGTTATATTGTAATAATGGAGAGAAGAATATTTATTAATGGCATTGAAACTGAATGTCTCAACGATTCACAAACGCCCGGAACTGTATGAACGTTGGTGAAGGATTGAAATTTGTTGTGACCCTAGATTAGTGTTTCCCAACCTTTTTTGTGCTATGCCCCACCAAATTAGGTAAAACTTTCAAAAAAAAATATTTTAAAAAAAAACAACTTTTTTAACTTTTACAACCAAAAAAAAAACAAACAAAAAAACAAGTTCCTCCATTTTCGAATTGTCCCCCTTAACAATGAAATTGCACCCTGTGGGGCATGCGCCCCACGCTGGGAAACACGGCCCTAGATAAAGCGTGGTCGTACCTGCCGATATCAATAAACTTCGGGCAGTATCTTACCTCTCCAAAGCATATAAAGAATACTCTGATTTTGTCCGAGAGTGCAACAAAGTTTTTATGGATGAGGCTGGTTACTGTTCATTTGACACGTTAACATGGATATAATGTTCCTGGAAAAGTGAAGGTAAATGCAGCATGTTTCCAAATTTAAGTCATGAATCGCAGATACGACGAGGACATCCCAAGACTATGGAAACCTCTAGGGACTTGGTAGAGGTTAACATCCATGTGGACAAGGTGTCCAGTCACACTAGGTAAACATGAATGGCGTTTTTACAAACAAAAAGCACATGCCATGGAATAATACCCTTCATCTCGGTTCCTCTTAAGTCCCTTGACGCCTCACCAATAGATTACTGTGCCTTTAGAATATTGAAACGGAGCATTGCAGACCGTCGACTTACAACAGTGGAATGCCTTTGGAGAGTCTGTTTACAGGCCCAATACCTTAATCAATCAATACCTCAAGAGTAGTTAAACCACAGCCTTTTGCAGTGGAAAAGATGTCGAGCTATTGTTTGGGACAAGGGATTCACATTGAATGCAAGAGATTGTAGAAGAAAGGATTGTTCTAGCCAGTGGCGTAACTAGAACTTTTGCCGCCCGGGGCGGTCTCCAATTTGCCGCCCTTTCTAAGTCATGAAATGGTGGTTTTTACAAATTAATAAACATAAATAAATAATTGTAATTGAGACAAACTATAGGTGGTAACTTTTTACCGTTGGATGCCATATTTAAATTACAAAACATATATATTATCTAAATTACAAAAAAAAATTACCATTAAAAATTTTTTATTTTATATTTATAAATAAATAATTTCATTTCTTTTGGATAAACAAACAAATGTGTATGTAAACATATTTATATATTTACTCTGCTAACTTTCATTGTAGAAAAATCATGTTTAATGCTCTCAAAATTTGTAATATTTGTAATTTCTTGTTCTGTGGACAATATTGCAAGATTTTGTAGATTTTCTTAAATCACTCATTGTGGAACGAAGATAATTTTTTATCAACTTCAATTTGGAGAAACTCCTTTCGCAACTAGCGATACTGATTGCAATAATTGTTAAAAAAAATTCTTGGCAAAATTACAATGTTGGGTCCAGAATTTTCCAGTCTATACTGTTGAATAAATTTGAGTATATCAATAGGGCCTTCCCCCCCCCCCCCCGTTTTTCCAACGTTTTGCCTTTTCTTGTAGTGCAGGTACAGCCATAAAAACCTGGATCCTTTTTCTTTCAATTTGGAACTGTTCTTTATCAATGTCAATAAAGTCATTTATTTGACATTCAAATTCTTCATTTAGTAGGTTACATGGTATTATACACGAAGGACATGCAACTGATCAAAGCGTTCTTTTATTTCCTTTATAATTCTATCCATAGATAAAAACATTTCTCTTCATACTTCTTGTTCTAAGGATAGCCCCAGTCTCGTGAATTTCCCCCACTCATATTTTTTCTCCTTCTAACTCGACGTTCTCCGATAACTCGATATCTCTAACTCTTCACAAATTGTTTTGGCTGCTATAACTTGTAGTTTTGTAGTAGCGCATCTCTTTGTTCCATGACATGGGTTTGCAAAGAATTTAGTTTTATATGGCATTGATGAACATTTATATGGCATTGATGAACATAACCCTTTTATTTGCAGGTATTTTTGCGCGTCATTAACTTCCAAAAGGATGGGTTCCCATAAATTGAAATAACAGAAAAGAAAAAGGATTGTATTGAATTGAGTAATATTCCAGCATCTGATCTCGTTTTACTATTTTCATCTTCATATGTCAATTTTTCCAAGGAGCTTAAAATGTAAAAAAATGCTTTTTTACTGTAGTTACTCCTTCTGCTCTAGCGCTCCAGCGAGTTTCTACGCTGCATTTAATACCTTGACCAGTAACAGAAACTAAAAACATCCCATCGACGAGTGGAAGAAGAAGAAAATGAAAACAACTGCTCGATAGTTCCAAAAAATGTTAAGGAATCGATAGCAGTAGAAGCAGCGTGTAAACATGCCAGGTTTATAGAATGATTTGTACATGCTACAAATTCTGCATTTGGATTTATTAGTTTAATGCGAGTTTGAACACCGCTGTGCTTTCCAGCCATGACGGCAGCATTATCGTAAGCCTGTCCTCTGTAATTTTTTATATCTAAACCGTATTTTTCGAATTTCGTTAAAATCATATTTGTGATTTCCTCAGCAGTTTTTCCTTTAGTTTCTACAAAGTCAATAAACGATTCTACAACTTTAACTTCGCTGCTATCAATAACTACATATCTAATAATTTGACTGGTTTGATCTTTGTGGGAAATAATTGGGGTGCTGTCAAATATCATACAAAAGTATTTAGCTTGCTTTATTTGATCCATAATTGTTTTTCTCACTGCTCCTCCCAATAGCTCTACGAATTCATTCTGAATCTTCGGCGACAAATAGGAGAAACTATATTTATTACCCATCTTAATTTTTACTACATATTCAGTACATACTACTTAGCCAACAAGTCAACAAGCTCTAGAAAATTTCCTCTTATTTTCCATTGAATTGATGTCTTCCTGATGAACACTTTCACGATGACCTCGAAACGCCAAATTTTGTTTTGCTAAGAATCTAATTATATCAACTATTCTTGTAAGAATTTCCTTCCATTTTTTGATTTTCTTATCAATATTCTGTTGTTAAAGTTTATCAAAAGTTGCGCCATATCCAAGTCTTATTTCTAATTCCTTCCATTGGGAACAAGATCGAATGTGCAATGGGCTCAACTCGTGTTGACTTATTTTGGGATTAAGTTTCCACCATTTGTTAAAACCATTTTACATGGTTTTCCACATGCAAAAATGTTAACTACATTATTCATTTCTAAAGCTAATGACGCTGGGAAATAAAGGGTTAATGGAGAAATTTGAATACTTACATATTCTTGTCGTAAATCTTAATAATTTTCAGTAAAATAGACGAATTTAAATTATTTAAATATTTTTTCAATTCGATAAGCGTAATATAAGGAAAAATATTCGAAATCATATAGTAATTCATAATTCGTAGAAATTATGAATTACGAAGTAATAGGGCAGCAAAAAATAAGCCTTCTGTTTCTTTCTTGATGTAACCATTTTTGAAGCTATTGCCAGTTTCTGGAATTGTCAATTTTTCCTTCAATTTGTTTTATATATATTGCCCATGTAGAGGCTTGTTTTTCCAACTTTCAAATCGTTGTCTTATGGTTTCTCTTTTATATTCCAATTTAGTCCCAATACCTTTCAAGATGTTTTCCTTATAGGCTACAATCAGCAGTTTTTCTTTGATTTTTTTTTATGTAATCATTTAATCCTCGTTTTTCCTCTTCCACAGTTTGCTTAACTTGAAGAAGTCCTCTTTCTCCTTCCTTCCTTGGAAGATATAAACCATCAACATCACTTCGAGGGTGTAGTGCATGATGCATGGTCATTCATTTTCGAGCTCTCCTGTCTAAAGTATCCAAGTCAGTTTGAGTCCAGTCAATGATTCCTGCAGTGCATCTAATAACAGGAACTGCCCACGTGTTAATGGCTTTGATAGTTTTACCACCATTTAGCTTTGATTTTAAAACTTTGCATACTCGTTTTGTGTATTCACAGCTTGTTTTCTTTTTAACTTGAGCATTTAGTATTTCATTTGATTCCAGTATTCCAAGATATTTGTAGGAATCTTCAAAGTTAAGGGATTTGATGATTTTTTCATTTTCAGATATTATCCCATCGGATTTTTGAGGTTTTCCTCGTTTCATGTTAAGTGTAGCACACTTTTCTAGTCCAAATTCCATTTTGATATCCTTTATTTATCTGAACTGTGTTGACGAGGGATGTAATTTTATTTTCAGATTTCCCATATAATTTCAGATCATCCATGTAGAATAAATGGGAAATTTTTCCAGTTTGTTTTGAGACTTCATATCCGAAGGATGTTTTCTTCAAAACTGATGTTAGGGGAATAAGTGCAATAGTAAATAATAATGGTGATAATACATCACCTTGAAATATTCCCCGTCTGATGTTCACTTCACCAAGTTCTTGTCCATTTGAAAATACGGTTGTTTTCCAAAATTTAATAGCTACTTTTAAGAGATTTATGATGTTTTCACTGATTCCAAAAATTTCTAGGAATTTTTGAATCCAACTATATAGCAGGGAATCAAAAGCCTTCTTGTAATCAATCCAAGCCATTCAAAGATATGTTTTACGTTTTTTTTGAATTTAGAAGAATCATTTTATCAATCAGTAACTCTTTAGTTCCACGTGAATTTTTACAATTTCCTTTTTGTTCAATTGGATACAAAGAATTTCTTGACATATAGCCATAAATTGAATTTGACAATATTATTATTATTATATTATGCACAAAACAATGTGTATTACAGCATAAATTTCCTATAAATTGTGTTGAGTACCACAGCCTTCTGCAGTTGTGCATAAGTGTTTTTGTGAAGTCCTAGTGTGCTGAGACTGTGGTGCAATGTATGAGGTACCAGACCAATGGCGGACAAGACGATGGGTACAACACGTACTCGGTCCTGCCTCCACTGCTTCTAGAGTAACCTGGGACATAAGTTTCTTTGTTTTGTTTCCTGCACAGTATTGTGTGAGCCTGGCTATGTCTCCTCTAAGGTTACTGATGCGGCCCTCAAGGCGACGTCTCCAAGGGGGGGATGTATTCTTGTGACCGTTCAGTGGGAGATATGTGTTGTTGTTTGTTTCCAAGTGCCCGAATGGTTCACTGTGCGGCGCAATAGAATGTTGTGTGCATGTCTTCTAATGCTTGGATATTGACAAGATGTTGTGGGATAGTGTGTGTGTTGAGATGGTATATGACCGTGGAGAGTTGTTTTTGAAATAAGGATCTAATTTTTTTTTTTTTTTTTTTTTTTT
>JAFIDM010010028.1:67216987-67267859 GCA_023159025.1 Thereuonema tuberculata | reverse complement strand
AGCTCTATAAAATAACTCGGCCCTAACATGAATATTAGTACCTTCAATGTAATATTGCACCTTATCAATTTCCGACATATCAGTAATTTTACTAATAACTTCCTGAAATTTACTATTATACTCATTAATAGTACTAGTTTGCTTTAAGATATGTAACTGACGCCTTAATTCTATTTGAAGGTTAGGTACTTGAAACTCTGCCATAATTCCTAGCTCAAATGCTTGCGAGGTAGGAAATACACCAAACGTACGAACTCTACCAACATACCGGTTTAAGGCTTGTTTTTCAAGTGATTCAATTACAATAGCTAATTTAGTACTATCGTCTAACCCCTTTGCGAGCGCAACTTACGAAAATGTAAACAAACGTCCCCATGTCAATAGTGGTTTCTCAAAGTCGTTTAGGCAAAGTCGTTAATTTAGAACTGCCAAAATTTCCATTCTGACGTTGTTCACTAATTTGTTTCATAGATTCAGACTGTTGTTGAATTCCGGCTATCATAACCTCAACTAAAGCTATGGGGTCTCTCATGGTACCAAAAAGTTAATGATAATGCACCTTGACTCAGTAAAACTACAAAATACTTAAGTAAAAATTACAGACAAAGTCCATTAAGCTACAATAATTCCTATTAGGCAACGGGAATGACATTCCGTCCCTCCCCACAAAAACAAAAGAAATAGAACAAGCCACAACGGGAAGCTCTGCTACCAAAAATTCTAATAATTTGCGTGGATCTTGCGGCTTAAATAAAATGTTCTTTAATGAGTTCTATTTTAAATTAATGTACAGTTTATGTTGCTGCTTTATGTAGCTGAATTTACAAAGAGTATCTGCTTGATACTTAAAGTTCTGTCTTTAACAAAAAGTATTACGAAAGTCAACTTCTCTCACATATCCTTGGTCCGGTTGACATTTGAGCAGTTTTTCTTCTTTCTTGGTTCTCTGGCAGGTTCTTCTTATTCGGCGTCACACACAACAAACGAGAATCACGGTGGCATCACGACTAACGTGTTTTTCTTTGGCGACCAACACCTGATCGCCACCGCTCCGTACTCTCCGATTTCTTCTCTCGAACTCTCCCGACTTGCAGGATCCCGGAGTTCCGCACCATCCTAATTTGCACTTAGTCACGTTGCACAAAATTACAAAACGTACAGAATGTAAAAATTTTAAACATGCATAATTATTTAAATAAATAAACATAAATAATTATGACGAAACCTCATTACATATTAAAATAAATAAATGTTGAAAACCGTCATGGTGAAATTTCATATAAAAATAATTGCAAATAACCCCCTAGAAAACATTTTGTGACCTCTTTTGGGGCCGCGACCCAAGTTGGAACCAGGGTATAAAGATTTACTTTCAATGATTTGTATAATTTAATACCTTAAAACAAGTTCCAGCCTGGGTTTTTTTCCTTACGTACACACGGCTCAATATATAACACTAAACTTCATGGTTGCAATCATTTATATTATGAACTTAAACAAGTTTTAGTTTGTAAATTAATTTTTAATGCATCTGTATTTATCTAAAAGGAATTTAAGGATTAATAATTTTTCTGGCCTAAAGTTTTTCATCATTTCTTATTTTTTAGGTGAACAGCTGAAATATCTGGGGACTGGCACATTTCTATATGTTAACATATCATTTGGAAGTGATTATTTGTTTACAGTAAACGGAATAAACAATACATTCCATAGAAAGCTAATTGTAAGTCAATAGTCTTATGTTTCATTACAAAGATTAAAGCTATACTGTAAGGTATTGAAGTTCTGTGTTTTCTATATAAAATGCTTGTTAAATAATTCCAATTATATTATTGATCTTTAATTTCTAGATAAACCTACACAACAAACAAGAAATTCCAATGGATTCAATGATGCTGCACTATCTGCAATTTCCTAAGGCTGGAGATTGGGTTTATTCTTTACGATATAGAAAGGTGAGTTCCAGCAAAATTGCTTATATGGAATGAACATTTATAAATAGTAATTTTACATGAAATAAATTTTAAATGAAATATAAAAATTAAAAATAGTTTTTTTATACCCTTTGATTTAATGAATAGTTAGTTTATACCCCTTGATTTACAATTGCTAAGGCATTATTTACAAATTATATTCTGTAAGGTCTGTTAATACCATAAATTTTGTAAATTCTCCTGTTGTGATGAATTCAATCTTGTTTCTGATTATGTTCGTTAGTAGAATTCTAGATGCTTGGAAGTCCACGAAAAATTCATGAAACGTCAGGCACTGTGGTAAGGTTTGTCAGGTGTAGTCTTGGAGCAGTTGGTATCTTTTGAAAATATTCGCGTAGTCATGTCAGGCATGCAGTTCACGTTTTATTTGTTTAGAATTCCAAATTACTTGATTGTATGTTATTTATCTTATTTTAGTTTTAGTTTTGGGAAGAAAAGGAGATGGCTTTTCTTTTCCCATTTTAAGATGTAATGCTTGAAGAAGAAAGGCCGATTAGGCCATTCAAAATATTACAATGTAAGAAGATTTGTGGAATTATTAAAGAAGAATTTTATAAAGAATTTTATAATGTTGCTTTATTTGTGAAGAATTTTTGGAAAATATTGTTTTGGCACAGTTGATGGCCAACCAACGACAGTGAAAGCAAAATCATTACGGACTGTCATCTAGAAACTTGTGGTTTCAATAAGTTGGTCATTTTCCCTAAATACGGAATCACTATGGAGATTCTTCCGATGCTCCGGTTTAATAGTAACTATTAGGAAGCTGACTGCAGAGTTTCTTTGTAAGTTACGAATATTTTCACCAGGAATTGTAATTATCATTACAATGAAGGCTTACAGAACAAGAGTTTAAAAAAATAATTTTCGAATCAAACATTTAAATAAATTATTGAGTTTACAAATATAAAATTTATTTATTTTTAATTTCAAAATGTTCAGTTTTAATGTCTCTACCTTAATAATTCTTACTTACATTATTATAAATAATTAAAAAATGCAGAGAATAAAACTTAATTTCAAACCATAATTCTATTTCATAATTCTTATTGAACTTGAATTATAGATTATTAGTAGAAGTTTTTTTCCTCGTGTAGTTTATGATAATTGCTGAATTATGGAATTTGATAAAAAAAAAGAAAACTTATATTAGAATAACATAACAAATAAATGTGATGCGGTAATGTTTCGTTTCCTGATAGAAATGAAAAACAGGAAGCTTGTTTTTTTTTACTTCAATGGAAACCTAGTTGACATTGTACATTTTTTTTATTATCGGATGGCCTCGTAATCTTAAAAAGCAATATCAATGGCGATTCTTCATATTAATATTGATCTTTACAAGGGATATGGAAGTGACAGTTATGAACGCTTCAGAAGTAGTGAAATGATGTGACAGCTACATCCTCTATACATCATGGGCAAATATAGGGAGGGCGGAGGGGCCCAACGTACCCCCTTCCTCTTCCCGAAATCTTAAAACTTATAGATTAGCCGTATTTTATTTATTTATTTTTTTGCTTTGATATCAAATTGAATGGGTCTTGCTGACCTCCCTTTCAAAAATTTAAAAACTTAGTGGGTTTTCTTTTTTTTTTTTTTTTTTTTGGTTGTGGCTGGTCAGTTCTCGTAACTTAGCTCTGTCCTCCCCTGAAACAATATTCTAAACCCGTTAGTGCTATTCATAATCATTAAGAAAATATTTTTGACTGAAAATAATATTCTAGAATATCTTAATATTTTACGAATCTGATTAAAGTAAAAAGCCAACAGTCTTCAAAAATTTAATTGAGAAATATAAAAACAAACGAAGTATAAAGAAAAAGTAGTTATCGTTCACTTTTCAAAATTAATCTTTAATTGTCTTTAGGGGAAGGAGAAAGACGTTCTCCATTTCCAATCAACATAATTTGTTAGTTTATACCAAATTCTTCTACAAATTCTCTTTTCATATTCTTGTAATGTATAAAAGTAACTCCATAAACTCTTTCATAGTATTTAAATAGTTTATTTAAATACAAAATAGCGAATTTTCGGGAACATAATATTGCGTAATTCCATTCTTCAAGCAAAATAAGAATTTATAAATCAAACAATAATACAAAAAAGAAAGAACATCATCAATTCAAAAGTGCATATCAAAATGAATGCTATAAAATTGTTGTAACAATGGTAATTGATTTAACTTGGTTGCAATTATTAAATTCATATACAATGACAATAATACATGAAATTAATATTCACAAAAACAATAAGTTGATAAAGTCAATAATTCAATGAATTTGCACCAGTGATTGTAACTCCTTTACAATTACCCAATGAGAAAATAATTATTAAGAATTCTGAAGATTTGATCAACAAACTACATGTTTTTAATAATTACAATAAGAAAAAATTCCATCTTATTTCCTTAGACATAGAAAATATGTATAACAACGTTCCAGTTAATGATACCTTAATGATTTTAGAAAAACATATATTTGATAATAGAGAAATTTTATTAAAGTATAATTTAGATGAAGAAATTTTTAAAGAAATGATAGAATTTGTTACTCTCAACACTTACTTTAACATAGAAAGAAATTTTTTAAGCAAACTAAAGAATTCCCTATGGGGTCACCTATATCAGGGACCTTGTGTAATTTATATTTGAACTATTTTGAAACAAACCTATTAAAAGACAAAATGTATTACCAAAAATTTGAATACTATCGTTATGTCGATGACATACTGATTATTTGGTTTGGAACATTAAGGCAATTTGAAATATTTTTTAATAATCTGAACAAAAAGAATAAAGATTTGAATAAAAATTCAAAAAAGAAGTGTAAGACAATAAAGTATTAAATTTTTTAGATGTCAAATTAACCAATGCTGACAACAAAATTAGAATGGAACATTTCAAAAAAGGTTGCCAAAGTGACCACATTTTAAATTTCAAATCAGGACACAGAATAAACATCTAAAAGAACATTGTGGAAAATTACATTAGAAGATTAGATAGAAATACTAATAATGAAGTTACTTATACAGAAAAAATCAAAGATATGAAAAGTCTACTCATTAAAAACGATTACCCAATCAATTTTATTGATAAACCAAATATGTGATTACAACAAATTTAAAATTAAAGAAATAAATAAGATCCAGAATAAAATTTTCATACCTTACCTCAATGAAAATAGCATGATATTAAAGAAAATATGTAATGATTTCAACATCAATATTGGTTTCACTTATAAGAACAAAATCAAAAATCCTATATGTAAAAAAGTTAATAGTAAAAATAAACAAAATGAAATGGGAATTGTTTATCGAATCGATTGCAAAATTTGTAGAAAAGTCTATATTGGAGAATCGAAAAGAACGTTAGCCGAGCGAGTGTCAGAACATGGAAGAGCTTTGAAGAACAAAGACCTGGACGCATCGGACATAGCTCACCATTGTATAATTAAAGAACATATTATGAATGAGGAAATCAAGATATTATATAAAGAATCAAATTGGAAACTCAGAAAAATCATCGAAAGCTGCATCATAAAGAATACTAGAAACAATAACTTTAATAGATATGAGGGTATCAAAGTGGACCCAATCACCATTGGTTTGATTAGAAATTTTATTAAAACAGACAATAAAAAAGAAGTTACAATCACTGGTGCAAATTCATTGGATTATTGACTTTATCAACTTATTGTTTTTGTGAATATTAATTTCATGTATTATTGTCATCTATATATATAAAAATGAATGTATCTTTCTTTCTTTCTTTCATTGTCTGTCCTTTATACACTCCTAGGCCCTTTGATCTATCTGGACCAAACTTTGCAGAATTACTCTTTAGGACACTGCGGAAAAGATAGGCTACCTTAGAACCCGGACCCACCCCCCAAAAGGGGTTGAAAAGGGGTAAAAGCCCTGAAAAACCCAATATCCACCTGGTGGAGAAAATAAGAACTACACAAATATTGTGTAAAGTGAAAAATTCGCTCTCCTATGGGGGGCAGGGACACCACACTTGGGTGGGAGTAAGCTAACACAAAGGCTGAAGTGTCCCACCCCGACCGACATCGGGACCTTATATTTAGGGCCCCTTCTCGGGCCCCCCAAGTCAATTGCAAATAAGGAAAAATTCGCTTTCCTATGGGATGCAGGGTCACCACATTTGGGTGGGGGGATGCGACAAAAGGGCCTAAGTGTCCCACCCCAATCGACACCGAGACCTTATATTTAGGGCCCCTTCTCGGGCCCCCCCAAGTCAATTGCAAAAAAGGGAAAAATTCGCTCTCCTATTTGGGGCAGGGACACCACACTTGGGTGGGAGGAAGCCAACACAAAGCCTGAAGAGTCCCACCCCCGACCGACACCGGGACCTTATATTTAGGGCCCCTTCTCGGGCCCCCCAAGTCAATTGCAAATAAGGAAAAATTCGCTTTCCTATGGGAGGCAGGGTCACCACATTTGGGTGGGGGGATACGACAGAAGGGCCTAAGTGTCCCACCCCCGATCGACATCGGGATCTTATATTTAGGGCCCTTTCTCGGCCCCCCCCCCCCAAGTCAATTGCAAAAAGGGAAAACTTCACTATCCTATGGGGGCAGGGACACCACACTTGGGTGGGGGGATGCGACACAAGGGCCTAAATGTCCCACCCCCGACCAACACCGGGAACTTATATTTAGGGCCGTTTCTCGGCCCCCCCCCCCAAGTCTATTGCAAAAAGGGAAAACTTCACTCTCCTACGGGGGCAGGGATACCACACTTGGGTGGGGGGATGGCGACACAAGGGCCTAAGTGTCCAACACCCGATCGACACTGGGACCTTATATTTACGGCCCCTTCTCACGAGCCCTTTCTTTCTTTGAGTGGCATTGCAACGCATGCCGGTTACAGCTAGTTGCATATAAATTTAATAATTTCAACCAAGTTAAATCAATTACCATTGTTACAACAATTTTATAGCATTCATTTTGATATGTACTTTTGAATTGATGATGTTCTTTCATTTTTTGCATTATTGTTTGATTTATAAATTCTTATTTTGCTTGAAGAAGTGAATTACGCAATATTATGTTCCCGAAAATTCGCTATTTTGTAATTAAATAAACTATTAAATACTATGAAAGAGTTTATGGAGTTACTTTTATATTATTTGTTAATGATTAACTTCCAACATCTACACAAAGAATACATAACGTTTCAGTTTTTTTGCCTTATTGATAAAAGAAACATAAAAGAAAACATCATTAGGCTTTTGATAAACCTACTTTTATCTTGCTTTTTGAAAAGTAAGGTTTATTAGATGTGTCTGTGTGCATGTGAGTGTTCCCTTCACCCCACCCCCAAATGCCATTGGGACATCTTGAAAGTTAACATGTAATTTGAAGGCAAAAGGCGACCTAACTTTGATAATGGAAATCTATTCCTAGTGGGTTGACTAATTAGAGTGAGAGGCCTAAAAATTCCCCCAGAAAAGCAATGAAATCTAAACAATGGATTTCTTTCCTATTTTTATTAGTACTTCATTGCCTTCAACACTGAATTTTAATTCCATTTCAGCTAATCCTTTAACTTTAATCAACCATGAAAATTTAACTTTGATATGATTAAAGTTAATCCGATTTCGAAACTTGGCCTTAGCGTTTTTATCGTTTTCATTTCTTAAAAATACATAACATAAAATTAAAGTTTAAGAAAGTTGGTTGCAAGTTAATAAAAAATGCCAGACACAAAAAACAAATTAAAACGGTCAGGTTTCGTACCGGACATGCCAAAACTTGATTTAAGTGTGAAATTTCAAAAGGTACAAGCTGCTTATAAAACAATTATAACCAATGACAGAACGAAATGCAAATAGGACGATTTCCTACAACGTCCTCTGGTGGCAGGACTCTTAGACCGGAAACTGAAGAACCCTCGAGTTAAACTGGAACCCACAAACATCAGGTAATCAAGAAACTGATGTACTTCAATGATTCAAGGGATGGGCCTGGAACTGCCAGGTCGAAATTTAAAAGCCAACCAAGGGATTATCGAGATATGTTTGATTACTATCAATTAGAAAAAAAAGCCAACCAAGAAAGGAGGGGAAGATAAGGATTTAAATTATCTGATATCCGACGCAATAAAGTTAACTTCCGGGGTTATTAATAAGGTCCTTATCTTTAACTGAAAAGTCGTATTGATAAATTGTTTTGACGGAAATTGAGTCATTGTAACAATGTGGATCTGCTAATATTATGAGGGGTTCAATTACTTGACAGCCTTTCGTGTCAGCAACATACCCTTAGTTCATGGAATTCCTTCATCCTCCATCATGAATTGAAGCACTTCCTTCGAAACTGTAATGAATCCCTCAATAATCTTTTGTTTGTGATGATGCCCTGTAAATTTCAACAAGGCAGCTCCCGGCCCATCCCTTGACTCATTTAAGTACATCAGTTTCTTGATTACCTGATGTTTGCGGGTTCCAGTAAAGTTTTAATCATTTTGAAGCATGTGTGTGTCAGGACTTTTTGTAATCTCTTCATTAAATTCACACACGTTAAATAGTGAACATAAGCTTTAAGTTCTTAAACTTCTTGTTAATTTTCAGATTTGTAGGGATAAATTGAGCGCCCAAGCAATTAATGTGCCAAGTTTCAGCTTTCAAACATATCAGGAAGTTAGCCTCTTTAGTAAAGGCTTTTATTAATAGATATCAATGCTCTTAAACCTAGGTGAAGATGGAAAACCAAGTCAAAAAGCCATGTAGTTATAATGGAGAGAGTTCAAAATGTTTTCGAAACTGCATTAAGAAAAAGATAGAAAAAAAGATAAAATGCAAGTAAGAGCTTATTCGTAAATTTAATCTATTTTTATATTACTCAAAAAAGAAATGGATAAGAAATGTTTAAAAGTTATATTAACAATTTTAATCTTTCGATTTTTAAATCTTAACGAAAATTGATTATATAATAATACTTTAACTACTTAGGGGCATGTTTTCTAACTAATATTTTTTGGGGTTTCATTTCAGAATAATATATTTAACAGACTTCATTCAGATGAAAGGCTGTACTATGCAGGAACAGTTCAAAGACTACAATACGATACACAATATTTATGAGGATACGACTCTTGAATCATGTGGATGTTTTGTACCATGTGAAAAACTGATGTTTCATGTTAACACATATCCAGGGAATACGCCTCTCCATAAACAAAATGATGAGAGCTATGTAATGAGATTATTTTTTTCAGATAACTTTATAGAAATGATAGAAGAACATTCTATCTATTCCATTGTCCAATTGACTAGTGACATTGGAGGAAGTGTGGGATTATTTCTTGGTTGTTGCATTTTGTCAATCTTAGAAATCATTCAGAATTTAATACAAAATATTATAAATAAGTGTCAGAAATAGTTTACAAAGTGTAAAACGAATGAAAAGTCAATCACTGCTTTCAGGCATACATCAATTGCAATATACACTAACGGAAATTGAAATTACAAAATCCTAAAGGACTTGTCAGATTCATATTGCAATGTGTAAAGATTAATAATCTTTACACACACACATCGCCAGGGCTCGCTCTAGCGGTTACGTCGCCCCAGACAAAAAGACAAATTCCCACCCCTTACTTAAATCATTTTACTTAAATTTTAATAAAAGCATATATTTAGAAAGAAACATGTAACATAACATAAAATTGATTATCAAGCAGTACAAAACAGTAGAAATTAATTAAGAAATATCTGTATCTAGCTACAAATTGTTAACCATATAATTTTTTACATTTTTCAATGCTATTAAAAATGTGTATTATTGCACAATCAATCAAAATGCCATTATTTTGAAAATAAAACAAGATAACATCAACTACGCTAATATCACAAAAAACTTTTTTTTCTCACTTTCAGTTCTGCAAACTTTTTTATTACATCTTTTAAATTTACTTGATCAGCAATTTCATGCTCATTGCTAAAATGGCCAAACCATTAAGACGATTTTGTATAGTAGTCGAAGGTAAAAAGTTATTAATTAATTTTAACTTAGAGAAACTTCTTTCGCCCCTTGCTACAGTTGTTGGTATCGTTAGCAATATTCTTAAAGCAATAGTAAGGTTTGGGGCAAAATTGAGCTTTGTAATTAAGCTCGGTACATTGCTTAGGCTTTCTTTTTTGCCCAAAAGCGCAAATACTGCTGAAATTTTCTCTAATAATTCTATCCCATTTATGTCAATACAATCACCATCAGTTAAAATACATTCTAAATTCTTAGTGTTTTAGTAGCATTTCTTTGGACATCGTATTTAAATCGTATATATTATATAAGAATTGAAAATAGTTACTATGATTACTAAGTTGTTCAAATCTACAATCTAGTGCATTTAGTGCTTGATCGATTGTAAATTTAAAAAAAAAATCTATTTTATATTTTTCTTTTGGATCTTTGATCAGTTCATCTCGTGCTTCGTATGAGAAGTTCCTTTTTATTCTTCTTACGCGGTGTCGTGTTATTGTTGATCCAAGATTAGCCTCAACGTCAATTTCGGTAGCAAGTTCTTTTGCATCAATAGTTTCATCGAAGGACGAATCTGATCGAAGATTCTTGATAAATATTTTGCAGTTTTGTAAAAGATCAAGTGCAGAGGCTAGATCAAAATCTTTTGTTTCTCTCCATTGCTTAAAATTCGTGTATAATAATTTGCGCTAAAATGTCGATCAATGTCATTGGAAGGAAATTTGAAATTATGCAATGGTTAGGTCGACCTTGTCTTACTAAAAAACTTCTTTCGGTGTCTCCTAAAATTCTTGGCCACAATGCTGGATCTGTACTTAAAGTTTGTGGAACGTTTCATGTGGGTGTCATATTGGTGTCAATTTTTTCAATGCTTTCATCTGGTGACGGTAGAGTCAGAGTGTCATCAGTTCCAATTGATTTAGAAACTTCGTCCATTTGTTTGTCATCATCAGTCTCTGACGATTCCGTATTTTCTTTTATAACCGGACTTGATGTTGGATTCTGTGAGTCGTCATTTGTTTTGATACAACTCGATATAATTTTTTAACGCGCCAGCTTGTTTTTTCCTTTCAGCTTTCTTTTTCAGCCTTCTTTTTTTGAACTGCTAACCAGACAGTTTTCTTAGACGGTCAGATATTCTGGAAGAGGCACGCACATAACTCAAATTAAACAATGTAAACTATAAAATAATAATTAAAAATAAAGATTTATCCTTGTTCTAAATAAGCTAAAACCGTAATTAACATAACTTCAAGATTATATTCCGTCAATCGACATAAAAATATTTATTCTATGTGCTACACAAAATTTTCGTAGCCTGTGAACGTAAAGAAAGTCTAGTGTAATTATATATGTATTTTATAATAACAAATATTTCAGCAAATCTAAATAATCATTAAAAACAATTTTATAATTCTTGATTTTGAGATTTTATTCTGTTCACTTATTCAAATATACTGTATTATTATAAAACGCGTTTTATCGAAGCAATGTACTTAATAAATGTCTTATATTATTGATTCAAATAATTTTTTTCATAAAACAAAAATATAAATAATTATATCTATAGAATACATTCAAATTTGATACAGTATTTTATTGATTCAATAAACAGCCGTTTTGGATAAATAATATATTTATTTTATATAAAAACGCTTTCATTGTTTCGATTCGATAATCGATTTACGATAAACTATTATCAGCCAAACCAAAGATCGACCGTGGACACCAGATGGCGCAATAGTAGAATTTGAATCGATTGTATATGTCAGTGCTTTTGGCGGGAAAGTGAACATTTCGGGGAAGTTCGAAAATTACGGATAAAACGATATTCCTTTTATTGAACTATTCTGATTTCTCATGAAATATAATTTCAAAAATGTATTTATTTTCAATCATTTGATTCAATATAGAATGTAATTCTTAAAAAAAATAATGGTAATTAAAAATTAAAATATAACTATAGTACATTACCAATTGTTTGTTTTCTTTTGAATAGGAATTTAATTGAGACATATATTATTCATTAGCATTGGTATTTTAATAAATTACATTAGAAATTCTAAAATTGTATTTTATTTCTAAGAAGGTATTATCATTTAGATTCAGTTATTAAGGGAGTCTAATGTGAAACTCATAACACATTGATATTTGACAATTACTGTTAAATAAATTATTTACTTATTTTTTGTTAGGTGAAAATGAACTAATTTTATTTAGAAAATAATAGGTGACAGTATTGGAAGCTCTTTTTTTTTTGGTGTGGCCTTTGTTTTGGTGTGTAGAACTTGTATGTAGCTTATATATGATAAGATATAATTTTTATGATTCACGCAGCAGTTAAGAATAATATGAAATTAGGTTCGTTTCATGAAGTTCATTTTAATCTATGGATTGAAATGAAGATTCAAAAGTGGAAATACATTAATCGGATTCAGAAGAACTGCTGTATGAATCATAAGAATTAGTTACCGAGATAATTAATGGTTTCTACTGCAGTTTCTACCAGATGGTCTTTAGTCCAATACTCGGCTGCAGGCTTCGCATTCACTGATGTTAATCCAATTCCTGTCGCAGCTGATGTTTGCTATTAACTTTCTAATAAGATATTAATCCTGTTTCGCTGATTTCTCCTTTTCGAAATAAGAATTAACGTTAGCAATAACGTGTTTTGTTTGGCTTAAAAAAGCAATCGGTTGATCGAGAGACGCTTAAGTTCTGGAATGATTAAGAGATCATGAGTATTCTCCAAGGTCAAAGTCGATCTTTCGCTGGGCCAACTTTAGTATCTATCAAAACTAAATAACAGCTTAATTGTAGATGTACTTACCTTTAAAAATTAAGAAATCGCAAGTTAATTTTAAGCACTTCCACTTGTTGTCACTACCGATGTAATAGCAAGAAGAATGCTATTGTGTAATGAAAACGCTCTTTAAAATTAGAGCGGTTTCATTATAGGTAATTATAATTACCTCTAAGCGTCTTTTATAATTAGAGGTAAAAAGCAAGTCTATACATGTTCAAACTCAAGTTGTTTCATGTCTTTTTCATTTAGATGGTTACCTATGAAACGTTTCGTGCAATGCGTGGATATTATATCTATCACTGATGCACCGAGTGGGATATTGGTTAAGAAGTTAAAACCCTGCCATTGTATCTAAAAATGGAACAAATCTAGGATGTTGAACTTGTTTTGTTTTTGGTTGGTAACTTAATCGTTTGGCTGTAACCCGCCCTTTCCCAATTCGGGAAATGACACGACCTTTTTTTCTTTTTCTTTTTTTTTTTGATTGGACGATCATCATAAACCCTCTTATTCCAAAATCCCGTGTTTAGCTTTGCCTTTATTTGCTTCCATCCAACAGTCTGAACTAAGCAGAATAGATAATATTTAAAGACAAAGTATCATCACCCATTCGTCTCTGATTTGCAAGTCCTTCTGTATCCACAGAGTTACATGATCCTAGTATAAGGAACTACAGCAAGGAGTTGTGTGGATATTCTGGAAAACAAGTTGGCTTCGAGTATTAGTTTGTTATAACTCTTCTGCTGTCACGAAAAGTTATTTGTCAATAGTCATTAGCAGTTAGCCGTGCTGGCGTGGTCGTGCGGTCTCGGCGGCGGCCAGCCGTGGCGTCCAATGCACCAGTACCTGGGTTCGAATCCCGGTCGTGGCATGGTTGTTTCTTTCGTCTTCTTCTGTGTGTTGTGTCGGCTGGGGACCCGAAATCTGCTCTGTAGGTAGTGGTCCCCATTTGTCTTCTGTATGTTACAGGCTTTAGTCATTAGCAGTTATTTCTGTATTATTGTTAACAGTCACGCGACTTATACTTCCATGTTTTCTTTTGATCGTATCCGCGTAGCCAGGTTGTGACTGTTTGCCTTCATCTACAGCCTCGCCCAATTAGAAAGCTATACCAGTCTCATGTGCATCGTTCTTGTGTCCTCTGTTAACTTGATTAGTTGATCTGTGATTCAGCACTGAAAAGAGACTAAATCCACTTCATAATCGCCTTTACCTAATCTTCGGATCTCTATCAATAATGCTTGGGTTTCTAGTGCTACACTTGATACTTCCTTTATGGAGTTCGAATTTCAATTTCCTTAGAAAATGTCAAATGCATGAATATATCATTACAAAAGAAGTTTAAACGTTTATCTTTGAAAACGTTTATAAAGGACCTTCACATTTCAGTTTAAAAATACATGAAAATAAATTCCCATGAAATAATTAAGAGATATGAATAGACAAATATAAAAGACAAGAATTTACATAACAAATAAAAGAGAAATAGACGACGAGTTTCCTCTTATAATACTACAACATGGAGAATGAATTAAACATTTTCACCAATATTTATATTAATTTTCTAACTAAATTTGTTTCATTTCTTCTGCTTTAATAAAAAAGCAGTCTCTTCAATCAATTGCGATAAAATTTCAGAAAAGAAGTTTTGATTATCAACCAAAGTCTGCTAAGTTTCTTATCCCTTTTCTTTTCCATTTAATGAATTTCTAAACTCATTTTATTGCTATTCAGTAATTAAATAAGAATAATTTCTTAAATTAATATTATTTAAAGAAATAAAATGAAAACTTTTAAAGAATTGTTAAAGTTAATATAAATTGTATGTAAATAATTTATAGAATAGATTTCCCCAACCTATTCGTGAATCCTTAATTTCATAGAAAAGTATTACATTCTACAGTAAATCTGCAATTTGATTAAAACGTCATTATAAAATTTTTACTGCGAACTTCCTGAATAATATCGCGAATTACCTGAAGGTATAACAAAAAAGAAATCGAGTAAATCAGTGGTTGTCATGTTTTTTTCAGTTCCGATTGAAGACGATTTAAAAATACGTGAGCAATCAAGGATTAATATACAGACAAGTCCTTTGCAAGAAACAAATATATTTGAAAGATAAATATAAAAAAAATAAAGTATCATAAAAACAATGTATAAACAAACAAAGTTTTTATGAAATTCATGTTAAATACATATATATATAACCGGCAAAAGTCAAATCTGGTTCTTTGAGTTTCGCAAAGCAAGGATTTCAATCAATCATTTGCAATTTAGAAAATTTAGAAAATATAGAAATAAGAATAAAATTAAGTTATATTACTAAAAATATAAAGCCAGACAGTCCGGCTATATATATATATATATATATATATATATATATACTGTATATGATGCAATATTTTTTTTTGCAAAAAAATGCAGCAATTATTATTTCCTCTTCCAATCTTAAAAGATGCACCGATATAGATAAAAACTTTTATATAAATAATGCTATCTGTTATTGTAAATGAAATCTTGGATTCGAAATTTCATTTTTGTAGGCAAAAAGTAACTGTGTATGCATGTAATGCACTATTTAAACAACTTGTGAATTTATGTCTTACTTTAAAATTCACTTATTTGTATCGATTTAAAAGAAGATTCACTTTTCAATAACGATGTGTAATTTTTTTACTATAAAAAATTTTATTATTACTTTTAGAAATAATAAAATACTCATGAAGCTTACATTAACATTAGCATGGCATATATCTGTAATTACTATTCAAATGAAATAATTAAAAAGAGTAATTTCAAAAAGCATTTTCTATGCAAAGTATTTCCATTGTTTTTCTTTCTTATAAATATTGTGATTATGGACTAAAACTTGAATCCTAGCTGTACAATATATTTAAAATGTATCAAAGTTAAATTTTGAATTATGAGAGAACAGCAGAAAAATGTCCGTGGGAATGTATTGTTAGAATATTATAAAAGTGGTTCCAACTTTTTTTTTTAAAAAAAAAATAGTTATGACCCATTTGGAATTATAGTCTTCGAATAAAACGAAAAATGAAAGTGAATTAATTTATATAACTTATTTCATATTGTATATAAATTAATAATAGTATAGTTTGTGACAAAAACAGATTATAATTTTAAACTAAAACTCTATACAGTCCATATCTTAGTATTTAAAATTGTTTTATTCAAATATTGTGGGGAATTTTCGGGATGAAACTGTATTGTCATCCCTTCTTCAAGCGAAAAATTAAAATCTTCTTAGGAATAAATACAACCAAATAATATTGAGCATGAAACCAATTAAAAACACGTTGAAGCAATAAATACAATTGTTGTTATAATGAAAGATTATAGAAGTTCCTTCATTATTTAAAACAATTTTGACTAAATAGGAATTCCAGTAAAACAAAATATTAACATTTTAGATCAACAAATTCAAATGTTTTCACAATAATAAATCCACATCATTTTAATCCATTACTTTAAACAAAATCTAGACATTACTTGTTACATTATCATCAATAATTAAACACTTCAATAATCAAACTCTTCAATATTTACTGTTTTTTTTCACGTCTGTTTTTATTAAATCCCTTACCAACACAATAGTAGAAGGGTCTACTTTGGTACCCTCGTACCTATTGAAATTATTTTCATTAGTACATTTTATTACATAGTTTTCTAATATTTTTCGAATCCTTAAATCTGTTTCTTTATATAATATCTTTACATTACTGTTCATTATGTGTCCCTTTTTTAAACAATGTTCTGCTATATCTGAAATTCCAAATTTTTATTTTTCAAAGCATTTCCGTGTTCCGACATTCGTTATGATAGTGTTCTTTTGGTCTCTCCTATATAAAACTACCCATACGTTCTACAGTTAACCCTGCATATTATTCCCACTTCATATTGTCTATCACAAAGATTTATTTTTTTACATAACAAATTTTTAATTGTATTCTTATATCTGAAACCTATATCTATATTAAAAGATTTACAAATATTCTTCAAAATCATACTATTCTCATTAATATATGATATGAAAACTTTATTTTATACTTTAGATTATAATTTCTTTAACATTGTCTTTCCATTTATTATATTAGTCTAGTGATAGTAACGTATTATGTAAAGAAGGCTTAGAGGCATTTTTATCTTAATACAAATAGAGAGGAAGAAAAAGAATACCCAACTTTGTTTATATATCACATAAGGATGGATTCTGATACATTGTCTATGTAGCTGTTGTATCACATTAAAAAAAATAGTGATTCATGCATCCAATATAAAGTGACAAAATTCTAAATGAGCTAATGAAGATAATAAAAATCTCTAGAAGTTTAAGCTAATTGATGCACTTAATTGATGTGAATCCAAAACCTTCTTAGATAAATATTGGTCCCACAATATATGTTTAAAAGGAATTACCTAATCCCTGGAATTTAACTTAATGCAAAGATACGATGCAAAGATACAATTAGCCTTGAGATCTTTTAAAACAAAAACATATTTAATTGACAGTAAATGGTTCCAATACAATTGGTCTTCTTTCTTCGAAAACTGCTATATTCTAATATCGTGCTGCACCTATATGAATCGCTAAAAGTCTGTTCTTAATTATAGTTCTCTTGTTAAGCATTAAAACGTCACATTCTATTTAACACTTAAAAGTTCTTGGCTTATTTAACTTTAAGCCTAAATGTCTTTAACTTTGCTTTTATCTTTAATTGTAGAAATCTTGTCTACTTGAATATTTATATAGAATGTTCCTTTTCCGCGATTCTATAATTATTCTTTAAGCTGGTTGAATGTGGCTTTCTTTTACGAGTTTTTCACGTCTTGAGAATGAACAGGTAAATAAACATGGAAAAAATGTGACTTATGATAATTTCCAGATAATAGTCTTGACATCTCCTAATGACATAAACGTCCTGAAAATATCCGAAGGTAATCCTGAAAGATATAAATACTTCTCGTCATACTAGAACTGCTAATTCCAAAATGGAGGTCCGTCGCTTGGTAACGGTAGAATCCCTGAAAAAAACATGTATCATGGAATTAGTATCGATTACTTATTTTAGAAGTATAATCCTTTAAATATCTCGATAAATTCGAAGATAGTGTATATTATGCAAAGCGTCCATTATCTTTTTTGCATAAATGAAGGGCTCGGAGAGATATAGTCATAAGCTTCCATTTCGTAATTTTTGAGATTCTTATGTCACTACATTGTCTAAACCCATCTCTTTAAAGCCATAGAAAGAAATTTGGAGTTTTCATAATAGATGGCAGTATGTGACAGATTGAAGTTTTTGACTGTGCCATCTAAGTGACAATTCAAAAAATAGAAAAACAACATATATTGACAAAAATAACATTCCGTATACTACAATATGTTTCATAACATATTGAAGTATCATTTATTATAAAAAGAATTTTTCCAGTTTGAATTGCAGATTTTCAGATTTTTTTCAAAATTTTAATAACTCAGAACTAAGTTAGAGTGGCTTATGACTATATCTCTCTGACCCCTTCAAATACTTAATATACTCTTAAGTCCTTGAATTCTATTATCTTCGGAAAAAATAGAGATTGCTATTTTTTTTGTCTTCAACCTATTGCAGCGAGCAGCCGAATCGTCCAGCAACACACATCACAATCACTCATCGTGATCACGCGAAAGTCATTGTCGGCTTAACAAAACAAAACGAGAACATGAACAGCTTTCTTGTTCATTTAGCACTTGATTGTTCTTGAACAGTTATTTCATTGCAGCACACATGTTCACAATAATAATTGTATGGGTCTCAATTTATTTTTTTATATAATAAATTTTTAATTATATTCTTATATCTGAAACCTATATCTATATTAAAAGATTTACAAATATTCTTCAAAATCATACTATTCTCATTAATATATGATATAAAAACTTTATTTTATACTTTAGATTATAATTTCTTTAACATTGTCTTTCCATTTATTATATTAGTCTAGTGATAGTAACGTATTATGTAAAGAAGGCTTAGAGGCATTTTTATCTTAATACAAATAGAGATGAAGAAAAAGAATACCCAACCTTGTTTATATATCACATAAGGATGGATTCTGATACGTTGTCTATGTAGCTGTAGTATCACATTAAAAAAAATAGTGATTCCATGCCTCCAATATAAACTGACAAAATTCTAAATGAGCTAATGAAGATAATAAACATCTCTAGAAGTTTAAGCTTATTGATGCACTAAATACAATGGAATATGTAAAGAAGCGAAATGAAATATGAGAGTACTGGTAATTCGTTCACTTTAAGTGAACAAAATACCCTGTAATGTTCTTGACTGCCCCTTTTAAATTTCAAATTAAATTTTAAATATACAGACACACACTCACGTTTGTAAAAAATGCAACACCATGAAGCAAACGCGCAAATGAAGTGATATTTACAGGAAATGTAAAGCAGGGTACGCAAATGATTAAAATTTGGGAATGACTGCGGATGCCTAGAGTCAGCAGCGCCCTCTGAACTGTCGTGAAGATGAAGTAGAGGACTGTTGTAAACCCAGACAAGTAGTTTTCATCGTCAGTGAGTTGTACAGGAGCCTACTGGACGTCAAAGTGGCCTAACCAAGCTAAGCAGTTTAACAGGGCCGAATGATCGGCTTGTCTGAAGGACATAATGCCACGACAGCGATGCGAGTGTGGAAGCTGTACATTGACGAAAAGGACTAGTCGAAATCCGGAAGCGGACCACAAAATGTGACGACACCACAGGATGATAGACATCTCATCCGCATGGCAGTGACGGACCGTTCAGCTGTTTCTTGATTGTTAACACAACATTGGAACGCTGCAACAGGTCTGACATTTTCTGGTCAGTAGCACTATTTGTTTGTATCTGATGAACGTTTTCGTGGTCACTTCATACTCAACTAAAGGCCATTCCACATGGATCAAAAAATCGGTCGGTCGAATCCATGTGTAATGGGCTGAAGGGGAACGTTTGAGACCAAAATTATCATATTGAATGAAAAAAGATAAGATGAATGAGGGTGTTTTGAATATGTAAATTTCGGGCTGATTAATAGAGATAGTAGAGAAGTGCTCTCTGTTTGAAAGTGCTTCTGGATTAGCGGCCATGATTCAATAAGAAGAAAGAAATCTGGAAATCGTAATAAAGTTTCTAATTTAATGTTTAATAAATGCTAATTTGCTGAGATACTGCGAATATTATATGATAGAAACAACAGTGGGTCAGGTGAAATATATTGTATAACACAGCATTGGAAGAGGCTGCATTGAAATTTTAAATATAAATTTATTCTACAGTAAATACTATAAAGTGCAGTTCATTTTTATCATTATTCTGTTGTGAGAGAGAAGTAATTCAAACTGTGAGGATATTGGCTAGGTAGCTATAGATCGTAGACAGAGTATAAGAAGTATGGAAAGTATTTAATGTAGTTCTGCTTTTGAAATAAACGTAAATATTTTACGTTTTTTACCTGTTATTTTTACATTTTACCTGAAGTTTCCAATGTGATATTCTTTTTAAAGTGTAAATTCTGGAATGTTTCGATTGATATTTAATTCTATAAATTTATGATATAAGATTGATTTGATTTGAAAGGATGAAGACTTGTTAATTCAAGAAGAATTCGAATCGATGTCATTAACAGGCTTCATTTTTATACTAATGTACAAAGTATTAATAAAACAAATTTCCCCAAATCAGAATAACATTATATTTTTCAGATCACTTGTGCATTACAAGTGATTTTCTGAGTACATCATAAATTTGCCATTTGCGTGTATATTATTTCAAAATATATTTATTTGATTTAATCCTACCTTGTGATTTTGTTTGTTTGGTATTCAGTATTTCTTTCACCCCTACCACTCTGTACAAACATAATTGAATCTTTCAGTTGGTTATGATCCAGCACACTTCCACTACACAATTAGAAAGAATTAGAAGAGATTCCAAACGAATTGAATCAAATCACGAATTGGATAGGCCTAAGAATAAGTTCTAGTACATAGTGAATAATTAAGGTAATAAGTAGTCCAGCAGATAATAAGGCCCAAACGTTGATTTTTGTATTTGCCCTCAGTTTTTCTGATAGTGATTCACCACATTTGGTCTGCTATTTAGCGGTAGATACGGAAATCCGGAGACCCCACTGTGCTAGTAATAGCTCAAGCCAAAGAACTGCCTAGATAAGTGCTCTTCCGATTTTGTAATTTTTCTTTATAATTCCAGCTTTTTGTTTAAAAATTTCTTTAGAATCAGCATTTAAAATATTTATAGCTTAATAATATTTATAGTGTACCAATTCAATAATATATTGATGTGATTGTAATCAGTTTTGACGGAAAACTGCAAAAGAAATAGCCATGTGGTCGTTGCAAGGAATAAGGCTCATAGAAAAAAGTGAGCCTTATTTCCTGCAGCAATTAAAAGCATATCTTGTGTTGTTTCCAAAGTTGTTGGTTTTTTTTTCTAGCTGAAATTGCTAATTATAGTTAACCCGGTTAAATTTTCGACTTTTTCTTATGTTCCACTGTTTGAACAAAAGATACTTCTTCTTTAAGAAGTGTTAATTGCAGTACCTGTAAATCGTATTCGAACTACGATTCGAAGCATTGGGTATGGGTACATGAGCATTGTGTTGGACTGACCAACTGGAAAACAATTTATTTTGTTACGAGTGCTGCTAAATTGACGTATCTGACATTATTTTACCAAAACATTTGTTTTGACTCTTTGAAACGTTTACTTTCAGAATTGTTTTTTTACTGTTCTATTTTACTTCTTGTAATTAAAAGCTTCATTTTTAAGCTTCTTAATATGAGTTTAAAAATCAGTTTTCGTAAATCATATCTACATTCTGTGAATGATACAAGTAAAACAAATGTGTCATTGTAAATTATTGATAAGATTCTGTTTTTCTAGCTTTCTTAACTTCAGTAGCATGCAATTTTTTTAAGTTCAATTTTCAAAACAAAATTTTGAAATTTTTTATTTTTACTTTTTGTAAAGCTAATTTCTTATCAAAAAATAATTTTCAGATTGTAATCTTTAAGCCAAAGTGACTTAAGGCATGTGACATAATTATTCTCCATTCAGATGGAGTTTTTGGATATACTTTTATTAGGGGCCTTACTGTATTGTAACGTATCTTGTCTTTCTAACAAGGTCGCCAAGAGCAATTATAGAGGAGTGGAATTAAATTTTAATTCTGTATATGAAAAAAAAAACCCCACATAAATCTATCGCTATAAATACGCTGGGCCCATTTTTTTTTTTTAAACAACAAACTTAGGCAAATCCTTTACGGAGCAACAATTAACTCAAAGAAACCAAACTTCAAAATAAGTAATAAAAAAAAATTAGACTATTTATTAGGCCTAAAAATTTAATAACACAGAAAACCCACCTACAGAGACTACTTCTAGTTCTACATTTCCTGAAACTTTTCAATATCTGTTGAAAAATTACAATTAGATAATCCTAAAACTTCCAATGTTTATCTCTAGCAAAAACAGAGAAATACCAAAAAAAAAAAAATTAAGCATTATTACGATAAATAATTAGCTTTTCATTTTCATCTTTATATAACTAGATTACAACTATTAATACCTTAAGATACTTCGGTATCCAATTATATAATTAAATAAATATAGAACTATTCCCGAAATTGGCATTTTTGCAATTCTTAAAACAATTCCAATTAAGGGTACGGATTCTTTTTTTTTTTTTTTCGCGATAGGAAAGATGGCTGTCTGCGAACTATTTTCAGAAACCGGAAGCGGAAGTTAACGTCATTTGTCTCAACTTCCGGAGAAAAAGCGAAAGCCAATACAGTTAGGCCTTTTCTTGCTAGAAGGCGTCATCACTCTGAAACCATAAATAAAAGCTGAATAAATTAAAAAAAGAATGTGGATTTGCCTTATCTCAGGTGACGATCTGGTTGTTTTGTGGCGGATACACTTCGCTCATTTCCTGAATAAATCTCTCGAACATGAGTTTATAATTACTCTATAATTGTCTCCGCCACATAAACTCCGCGAGATACGAGTCGAATTGTTCGTCACACTGGCGTGTACTGTGGCCTCGAAATTGCCTTTTGATGGCGCTGCAAGTGCTTTCAATCTTATTTGTATTTGCGCCAGTAACGGGATCTTTAAAATTGATAGTGTGATTAACGGTCAAATGCTGGTATCCTTCATCGCTGAGAGTGTTGTATGATAGCCAGCAATCCGAAATTACAGTGGTTTCAGATAAAATAAATCTTTTAATTGCATCCAGTAATAATACCTCTTTTGTTCTCTCTTTCACCACAACCAAAAAACACTTATTCGACTCTCTCTCTACACCACCAAACACCCATTTTCCTTCTACTCTTTTACCCTTGCCATACTTCCTTTTACCAAATTTACTTTTATCAATTTCAGCAATTTTACCGGGACCACCAATCGCAGAACTTCCAATAATCAATAATTCCACACCAATTTCCCGACAGAAACTCTTCCAATCCACTTCAGTTGACTTAGACAAATGTAGCTCATCACAAATCCATTCATTTCTTGTATCTTTCACCCACAAATACCTAACCAACAAAACATCACACAATGACTCTCTTCAAACCATGATCCCTTCCTCACAGATCTTTTCACATAATGCCGATTCTTTCTTCCTTTCACACGGTATACCCAATTGTAACCATCATTTCGATCGTGCCTTTCAACCAACGCCATGTTCTCTTCACACTTAGGACACTTCACACAACACTCATACAAAAATCAATTACATTATTCTTGCATCCATCGCTCAATTTCATAAAAAAACGTAAATCACACAAACCAGCATGTAATTTTTCCGGATCTGTTTTGCGCTGCACTTGAAGCCGCCATCTTTCCTTTAGAATTGTGGAACACAAGTGCAGCGCGAGCACGTGGAACACGAGGATAAACATTACAGCAAAACAAATGACATAATATATCCCTACTCAATACAGTTAGCTGGAAACAATAACACGCCATTATTCAGTAAATGCCAAGAACGCTTTCGAATCGCGCGTACCCTTCACTGGACTTTAGCCCAATTCCTAAAAAGAAAACCTAGTTAGATATAAAATACAATTAGCTACAATATTATTTCTTCCTTTCTTTCTAATATTAATCAAACGGAATTATAATGTTATCTTTTAAATGGTTTCACAATCATCTTCTGGAATTCTTTTATTTCCTTTTTTTTCTCTTTAAAAAAAATCTACATATGTATTGTTCTAGAACCTACACCAATTGATGATTTTCTTTGCCTTCCTCGATGGTTAATTTAATTCACCAGAAAAAAGTCCTTCATAATGCAATGCCCACTGTTCGAAAACTGAATTAAGGAATTAAAAATTTACATATCAATTTTCAATTGTAACGAAACTTGCGAATTGTCATGATGTTCCTGCTTTCACCTGAGGCCTTTTGTCGTGACGCAAAGATGATTTGTCTTTCATGTTCCCTTGGAGATTTTATTCATAGTGCCACAATGAACTGACTTTCTCTTGAAATCCAATTCAGTAATCCAACGTTGATCTGACTTTCACCTGAAGGTCGATTTAGTAACACCACGACGAACTGGCATCTCTAGAGGAATAATTCTTCCAAACTCTCTTCAAAACATCCTCGTCGTACAGCTGACAGTTCTGTCATTATTAGGATTAAAGATAACCAACACTCTCTAATTCTCTTTCTTGTGTACATAATTAGTAAACTTACACTCACCTCCTCAACTCAAAAGAAATAAATACGATATTCATACAGATATGGCGAATTTTCGGAATTTATTTCGTTAATTCCTTTTACTAGCCTAATGACTCAAAAACTGTGGAAACAAAGGATGTGCACGAATACAAAACAAAGTAAAGGAACAAATGTATGGTATAGATTGAAATAATAAATACAAAGCCAATTCAGCAAAAGAAAACATAATCGTTTGAACAATATACATGACTAAATACTAAAAATTGTTGATAACAAATGATAAGCAAGAATATAAAAACAAAGGAAATAAATTTATAAATAAATAAATCACATGGTAATAATGAAAAAAATCACTATAAAGCCAATTCATCAAATGAAGCATAATTGTCTGAACAATCAAAATTTGATAAATACCCAATTAAAGAAATAAATCTATTGTCTAATTTTGCTCCATCACTGGGGTTAAGATTCCTCCCTCTAGTGTTTCGAATGATAATGCTTTCAACAATTTTCCGGATTTTGGATTCCTTTTCTGTGTGCCTTTTAATTGTGGTTCTTGCCCCAATTTTTGTGCTGGAGAGACAAAAAGAACAATCCATGAACGTGTTCGAGAACACGCGGGTTACATCAGAAACAAAAAAACTGACATTTCAGAAGTAGCAGAACATTCTATAAAGTTCGGCCACCGGATTAGCTCAATAGTGAATATTCTGCACAGAGAAAAGGAATCCACTCTTTCTCTTTTGCGCTTCTGGTTGCCAATCGAATGAAAAAGAATTCCCTTAATTCTTAAAAAAAACCAGGACTGTACAAGTATTGCAAAATCCATTTTTTTCTCCTTCCATTTACAACAGGGAAATTACCTTTACGAATAAAAATGAAAAGCTATTTTAATTAAAATACTTCTCTCACTCTCCTTAAGAACAAGGAAAAGAAAACAACCCTAAAAAAAAAAACCTAAAATCTATTCTTCAACCTTCGCTTTTTATATCAATTTTTTATTCTAAAAAAAACACACTCTGCTCGAGAGAGGGAAAACGCTCATCTCGAGCAGTTAATAATACTCCCTGTTAAAGAAACGAAACAGTAAGTACAACACTCTAGATGAAAAATAATTCAAAAACAAACCTGATTCATAATCATGAAAAAACCTGAATAAAGCACCATCTGGAGCTTAAAAATTTCCCTTAAGTAACAACACAAAAACGCTAAGATTTCATGCAATTTTCTTATTTAACAAAGCTGAACAGTTAGAGAACGAACAGTAAGAGAAGAAGGAGCAGGCCAAGAAGACTGGCATGGTTTGAAAGAACTGAAAAGATGATTGGCAAAGACAAATCGATTGGGGTTATCCAACAAGAGCATATGCATTAGACAAGCAGACGAACGGTTTAAGCCAAAGCAGTTTCCCCTGAAGTAAAACTCAAGCTTAACCGAAGGAAAAAAGTTTACCCCGAAGGCGCCTACCCTAAACAAATCAGTTGGACGAGACGAGTCCATATTCAAACGATTAACTGTAGGATTAAATCCAGTAAATTTAAATGAAGCAAGACAAGACGAGTCTAAAGGAATACAAATCTAGTGACCCGTGCTTCGAACGACTCCTGCTGCTCCAAGAAATATCTTAAATTGCAACTGAAGAAATTCAAGCTGTTAGTGCAACGGATGTTAGTGCAACGGAAGAATTCATTCTATGTAACGACTGGATTTCGCATGTAGGAAGTCCAAGAGAGGGAACAAGATATTCGTGTTTTCCAAAGGGAGAAACCAACCCTTACAGTGAATGCTGCAATAGATATATAGCAATTGAATATGAAGTAAGTGCCTTCAATTTTATTACTAGAGCATCGTGGAAGTTTCCTCAGTAAAATTGACTGTGAAAAATACAAGATACAAGGGGACATTACATTTCTTACAAATTACTTTTGTGCGAGAATTATACTTCTCCATTTCGTAGTACAATTGTTTCTCAAATTGGCCAATGGTTAACTTCACCTTATCTGGTTGGTTACGAAAATGGTTTTGAGCAGGCTTCTTAACCAGTACTGATTACTCTGGTTCAAATGAACGTTTATTTCTGCTGCTCGTTGGAACAAAAGCACATCTGATTAGCTCTTCTGCCAATTCCATGTGAAACTGAAGACTATCTTTCAATTACCTTTCTATTCATTCTTATTGTTTGCAGATGCCTTTATACTCTAACCAGCAGTTGACAACAACTAAATCAAAATTATAGAATATAAACATCAGATCAACTTGCATGATTTATGGTGGTTACAGTAATACGCAAAAGTTGAAGCATTCTACATGATCTATTTTTCCTTGACCAATGTAGTTGGATGCCAATAGTACGAACCTGTTGTGACATCATTGAGTCACAACTATTTCATTGGAAACGATTCAAGATTCGATCCTCGTCCTTTGTCCTTCATTTCTTTTGCTGACAGAAGCTTAATTTTGACCCCTTTCAGTCTATCAGCCCTTACTGTGCCTGAGACCAGAATACCTCTTCTAAGCAAATCCTTCAGCTCAACTTCTAGCAATTTCTCAACTTCTGTTGGTTGATTTTCCTCAGCATCGATATCTTCATTGTCTTCTAAACTGTGATGCGATACAAAAAGTCATGAATTTCATTTTCATTGTCATTACTCGTGTCCTCTACACCATCTTCTAGAGCTTCCCTCAACTTTTCCAGTTCCTCAGAAGACAGACCTTTGCCTAATGTTAAACAATTAATCAATAAAGAATTAATGAGGAAACTAGTCAAATTAAAACGTAAAAAAAATACAATATGTAGGTTTATACAAATTATTTGAATTAATTTTAAAAGTTTATAATTTTTTAAATTTATATAAATCTAAATACATGATATATAAGTTATTATTTTGTAAGATTATAATATTGTTATATTCATTATTATCATTATTATTAAAAAATTTGTTAGAATGGCTCATAAAACATAACAACATACTGAATTACAAATAGAATGCATTTATTTACTTATTTTATTTTTTTTTTTTTTTTTATTTAATCTCTTTTTTATGTTTGTTTCATGCAATTTTGTAGTCCCAACGGTTTTATTACTATAAACTATTATTATCTAACTTTAATTTATAGTTTATTCATTTTTTTTATTTAACAGAATATTTATTTGCATATTAAAAAACATGTATAATTAAGTAACATTTATTATATTGTAAAAAGAAAATTATTTTAATTTTTTTTTCTTCTTCTTTTTTAACTTAATTATTAATTTTTTTCGTTTTAATTTCGAAATTTATTATTAATAAATTTATTTATTTATTTATTTTTCTTTTAGTTTTTCTTTAGTAAAATAAACAAAACAATGGCTTTAAATCTGTTATATTCCTGTACGATTTACATTTGTATTTTTTTTTGTGCTGTTAATTTATGTAATTATATAATTTTGTATAACATAATCCAAGCACCTGCTGACAGGATCTCTTTGTGGGAGATCCTAACAGGAGTTTAACAATGTATCAAAGAAAATAAATTATTATTATTACTGTTATGCATTACCGTATATTCAATTTCAATTCCTTCTTAATTTATTTCTTTTTACTTTTATTTAAAAAAAAAAAAACTTTTCCTGGATCCTCTTCTCAGTCTTTTTTCTCCCATTTAGATTTTAAAATAACATATCAAAACTTATTTTTAACCGGAGCATCTACTACGTAATTAAAACATGTCTCCAAGGACTCACCCTTCCTAAACCTGCCCGATACCCTCCCTTCCCGTTATATCATTGTGCTCACCATCGTTTTCGTGAAGCAGAACACGAAAATAAATTTCTGAGATACTGATAACAGCAATGCGACAAACTTAATGTAATGATCAAGATCTGAAGAAAGGTTGAAATACTGAGTGAACTTCAGCCTGACTGCGAAAATCCCTCATAAAAGATGTCAAGACATAGAAGAGTATTACAAATTAACATGACCCACTCCTCCTTCAGAACCAAAATATTTTTGAATTTTGGAAAATTAGGATAAATCATTTAACTGAAGAACTAAATGTCAGGTAACACTTCATCGATGCTTCATGATAACATGAAAAATAGTGATTGTTGTCTGGTAATAATTGTTGTCTGTCAGTAATGGATGATAGTTAATGATCGGATGATGATAACAGAGAACTGTAATTGTTGTCTGAGAGTAATATTCTTTCTGATACTATTTTTCTCAGTCAGTAATAGCTGAATAATTAATGATAGGTATTGAACATATATTCTTGTGTGCTGTAATTCTTTCATCACAGGAAATTGATTTATATTTTCCTCAAAACAATATTTCGTGACTGTTTTCATTCTAACCTACTAACCTAGTTCTAATCTACTGTGATGACGACAAACTCTCTTCGTTAAGTAAAATCAAGGGGCGACGCAACGTGCGATTCCTCTTTTATTTCCATTTGTTAATTTTTCTTTACGTATTCACTCAGAATAGGATGCATTAAGAAAACGTAATTTGAGAAGGTAAGTTCTAAATTAAATGCGATGTAGATTTATCACTCTTTTCGAAATATATATATATATGTGTGTGTTTTATTGAATTACAGAAACTACAAAAACTTCTGTATTAACGAATATAATTAAAATGACTTCAATTCGCTAAAACTTGAAATACCAGTTATAAAATGTTCTATCCTAATTGTATACATCTCTAATTTCAGCTACGAAAGATTTAAAAGTGTAAAAACTAACAAAATCAATTCTTTACTTTATCTTTAGTCTGAGGAAGTAAATGTTCAGTATTCCTTGGTAAAACTTATATCATTGGGAATTAGCGAAAACTTAAGCATTCGAAATTTTGTGTTTCAAAATGGAAAAGGAAGGTTTATGTAGATTTTATTCTGTACATTTATTGATAGAATGTCAATGCTCTAATACTTAAGAGAAATTTGAAATTCAATTTAGAATTCAGAGTATCCGCAGCTCTTGTTAATTTGTTGATTTTAGTGGGGGAGAGGGGTATATTGACCTATTATATCCATAAACACTGACTTTTTTCGGCTTATTGTACAGAGTTTAGTGTTTTAAAAAGAAACATTATTCGTTTTCCTTTCATTCTCTTCTATGTGAGAATGAATTTTCAATCTCCAAATTTTTTTTTAGCCACCAAAATCGGTACCGTAGCTATTGTGTTTGTCCTGTCCTTTCGTCCTGAAGTTCGTCTGCGTCTTCCCACACCTAACAACTCCCGAACGGAAAGTCGGGTCGACAAATGATTTTCACCTTCGTAGATTGGGGTGTTTTTAGGGGTCAACGCCCCCCCCCTCCTCAGTTCGAGAGATTTGGCATTGTTTTCATTCGATTGGCGCTATTAGCTTAAATATCAAAAATGCAACCATCTCATTTCAGTTGTCAGATATATCGTTATAGGTAAGTTACCGTTGTATTTTGTTTTGTTTTCCGAACGTTCTTTTTATTTATTTTTTTCTTATTATGTGTCGCCCCTAAATTTACCTTTTAGCACAAAATTATATTCACTTGTTTCTACTACTATTGACTATCACGTTAATTTTTTGTTTTTGTTTGGAAATTCATAAATATTACTTTTAATAATACAGTAATAACATTGCATTAGCATAAATTAGGATTGAATGCCTTAAATTTGCTAAAAATGTAAAATTCTATCGCTTCCTATAATTATATTTTGAATATGAAAACAAAGTACACCAAGGACATTTATGTGCATTTGAGAAATGGAGAAAGATCAGAAATTAGTAAATCTTGGAGAAGGCAGCTTAATAACTGAGTTTTAATTTTTTAATATTAATTCAATGTTCAAGGAAATGTTCTCAACTATAAGAGTTTCAAGTATATATTAGGAAGTCTCCAATTGTCTTTATTTATGGTATAAAAAAGTAATTTTTATCAATTACTAATATTAAAATCATTTTATAATTAAGGAATCCAAAGATACAGAAATAAGTTTTCTGTATTGAGTTTAGTTGATAACTGATGAAGAAAGATGTCATTATTAATTAAAATTTTTATTTTTAATTTTGCTATTTAAAATTTTTATTTTTAATTTTACTATTTAAAATTTTATTTTCTTTAAATCCTCATGAAAATTCTTTTAATTTTCATTGCTTTAAACTATTAGTAAGTATTAAAAAAAAGTTCCATGTAACCTCCATTGTTATCAACAACATTTTCTTTCTCAAAATAGCATTTTCTATCTCAGAATGCACTACGTCTGATAGAATTGCTAGACTTGACGTCTTACGCTTTCCTTCAGATCTGCCAGAGTTTCACGATGCACTTGATTCCTCAATAAAAACCTATATCCAGAACTATATCTATATGGGGTGAGGTCGGGTGATTAGGGAGGTCATGGTATCTGAAAATAACTGTTGATAACACGCTCATTTGTAAAGTGCTGCCTTAACAGATTTTGAACACATCGGGTGATGTGGGGTGATGCACCGTCTGGCATGATTACGGTTTCCTGAAGACAACTCCATGTGTTGAAGCTCTGGAATAACGAAATTCGCCAACGATTCATAATACCGCTGTCCGGTTATGGAACAGATGCAGGGTCCAGTTGGAGTTATCTCTTCAGAGAAATATGACCCAATGATGAAATTAGCAGTAAAGCCACACCACAGACATTTTTGAAGAATGCAACGGGACCTCTTGTATAACACGAGGTTTTTCTGTTACCATATCCGCCAGTTGTAGATATTCATTTGCCCATTTAAGCAGAAGTGGGCTTCGTCACTTCAAAGAATGTTCTATGGCCAAGTGATATCAACGTCATTCGCACCAGAAATTGAAGCGCAAATGTTATTCGAATTTGCTCACCCCATGTGACTTCTCGTTATGGCTTTTTTTGAAGAATCAGATGTATCATGAAAGTTGTCAAAGTTTGTCAGATCTGAAGAACAGCATTAGACAACATATCCTAACAATTCCAGGAAGATGCATTGAACTTTTGTAACGCTGTTAGTAGAGAACCAAATTTAGTAAACAATAAGTAAGTGGCATTTAATGAATTAAAAGCTTTCATCAAACTTTTTGAGCAGTACTGGATAATTAGCTTACAACAATTAAGAGATATTTTGTAACATATAGTCAAAAGTTTTCATTTTGAATCTACTGGGACTTCGCATGAAACTCTCTAAAATATTGGGTCAGGGAAAAAGTTCGTGGCTAATACTTTCTTCGAGGTCTCGGTAACAAGACGATATACTTGGATATTTCCAAATGATGAAAGATATAAAATTGATTACATCCTGGTAAAATAAAGATATAGAAATCAAGTAAAATCTGGTCATAGCTACCCTGGCCCAGAGATTGATAGTGACCACAAGATAGTAATAGCAAAATGTAATATTAGGTTTAAGAAAACTAAGAAATTGGGACAAAAAAAGTGGTGTGTAGAAAATTGAAAGATGAAAAAATATGTAAAGAATATCAGGAAAGGACTAACCAATTAATAGAGGATTCTTCCTTGGATGACTGGGAAAATATAAAGATGGGAATAAGAAAAGCATCAGAAGAAATATTAGGAGGAATGAAATTTATACCAAAAAAAGCCTTGGATGACAGAGGAAATAATGCAGTTAATAATAAAAGAAATGAACTTAAAAAGAAAAAGCATATAGAAAGTTATAAGAGAATTCAAAAGATAAATGTAGGAATCAAAAAGAGAAATTGACAAAAGAAATGACTAAAAACATTGAAGATGATATGAAAAGGACAAACAGGCTAATTTTTTTATTTTTTATTTAACACTATTTGTTAATACTTTATAAATAGAGATAATAGTTAGTTGCAGTTATTAAAGCTGTAAAGCACAAAAGTTCAAAGTTTCCAAATTCCTTGAATATGTAATCTTGAATCAGGAAACAGTTCATTTCTTGAAACTGCGTATTTGCATAATCTTTAAATGCGTTGTATAGCATGCTAAATATATTCAATATGGCACACTTTAAAATCACTATTCTTCTAATAATAACTTGCGGAGATATGGTGAGTAAATTTAACTCTTTATATTTTACTATTCCACTAAATGATATCTATTGAATCACTATCGTTGCATTAATACTTAATAATGCACAAACTATCGATGCACTAAATAAATTATAATCTTCCACATTCCAATTAACTAGCACTGGCTTACTAAATATATTTCTTACTTGTGAAATATTTCTATCACTTTAATTCTTTTTAAATTATATATTTAAACTGGCTTTTCACCTTACGTGAGAAAATAAACTTTCGTAAAAATTTAATTGCTTCTTTAGATGGAACTGGAGAGAAAATAAGTGGTTTTCACTGCCCATTATCTTCCCATAACTTTTAAACTATTAATCATAAAAATCTGAAACTTTTTATATAAAAATCGTCAAACATATAAGAGTTATATTTTCATGTTTTTATTTATTCATTATTATTAAATTCATTTTATTTGCATTCAAACACCCCCAATTTAAATAACTGTTGTGATGTTGCTTCACAAGAACTGAAGTTCACTCTTTTCTTTCGTGAATTGTACTTGTGGCTCTGTTGTCTCGTTATGGCTTCCGTAGACTTGAATACACGGCTCAGTTGTAATTCTCGCTGTATCTGCACTGCGGATAATTTCTTGTATCCTTATTTGTTCTAGTCGCTTCTGTTGATTAATCTTCGTAATTCTCTTCTTACTAATTAATCCTTCTTCTAACTTCTTAATTGTATACTTTACAATTCTTCTAAGCTTCTTGAAACTTCCTAAAACTTTTGCGTTGATATGAGAGGTTCAAATTTGCCGCTTGCTTCAAAGTCTGCTCGTGAATTGATGACGTAGACTCAAGCGTCCTCCTGGTGGTCTTTACTGTAAACTGAATTTATGTAATTGGTCTTCTGTCGTCTGCTAATTAGTTAAGCTGCTTCGTCTTAATGCTTCGTGAAAACTTCTGTTTCTTCTGAATAAATTCTAACTTCTGACTTCAGACTGCTCCCACTTGATTGTGATTTCCAACTTCTATCTTCTGTCGGATGACATACTCGTGACTCCGGCCTTCTCGTGACTAAGGCATTTTACTGTCTGAGTCCCTTACTGGTTCTCATTTTACTTCTAATTCTAGTTGAAAACGAGTCTCGGGTGAGACTTTTATATTCGTTTTCCTCCTGACGTCATAATTATTCAATTGAATAATAATTTCTTAAATTTTATATGAAGCACTAAAATAAAATATGTTATTAAATATTTGACTTAAATATTTAAAACAATTTACTCTTTATGATATAAGGAAAGGAAGGCAAGTGTATTATAAAATTAAAAGATTAAGACCTAACACAAAAACGTGATCAACTATGGTCAAAGATAAAAAAGGCAAAATTTTACCAATAATGAGGTAATCTGTAACAGATGGAAAGAGTATATAGAAGAATTGTATGATGATAACATGGAAAAAAATGATAACAGATTTATTGAAAATATAAACTGTGCAATTGGAAAAGATAATTTCGGTCCATCAATTATGATTGAAGAATTTGAACAAGCTCTAAAAATATAAAAAAGAGAAAGGCCACAGGAATTCATAATACGCCTATTGAACTTTTGAAAAATGCGGGATATAGAGCAAAAACACAATTGTTTAATATAATCAATGAATGCTACGAATCCGGTGAATAATCAAGAGGATTTTGTGAAAAGCAGAACTATTACACTACCAAAAAAAGGAAATATATTGGAATTATCCAACTATATAAGAATTTCACTACTATCGCATGCTTCTCAAATCCTTCTACATATAGTCAAAAATAGAATTAAAGGAAAAATTGATGAATATCTAGATGAAGATCAATTTGGCTTTCGTGCTGATAGAGGATCTAAGGAAGCAATTTGCGCTTTGAGAATGATTCTGGAAAGAAGTATGGAAAGGAATAGGAAAGTTTATCTTACATTTATAGATTTAGAGAAATCATTTGATACAGTGAGATGGGAATATTTGTTTAAAATTATGAAGGAGAAGGTACTCGAATGGAAAGATAGAAGATTTATCTATAAATTTTATAAGGGCCAAAGTACACTCATTCACTTCAATGGGACACAACTGAAGCGAAAATTAAGAAAGGATTAGGACAGGGATGCCCACTTTCTCCATATTTTTTAACCGATACCTCGAGGAGGCAATCCAAACTATGAAAGCTAAAACTAAAGGAATTAGTATAAATGGAAAAAAGATACATTGCATAAGATTTGCAGATGATATTGCAGTATTGGGAAATTCGGAAAAAGAAATGACTAAAATGCTTGATGTACTACACAGAACTTTACAAAATTGGGGCTTAAAAAAAATACAAAAAAGACTAAAGTAATGATAGTTGAAAAAAATAAGGAGAAAACGAAAGCAATTATAAAGATAGGAGGAAATAATATTGAACAAGTATCAAACTTTTGCTATTTGGGAAGCTACATTACAGACAATAGCAGAAGTTCTGAGGAAATAAAAAGAAGAATAGCTATCACGAAACAAGCGTTCCAAAATAAAAGAAATATAATGACATCAAACTATCTAGATATTGAAACTAAAAAGGGCTTTGCAAAACTTTTTTATGGAGCATCCTGATGTACGGCAGTGAAACGTGGACGTTGGGGAAACAAGAGATTAATCGTCTTCAGGCAGCTGAGATATGGATATGGAGGAGAGTGATAAAAACTAGTTGGACTGATAAGAAGACAAATCAAAAAGTTTTGAACGAGGTGGAAGAACAGAGAAAATTATTACAAGATGTTGAGAAAAGAAAACAAAATTTTGGGACATATAATTAATCATAACAGTTTTTTAAAAATTATTCTGAAAGGGAAAATTGCAAGAAAAAAGGGAAGAGGAAGACCAAGAAGAAAATTTCTTGGATGACACACAAAGGGTTCTGGAATTCCAAAGCTATTATGAATTAAAGAGAACGGCTGAGGATACAAGAGCATGGTTGCAGTGATAAGGCGGTGCCTTTAGTTCCTGGTGATGGCGTCAATTGCAAATGACTCCAGAAACTCAGATCGCAGCGACACCACTAAACGCTCGTTGAAGAGGTGACACTTCGAGGGTTACTTTGAGTGTATAAACATCGAAATTGGTGCAGTGGTTGGAAAGTTGTTTGCGGTTGAAAATGGATAAAAATAATGAAAATTTTCGTTATATTTTGCAATTTTATTACGAAAGGGAAGAACGCTACGCAGGCTTGTGAAAAAAATTTGTGCTGTGTATGGTGGAGGTAGTTTATCAAAATCTGTTGCGCGGAAATGGTTCGCTAGCTTTCCTTCTGGTAATTTTGATGTGAAAGATGCGGCAAAGTCTGGTCGTCCACTCAATGAAAAAGCTGATGAAATTCTTGAAAAAGTCGAGCATGATAAGCATATCAGCAGTATCGATATTGGTGTGGAGCTAGGCATTGACCACACAAATGTTTTGAACCACTTACACAAAGCTGGCTACAAAAGAAGCTGGATGTATGGGTTCGTCAAGAGTTGAGCGAGAAAAACATGATAGACCGAATTAACATCTGCGATGAGCTGCTCCAACGCAATGAAATCGAGCCATTTCTCAAACATGTCATAACCGTTAATGAAAAATGGATCACGTACGACAACCGGAAGCGTCAAAGATCGTGGACAAGGGATGGTGAGCCGTCACAAACGTACGTGAAGCCAGGATTGACGCCGAAAAAGGTGATGCTGTGTGTGTGATGGGATTGGAAGGGAATCGTCCACCATGAGCTACTTCCGGTTGATCAGACGATTGATTCTCAACTCTACTGTGCACAACTAGAGAGATTACACCAGGCAATTGAAAGAAAACGACCCGAATTGAATAGCAGGAAAGGTGTTGTCTTTCATCATGAAAATGCCCGATCAAACTTCTTTGATGACCCGTCAAAAATTACGAGAGCTTAGATGGGAAGTTTTGATGAAACCACTTTATTGTCCAGACATAGCACCCTCTGACTATCACTTGTTCCGATCTCTGCAGATCTCTCTCAATGGAAAAAAGCTGCTTTCAAAGGACGCCTGTAAAAACCACTTAATTCAGTTTTTCAACCGGAAACCACAGAAGTTCTTTTTTTTTTTTTTTTTAATTGCCCTTAATAATGTTTTTATTTCTGAATTGAATGCTCCAACACATTATTAAAGGTAATAAAAATATAAAATGATGAATTTCTGAATTACATTATATTCTAGTGACTACAGAATTGGATGTATTAAGAAAAGAAAACTTGAGAATATAAGCTTTAGTATTTTTTTGTGAATATAGATTTTTTTTACTTGAAAACAGAAACTATCAAAAACTTCTCTTTTAACATAAAAGACATAAAAGAAAACCAAAATTTGAATTTCGTTTTTATTATTTTTTTGGTTCTATCCTGCTCTTACACATCTCTAATTTCAGATAGAAAAATTACGAGAAATGTCAAAAATTTAGAAAAACAATAATTATTTTATCTTTCAAAGTGAATAATTCTTGATAAACAAAATATCCAACGAGATATCCATTGAGAATCAACGAAAACTAGTTTTCTAACTTAAGTGTATCAAAAAGCAATATTAAGTTTAATGTAGATTTTATTTTCTACATAAATAAATAAACTTTCCATATTCAGTTACTAAAGAGATATTTCAAATTTAACTAAACATCTTAAATTTCTGCAGTTGTGTTTCTATTGTCAATTTGTAGTATTTTATTATGTGTGATAAGAAGTTTTAAAAGTGTCCCAGAAACAAAAATTATAAATTTTCGCCAATTTTTTATTTTTGTCTTTCTGCAAGTGTTGTGTATCACACTAAAAAATGTGACGTGATAGATTGTATCTGATTTTTGTAATGAATTCAGCACTCCAAAATTTAGATAAATCCAACCACTTAGAAACCAGATACACAAATAATTATTTAAAAAACATATATTTTCAAGGCGGAATTAAAAGTATAAAAAGTATAACGAAAAACGTGGGTCGCATGCAATAGATAACTAAGATGGTATGGATTGAGTGTATATTACTCTGCTCCCCCCCCCCCACGTTTTTCGGTATACTTTTTACACTAATTCTTTTATATATTTTAGTCCGTCTTAAAAACATAATATTAAAAAAAATAGTAAAAATATTAATGTTATTGGCATATTAAAAAATATTTTTTTTAAATAATTATTTTCTACTTTTTAGTCTTGTGTGTATGAATTTTATCAATCGATTTTAAACATTTAATACGAATTTAAATTTTAAACATGATAAAAAAACCTGTTAATGTTAAAAGAAAAAACAAACCGCTGCCTTGAAAAGCAAAAATGCTGTCATGCAATGCACGGCAACTCAGCGCCATGCGGCCATTTCCAAAAACATTGACAGAAGACGACAAGAAAACGAGTTAATATTATGGATAAGGATAATAAAGGGTCGGCTAATTGCCGTTTGCCACTCAGACCTCACAAATTGGGTCCATTGTGTCCCCTCATAAAAAACATAGGTGAAACCAGTGATTATACTTCAACGTGAAGTTGAGTTTCTGTGGTCATGAAAAGTCCTGTAGATTTACAGAAAAATAAAATGATCTTAATATTGAAGGTGAAGATGTTGTCAGTGGTAAGACGAATTTTGCCAAAAATCTCCCATCTGTTCCAAGCCAAAGCAGGACAGAAGCATAGAATATGTTCAGGAGTTTTCTGATCCATTCCACATTTCCTGCTTAAATCACTTTGGGTAATGCCAAGTATATGCAGGTGTCTATTGAGAGTACAGTGTCCTGTAAGAACTCCTGTAATCATTTTGCAATGTTTCCTATCTACATTTAGGACTGATATTGCAAGGTGATGGTCAGGTCTTTTTATAAACAGCTTAGCCTGCCTCATACCATGCGAGGCAATCCAATGCCTATGGAACTGTTTTCCCAGGACAGCTCAAAGTAATTGTTTGCCTAGATCGAATGAGAAACCTAAGAAGGGTTCCGGGCCAATCGGAGTCAGAGATGAACCCTTTCTGGCCAACAGGTCCACTTTCTCGTTTCCATCAATACCTAAGTGCCCAGGAACCCAGTACAAATAAACCAAATTTCTCCTGGCTAGGCAGGATAGGATCTCCCTACATTCAGCAACAAGCTGAGAGGTGCAAGTAGAACTGCTCAGAGCATGCAAAGCTGCTTGACCATCTGAGCAGATGTAAATAGTCCTAATGACATAGTGACGGTTGAGGTTTTCATATGCGCAAAAAAAAATAGCATATAACTCAGCCTGAAATACAGTGCAGTGGATCCCAAGGGCTTGAAAAAAGTTAGCCCTTGGTCTAAGCCCATATATTCCGGCTCCCGTCCTGTTTCCAATCCTGGATCTATCCGTAAACCAGACAATGCTCCAGGGGGGTAGAAGATCATGTCCCTTAGCTAGCCATTCTTCTCTACAAGGAAAGTGAATGGCATAGTTAGGTATCATGTTAAAATTAAAAGTCAGAGCAGTTCTAAGAGAGAGCATGGGGGATAAGTCCTGTGCTTCTATCTAGATACTGGAGTGATAGGAGGTGTTGTCACACCATTTGCCTTTATTAACCAGCCTAAAGGCGGTTTTCCTGGTTTGGAGTTAATATTGCAATTGCCATCAATTTCTGAGCTATGTTTAAAGTTTTTAAGTTGCCAGTTCACCGGGAAGTTAGTTTAAAATCAAATGCAAAATTGGTACCGAAAAAACAGACATCGAAGAAAGCATGATAATAATGAAAACATGATAAAAATAGTTTAAATTTGTTGAATAGTGTTATATAATAGAATCTACAGACTAAAACAATGTGTTTTCTTAACTGAATTTCTCTGCAAGAAAAATATGATGATTAAAGAAAATTTTAGTTTCTAAATTTATTATTTTAAAATTTAACTTTCTTTAAATCCAAATGAAATTTTGTTTGATATTCAATGGTTAAAATTGAAATATCGGTAAAAAGTGAAAATAAAAGCATAATTCACTTTGTTGTAAAGTTTACTTGTATTAAAAAATAAGAATGAGTTTAGATGGAGTGCACTTGTATTTAAAAAGTAATTAGGGAAACTAATTTGGTATTTACTTATTTTTAAGAATTTGAAAATCAAATCAATATATTTTCATCATATAAATATTTTTTGCAAATGATTAAATGAATTCAATATTCAATGTCTTATGTAGTTGAAAGTTTTGATGATCCCAGTTTTACTAAAATCCAACTTCTAAACCTTCGAAACTTATAAATATAATAACAAAAAGCTTTTTTTTTTAAATTATGCATTCATGCACAAAGATTTATAACACGAAATGTATAAAATGGATTAGTAGGAGTGATAAATGTCCTTAACTTCAAAATTATGAACTGAATTCTTGCTGTAATTTGTGAATTCCTAGAACGACTAACATTTATTTTGAATATTCTCTGACGCATGCTAATATGATTCCAAATATCCGTTGTTTCCAAAGCGACCTTGACAGGTTTAGTTAGATCACTAACTTTAAGATGCCATCTCAATAGACATTCTTAGATTGATGGGATCCCAGCAGAGGAACCGCATTCACTTAAAAGAAGAATTTACAGGAAAGTGTACTTGATTTTCCTTCCATTCAAGACAATACCGTTGTTGTCAAATGATTTCGTCAACCATTGTGCACTATCCTGGAAATTATTCATTAGTAGAAGAGGTTTCCCTGCTGGGATCCCATCAATCGCTTACGAACGTCTTTTGGTACAATATCTATTGGATAGTAACTTATCCAATGTTGGCTCAAATAATTTTTTCTTGACAACTGTCATCTTAACAGAATGGATGGATTTACGTTAAGAGTTAGGTTTACTTCCCTGCTCATCGTTTTTCAGAGGCCTTGAATTTCACAGATGATGGCGCAGAAGCATCTGCAAGTTGTTTTTTGGGCGTCTTTGCTTTACTTCCACTACAGCTGAATCATTTGTTTGCCTCTATTTATGCTATGTCATCCTGATATTCCTCCTGGCTGCTTTGAATAGATATGACTAATGCATTGATATTGGAAACGCTTCTGGAGAAAATTCGGAAAATTCTATGTTTTATGGGGGGGGGGGAATTTGTAAAATACTAATATTTGCTTTAATCAATATCCCACGAGAACGGGGAAGTGGAAGATCGCTACTAGATAAGTAGACTCCTAACTCAAGTAGAAAACGAACTTCGATGGGATTTCGTCTGGTGCTCAAAGGAATCGTTCAAAGCACATCATTGTTTCTTATCCGTGCACTATTCATTCCTCGCCACAACACCTCTCAAGATATAGTAAATGAGATAGAAATCTTTTGAAGTACATTGCGGCAACAAGTTTCTTGCAATCCCATTTGTATGTCAATGATGTACTGAGAAGACTGTGATGGAAAGTGTTCATGACCCTTCAATACAAAAGCCTGAATAAATGAGTTACGCGAGTCAACCAATAATGATATCATGTTTAACAAAGCAATCCTTTATAACAAAGTAAATTTCATGCTTATGATAAAACTGTGAATTGACTAGTTTTATGCAAATTTGTGGTTGTAAGAACTAACATGAAAGCCTTGTCAGAGCAGATCATTAAGTGTTAATACATTTAGAAAGACTCTTCATTATCAATGACGTATTAAATTCTTGGGATTATCTATTCTACTTAAAAGGTAGGTTTTGACTAACTGTGGTTTTTAGGCTTCTGAAAGGCGCCTTATATGCCCTGTTTGTCTGTCTTTGGACACATATCCCACAAACTTTCGCAATGACTTCTGTTAGCTCAGTTGGTTACAGCGTCGTGGTAATAAAGTGAAGGTCGTGGATTCGATCCCCTCATGAGCAATTCTTATTCTTCATTTTTTTTCTCCCTATTTTAAATCTTTTCACAGTTTCTCAACTTTTTTTTTAAATCATTATAAGAAACTAATGGCCGTGTGCACCAAACTTCAATTAACTTTGATGGCTGCATTGTGGACGTACCTAAAATTAGTGGGGGGGGGGTGCTATTCCAGAAAAAGTTTAGCATTTGTTTTAAAATTGTGTGAAAGGAAATAAAAATAAATGAAAAGAAATTTATCAAGTTTCTGAATAAATTTTCTTTTTATACATGTTTGTTTCCTTTCACACAATTTTAAAACAAAGGCTATTTTTTTTTCTGGAGCAGCACCCCCCCCGCTAATTTTAGCTATGTCCACACTGCAGCCATCAAAGTTAATTGAGCGTTGGTGCACTCGGGCATAAGTGTATTAACAAGGTTTGAGTTAAGAATGACTATTATTCCATATAAATAGGGGTGGTTAAGATAGCGTGGGGGCGCAAAGAGACTTGGGCGTGCATTTTCTAGACCACCCGTCCCAGTCTATTCTAAAGTAAAGGTGACTCAGAAGCCGTTCCGAAGCACTGTGATTGCTTTACAAATCGTTACCCTACCTTGTTTTTCAAAAATTGTGGTCATAGCATATCTGAGGATTAATTTACAATCAGTTTGCTTTAATCAGTTTCATTTATATTTACTTTATTCAGAGATAATTATTAAAAGTTAATAAAAGATTAAATAATAAAATTTAGTGAAAAATAAAGATTAGATGCAAACAGCCTACGATGGTAACGACAGGAAACTTTAAAACAAAGTTATGTTTTGATGTTTCGAATATTTAAATATATTAGAAATATAATATAAATTTTTCCTTTAAACAAAGTTATTTCCATTATAGTTGAAATATTTGAGACCAATACACAAGCACAGTTTAAAATCTATTTAACACTTTAAAAAAATATACATCTGACTAGTTGCGTATCGCTGACGATCAGTTTATAAGTGGCACGCTCAATGATGCAGGCGGCTTATATACAGAACATAACCAATGAAATAACAGAGCATTTCTCATGACCTAGAAACGGCTAACATCTAGCTAGACCGTAGGAACCCGCGGGCAAAGGAGCAACTTTGTTCGACCGAATTTTAGTCTCAACTTCAAAACCCAAGAATGCCATCCATTGGTAGGGTATTTGTAAACGAATATAAAAACACACCTAAAAAAAATTAATGCTAGTACCCAACCAAATAAAATAAAATTAACACAAGGGATCAACAATTATACGGAGGAATAATATTTTCTTAATAGGTCATTTCTTTCGTAAGCTACTGTTAAGGAGTGCTCGTAATCTAAAATATGACCTTGATCTCTAACGGGCATTGCAATTAAATAATTGAAACCACCAATCGCACAGCGGTCAAATACTGTGTCATGCGATTCATAACAGGCTCTCTAGTCTCCTCAGTTTAACAACTGAATTTTTTTACAGCAAAACGCTTATACTTTACAGCGCCCTTAGGATTTTCTTGATGTGCATGAACCTTACTGTTCATGGATTTAGCTGAAGTGGATGGGATAACTGAAGTTATTATAATGTTAATTGGCAACAAAAGTTTTCTTAATGCAGGAAAAAGGTTTTGATGGAATGGTATTGAAACATATTTTCGAGTCTTAGATAGAGGCCGAATAGAAGGGTTTTATATGTCCTGCAAAGCTTTGCCCATTTTTTCGAATGAACCGCAAGAAATAATTATTGAAATCAAAGTGTGGTAAATACATCTAATTCTTTTTCAAAAACCTCTTTTGAACTAGAAAGCTTGAAGGGTCCACTAGCCGCCATGCTGACGATATTATAGTTAAATGAAATGGACATAATGACTCATAGCTTGAGATCGTCAGCATAGCGGCTGCAGAGGGAAATGTGAATTTGAAAGTGATCAAATAACAGAAACGCACTGTTCTTAATGTACGACATGATTAATAATACTGAGGTCAAACGGCCCATAAACAAACTCGTGGACTGTTTGAAATAAGCATCATCAAAACTAAAAAATTGCAAATCATACTGTTGAAAAATATTTTCTTTATTTAAAAGTACTTAATATTCGAGCTGAATGATTAATATTATGAAATTTTAAAATAATTAAAGTTCATTTAATCATAATAGCCCCTACTGGTTCAGCAAAGCAATTTAAAAATATGTGTATGTAATTTCAATAAGTGCTATTTGACGAAATAGTTTTAAATCAAAAACATTTATAAAACAGTTAGTCTTCTTTACATTTATTATAAATATAAATTCATTTGATTGGTTCATTATTTGAAAGTTCTAGAGTTCTTGATTATCTTCAATGCTAATTGTATTCAAAATCTTTCAAAATTAAATATTCATTTTAATTTAGTCTCTTATTATTATTCTTAATTTGTAACTTGTAATATCCTTTAACACTTGTATGATATTTATATATTCACTGTTATCTTGTATAATGAATCAATATTTATTATTTCTTTTGGTTTTCCTAAAGTTAGGTAAACACTAGTTTTATTTACTATTCATAATGCTTTATCTTCTTGTATGATAATTAAGTTCCTTTATATATTCACTATAGCTTCTTTGAAATAACACTATAACTATTATCTCCTATTTTCTTTATGTCGAATATTTCACAAGGCTTATATCATTCTTATCGAAAGTTTTTTATTATTTCACAAAAATTTATTTCACTAACATTCGAAAATATTTAACACTTGTAATTATCTTTATAGTATTATCTTAAATCTTCATTCTTTACTTATTATTATTTCTACTTGAATAATAATCTTTTCTTTATAAGTCGATGATTCTAAATTAATGCCTCTTGATTTCTTTATCTATTGGATAAATAATTGTTACCTTCATTTTATTTATTTTAATGTTCCAAACGATTTATGTTCTCTATTAAAAACTATGCAATAACTTTAATCTTTCTTTACAGGTATTTACTATCCGCTTTACTCGAGAGTCATCCATCTTGAAAATCTCGTAGTTCCTTTCTTCTAAAGTTTTACTTTAAGCGTTCCTGTAACTTTTAATAAATTGATCACTTACTATGGTTTGAGTGCGTTGTTTGCATTTTATATCAATGCATAACTGCGTAGATACTTATCATATGTGGCTTCCTGGCGAATTCAGTCTTCAGGCCTAACGTAGAGAGTTCGTAATGGCATTCTTCCATTTTCTCAGTTATCGCTTACGATTTAATATTCATAAATCATCCTAGATTACTTCAGGAGTTTTTCCTTAAAGTTTAACGTTAACATCTCTTATTTCATAGCTATTTAAGCTAATAATATTTATTTCTTATTTAAAGAAATTCTACTAGTTTAGTACTTGACTAAAGCTTCAAAAATTATGTTACTGCATTGCTCGGAGATGTTCGTTACAACAATCACCATGGTTGCTAATTACATTATACACGTCCGTTGTTTAATCGGCACATGCTACACTCCTGATTTCTCATTGGTCATAATTCACCAATTTTAAGATTCTTTTCAAAGCATAAAAAAAATAATATTAATTATTTCACTTATTAAAATAATTTACTCTACACATACAATAGAATGAACTAATCCAAGATATCATTCACTAAGAAATCCTTTCCAATATGGAATACGCAGTTTCCATCTTCAAGGTTCATGGTTCACTTTTAGCAACAGGAATCATGTATTGACGTTATCCTAAATAATTATTTAACATCAATAGTTTGCAGATAAAGTTTTATGTTGTTTAACTTCTGGTACATTATTCAGTTAAATCTTATGAGATCCTTTGATTCACTTTAGCGATCTCTTTCCAAGGATTTCTGCCTGGCATGTTATCGTTTAACAATTCTATTATTTAACTAGCCGGGTACCGTCGCTTCGCGACGGAACCCTTGCATATAGCATTAAAAAAGAACTTTATTTATTTAGCAAATTAATATTGAGATCGGAGAATATACGATTTCCCAGCCCGTTGTGGCCTTCTCCGCTTAACTCAGGTGTATTGCGGGTTGGCGCACCACACCTGGGGTTGCCGTCACACATTTCATGATCAGTTTGCCAGATTATTCCCTATCCCGTGGGAATTTCGGAAAATCCGGCCTTATTCCTTGCCGACATCATAAAGGGAACCTCTGTGCAAAATTTCAGTCTTCTAGGTCCAAGGGTTTGGGGTGGGCGTTGATGAGTCAGTCAGTGAGGGAGTTAGCAATATTCTTTTTATATAGGTAGATTTTCATGAATTTTGTTTTGTTAACATCATTGATTAGTTCTTTATAGATTATATTTGGATCTGTTATTTTCTCCTTTCAACACTTATTATCCGAGATTCGTTCTTTACTTATTATTTCTGGTATTTCGATATCATGCTTATGAAAATATGATCTATATTTGTTTTCGTATTTTCATGAATTGTACAGTTGTTTCTTGTTGTTCCGTAAAGACAATTTTTGAAACCATTATTGCACATAAGTTTTAGGTAATTCTGTACTGCATTGTTTTTATTCATTTTGAAAAGATCTACATTTACGTCGCCAATTAGTATAGTTGGACAGTTGTTTAATATATTTTAATTTTTAAGAATAGATTCTCTAATTCTTCAGTAAAATTACCTTTCTTGTGTTTCGTTGGTTTATATATGGCTAAAATATTAATATTTTGTGTTTGATAATACAAACACAGTTTTGATAACGAATCATATTAGGTTTTATTACAAAACTTCATGATAAATAACGTATTTTGTGAAAATTCTTGAATCATTTTCCAAAAGATTTCCTTGCTCCGACGTTTTAGTAATTTGTAATTTAACATTTTGCTTATAGAATGACAGACAGAATAACCTTTTTTATAATATACGTTTTTATAATATATAATAATAATAGCCGGGTACCGTCGCTTCGTTCCGGAACCCTTGCATATATAGCATTAAAAAAACAAACTTTATTTATTTAGCAAATTAATGTTGCGATCGTCGGAGAATATACGACTTTCCAGCCCGTTGTGGCTTCTCCGGATAATTCAGATGTGTTGCGGGTCGGCGTCACACACCGAAAATTCACATTTTTGCATGTATCTTGCAAACGCTGAAGGTTTTGTGAATAAGTGATACATTGTTCGATAGAACTTTCAAATACCAACATTTTCTCAATATAATGTTCTCTTCTATTTTTTATACTTTTCGTTTAAATTGAGAAAAAGTCAAAATTTGACTCTTTAACAGGCGCCATCTTGGAAACCAAAAACTTTTTTCGAAAGATTTTTGTAGCATTTTGTTTGTCTTAAAAAGATCTACATTTTATCTATTTACATGACCAATCTATCTCTTATAGTTTGGTCACAAAATTGGAAAAACGTTAAGTCTTATGACAGACAGAATAACGCTTTTATAATATATTATTAATCCACAATTCATAATTCACATCTTTTCCCCACCTACATCCGAAAAAGGAAGAAATTACCATTTTGGAAAATTTTTAATTAGTGATTTTGATTGGCAGTCCCCTCACCCAGTCCCATTATTCCAGAAGAAGAATTAACGTTTTTATTTGAATTGCGAAGATATCGTAATCCTTTCTCCTATTTCAAGTATGAGTGAAGTAACAATCGGATGTTGTATTCTAAAAAAAAAAAAATCACTAGTAATTTTGTAGAAGAATAATTTTTAAATTGCCATCATTGTTTTCGAAGTTTTCTAGATTTTAAATATTAACATAGTTTGCTAAAGTTTCTTTCGCATTTCAAGAAAACAAGTGTATTTGTGCTAATTTTAGACTTTTTCTTTGTTTTCAGTTATATATTCAGATTACATTGAAGTGAAAGAACATCAATAGACGAACAATTGAAAAACAATGTGTCTATCTGCAGCAATAATGAAGCTACTACTCTTGAGAAATCTGCGTATGCTGATCCGAATGAGAAATTGATGTTTTACATTCAGGAAATTTTCCAAAAGGTATTTACATTATGCGCCAAAATAATGCTATTTAACTTACATTAATTACAAAAGGTTTTACATTGAAGTTAATTGGTGACATTTGAGAAGTGCGGGATTATTTTTTGGTTGCTGAATTTTGTCAGTTTTAGAAATCATTCAGATATTATTAGAAAATACCTATCTGAAGCTTCGAAAAGGCTACATACAATGACAACGTAAAGGAAATTCCTAAAGTTTGAAGAATTGATTATTTTTTGTTTTTTTGTTTATTTCGATGAGCATTTGACTTTCAAGCACTTTCAAAAGGAATCATCTAAAACAATTTAGAAGTAATTTTCGAAAAATAATGGCAAAAACAGTTTCTTGATTAACACAGACAATTTATTACAAAGTATAATTCATCATCACTGGGATTATCCTCAACGAAATACCACACAGTAACCGATGTTACCGAATTCACAAAATAACGCATCGCTTTGATTTTGGATTTTCAACAACAGTCTCATCTAAGCTTAATAGGAAGGTTCGAACATAATGAGAATGTTATCTAAAAAATCTGGTGCAGTGAGAAGAATAGCAAATAGACGACGCTGTTCAAGAAAATATGTCTTTGCATGGCAAGATGAAATGGTGAAGAATTCAACGGACATTAACATATCAGGAGTGAAATATATAAAAGATAAAAACTCGCCGGTGGTTTTGAGAATACTGTTGACTTTAATACTTGTAATTTGTTTAATATCAACAATTTATCAGGTGATAGACAGAATCTTGTATTATAAAACAGAACCTCATGAGGTGAGTGTCCAAGTCAGAGCTCAACGGTATCTTAAGTTACCTGCTATTACCATCTGCAATTCCGTCTCATGGGTTTTCCTGATGTATTTTACGTCTTCATCCCAGGTTGAAAAAAAGGAATTATCTGAAAATATAGATTTTATTAAAGAACAGAAGAAAACGGGAATTTCTAGACAGATGATAAATGTTGGCAGCGCAGTAAGTAATTTAAATAATTAGTAAGTTTAATTGAATAATTCTTAATAATCTATCATTTATTTTTTAAGGAATACCTAATTTTTGTTAATTCTGTAACTATTATTACAGTTTTTACAGACTATAAAGTAAGTTGAATAATTTCATCATGTTTGTATCTAAACTTTCCAAAAGAATTAAGTGGATAATACTTATGGTTGAAAATTCTGAACAAATTCTAAAATTATTTACGGTGCATTGAAATGAAACAACTGATAAATGTTGGCAGTGCCGTAAGTAATTTAAATCATTTGTCAGTTCAATTGACGAATTCCTAATAATCTATCTTAATTATTATGTAATTTTTCTTAATTCCGTAACTGTCATTACAGCTTTTACAAAGACATTTTCCAAAAGAATTAACTGAAGTATATTTATAGCTGAAAATTCTGAACAATTTCAATGTTTGTAAGCACATTACATTAAAACAATGATTGTTGAAAAAGACATAATTTTATTTTGTCCAATAATTTTTTAAAGTATTAGTAGAAATTAGAACTGATTTTTATCTTTGGTTTTTTTTATTGTATTTCTCAATACATTTTTAATCTATCCTGTAAGTTTCATAATTTTTAGTGTGATAGTTACGACGATCTCCATAAAAGAGAATATGAAAAATGCAACTTGAAAGTGAAAATCGAAGAGGTACCAGGTTATTTAGGAAGGTGCTCCACTGTTTCATTTGGTTAGTTATTACTTTGATTTGATTTGTAATTTTTTTTAGAATTAAAGATATTTAAGCATAACTATCTTTTAATGAAGTTAAAATTATTTTCTGTTGAACAAGACAAAGATATAGTTGGTTCAGATTATTTTCTTTTTCCATTTACGGGTTTTGTTGTATCATCCTAATTGTTACATCCTAATTTAGTCATAACAAGGATTCGCAAAAGAAAGTGGTTTACTTAAACCGCATTTTTAGATGACTACAGAAATTCATTATTTGGTTTCTTATAGACTCACTGCCAAACCATTAGCGCACCCAGAATCAGTAGTCGAAATATAGTGATACTTGCCAAAGGCAATGAGAATGATGATGCAAAAAACTGCCTACAATATCAGAGGAAAGAGATCGGTCATACGGGCAAGACACCAATAATGGCGGTCAATAGTCGCTTTAGTGCTGTGACCTACCAATCATAGGGTGAATACCTGTGGCGATACATCTTGGCATAGAATCATAGAGACGTCTACGGAAGATCCTCACATTGCTCTTGCAAATGCCGCTGATTACTGAAGCTGCCGTCCAACTTTTCCCACACATGTCATTGGGCGACATTGAACCCGGGCGCTACAAGGAAGGTTGTGGACAGAACAGAGACATTTCAGGGAAATTCATATTGTAAGTGGGAGGGCATTATCTTGTTAGAAACTCTCCATGAAAGGAAGCATATGAGGCCGGAGATTAACCTTGAACTAACCACTGCGCCGTTAATGTTCCTCTGATCACTATTAGCGAGATTAGCGACCGAGAATAGTAGAAGTCTGCTCCTAACACCAAGACGCCACTATTAAGATTTGTGTGGTTCACCATATCGACACAATTCAACAAACCCTGGATTCTCACTAAACACGATTTGCTGCCACCCCAAAGCAGTCCATGATACACCACTATAAAATAGGTCGAAAATGATTAGATGATCGTAGCACACAGCGTACGAGGCACCTAGAATTCGAGTCTCGTTCAGCACGTATCCTCACATTCGTGCTGGTGGACACAAAGATTTCTAGTAATGGAGTACCTGATCTATGGAACCACCCTTGGATCAGTTCTGGCTCTCGGACAACGACACGACCGTCTCTTTTGGTAGTATATTTAAGTCTTCTATTGTCTTCTCTGTCGATGTGTGATTCTTTTCTTATGTCTCCATTGCTCGCAACAGTGTCCAGGTGGAAAGGTCCAAGTGCAGTCATTTCAACGAAACTACAAACCTTCCTCCCGCAATCCAACGAGTCACCTCTTTCAAATTCTGTCAGTGGTTAAAACTGTGTCGAATGCATCGTTGAGGCATACTGGAGACTATTAGAACTGCATTGGAAAAGCAAAGTAAGCAATAACAGTGGTCACACATTGTCGTTCACATGCTCACAGCCGTCTCAGCTTGGCAATTCTCAGCGGGTAATAGCAGCCGAAAACAGATTTCGTCAATCCCGATCTGGGTGATTAATTTTTTCGCAATGTGTATATTTGGGATTGGAAATTGATTTTTGGATGGTATTTAACTGTTCAGAAGTTTTTTTTAAATTTAAATTAATTTATTTGAAAATTGTTGAAAGTTTTCATTATCTTAATAAATATTTAATATCCTCTAGAAAAGTGAATAATCAATAATTCAATAATCATTTCTAAAAATTATCCATGATAATTCTGCAATGTCTGGTTTTATAGTGAATATCGCGTTCTATTGAAATTTAACTGCAATTTTATATAGAGAAAAGAAATTATTTTAAAAATAAGATGTAGTTTGATGTGGTTATGTTCAAAATGTCTCCACCATTAGAGTTGTCATTTAGTAGGATTAGGATTAA
>JAFIDM010010028.1:67158787-67199833 GCA_023159025.1 Thereuonema tuberculata | reverse complement strand
GAGTGGTGAGTGTTAGAGAAGGGTTTGCGAGGTCCAGGGGTGTGAAGTGTGTGTCAGCCTTGACAATGGCTGAGTGGAGTGAGGAGTGTTGTGACTTGGTCCTGTATTGCGATCATGAACCCTTCGGTCTCCCCAAACAGCTCACGACTCGTCAGCCATCTGTTCGACGCTTCCATGTCGATATGAGGCTGGCTGAGTTCGTGATGATGTCTGCCATGGAGTTCCTTACGAGCCCGTGATTCACGTAGCTGCTGAGTGTGGGTGTCAGGGGTGGTGAGTGTTGGAGAAGAGTTTTCGAGGTTCAGGGGTGTGAGGTGTGTGTCAGCCTTGACAATGGCTGAGTGAAGTGAGGAGTCTTCTGCTCTTTGGTGGAAATGTTCCCTAAGTGTATGTACGTGTTTTTCGTGTAGGGTGATAGGTTGATGAGTCCTCGGCCTCCCTCCTTGCGGGGAAGAGTCATCCTTTCCATAGCGGACTTGGGGTGGTGCATGTTGTGTTTCGTGAATGTAGTGCGTGTTGCGCGTTGTAGTGCTTCGAGTTCGGTGTTTGTCCATGGAATTATGCCGAACGAATATGTTAGTGTGGGAACGGCAAAAGTGTAGATCTTGTCTGCGAGGCAGGAGGTGAGGAGTTTGTAAAGTGTGGGGAGGCAAGTGATTGGGCGGTAGTTTGCAGGTTGCGCTGTTTCAGTGTTCTTGCTCTGTAGGTATGTGACACCCTGTGTGAGGAAACGAGGCATATGTTCTGGGTGTTGGATTATGTCATTGAGTGTAAGTGCTTGTTTTCCATGCAGGGACGTGAAACTCTTGATCCAGAAGTTCTGGACTCCGTCTGCACCAGGAGCCTTCCAGTTGTGCGCATGTTTTAGTGCTGTCTGTATGTCTGCGAGAGTAATCTCATGGAAGGACATGCAGGGTAAGTGTTCAGTGAGTTGCTGTTCCTCTGTTATCCATGGTGCTTTATCATTGTGGGGGATAGGGTTTGACCACAGAGACGACCAGTATTCATGTAAAGCCTCGCTGTTGGGAGGCTTTATTATTATTATTATTATTATTATTATTTATTATTATTATTATTATTATTATAAATGTTGTTATACTTGGATTTTCCCAGCTAAGATAGCATGGCGGATTAAAGACCAAAGCAGATGTTGCTAAGTGTAAGAAAGTATGCAAGGGTTGTTAGAGATGTGTAATTGTATCCATGAATGTCTTAAATATGCGTGTTGTGTTGAATACCACAGGCTTCTAGAGTTCTGTGTGAGTATTTGTGAACTCCTAATGTGCTGTGTGTGCTGATGCTGTGGTGTAGTGTGTGATGCACAGTGGAGGACACAAAGATATGAATCATATCTACTCGATCCTGCTTCCACTGCTTCTGGAGCTCGTGTTAGGTCAGTGTGTCTGTGTGAGTTTACTGCATGTTCTTGCTGATAGGAACTACAATGTCAATGAGATAGGTAACATAAGAGTTGGAATAATAATAATAAATGAGATATGAGGACTAGTTATTATTTAAATTATCTTCATTATTACGATGAAAATTCGATAGAATCTCATATAATCGATGGCTTGACAGATAACTACAATCGACAGGAATTTAACTAATTAAAGTCTAATAAATTCAAATTCCTAAATTCAATAATGGCGCTCCGTGCTTTCCATTTGTATTTTACTAGGGAATAACTAAATACGCTGTGTTCTCATTGGAATACAGAAATCCAATCATATCCAATCAAGGACATGATACTTACTCTTCTTGGCAGTATAAACTATCTTGCAACTCGATTTAAGCAATGGATTGTTTATTGGAATGTAAAGCTAAAATCTTCCTAAAATTTCACACCACAAGATATTTAAACTTTATCTATCATGTGCATAAGAAGCTGTAATCTTACATTTGACGGGTTAGTAATGTATAGCGTTGATTACTTTTATCATATGGAAGATTGACTTTTATTTTAAATACGAATAATGAATTTATCTTTTGATACTTTTCATAGCAGCAAACTATTAACACTACTGCTTGTTATTACCATGTAACTAGCAGCTTCTAAAAAATAATCTCATTTGGACAAAAGACGAGCACCATTCTCGTCGATTCACTGCACTATTGTTGAAACAATGGTCATGCAATTTCATTATTCATATACCACATTTCTCTATTATTTCATATCTATTATTGCGAAAATTCAAATCATTATTAAGAAGAAATTTCACTATTCTTCCAAAATATTCAATGAAATAAGGTCGTTTTAGTATTACTAAGAAATACTGGATCTAGATTTAATTTTTAAATATTCATATAGAAATTTTTACTATTTTCATTTTCTTTTCTTTATAAATATCCACCATTTATGGTGAGAATGAAAATGAAAAATAACTAAGTTATTTGGAGAAATTTTAATTAAGAAAGATTTTTGGATTAAATATTGCTACCGAACTTTGGGTCTAGTTCGGAGACGCTGGGGAACAGATTACGACAAGAGTGATTATAAAACAAATCAGAGAATTTATTCAAATAAAGAAAATATACTACAACTCAGAAATTTCAAACTGAAGGATCCCTTGGGACTGGTGACCTCTAAGTTTGGGCCGGTCCTGATGGCTTCTATGTTCGGGCCGGTCCTGGTGGCTTCTACGTTCGGGCCGGTCCTGGTGGCTTCTATGGTTTTGATTATCTTCCTCGAAGCCTTCCCGTCTGAGTACGGTGTCTCAATCTTCCCCGCAATTGGCTTGACTTCTACGGCTTTGATTAACTTCTTCGAAGCCTTCCCGTCTGAGTACGGTGTCTCACTATCTTCCCCGCAATTGGCTCGACTTCTACGGCTTTGATTTCTTCTTTGGGGTGGACGCTCGCCAAACTTCTCTGCTTCATTCGCTCTCTCCAGGTTGGAGAACCTCTCGTGGCCGTTCGCCACTCGCTAACACTCTCTGGGCGGTTTGCCCAACAAATCCTTCTGCTTCTCTCAGTCTCCGGTCTGGCCATTCGCCACTCCCCAACCGCCTCTTCCAGCCTTTGCACCGCATTATATGCCTGTCTCTGACTCCGATAGAGTCCACTGCAGAGAGGGAGACAAGGTCGGACTGCACTATTCTCACTGAGGTGGATTAGAGTACGGGGAATCCAATTTTTTAGGGGGATGGACGATTCCACAGGTAACAATATTCATAATTATTATTATTTTTTGATTTTATTCTATTTTTATTACAATATTGTAAGACGCAGTCGAGTGATGAAACGAAACATATAACATTGACGGAACATGTGGTTTCATCCCTAACATAAACAAATGCAGATGAAATTTATAAATAAGTTTCATCTCTAATTAGAATTTCCCTTTCTGTGAATTAAAAGAATTTAGGAGAATGATGTAAAACCAATTTGGTAAAACTAATTTTATATCACCTCAATTGATCAAATTTGCAGGTACCTTCCTCAACGGCAATTTTCTTCTGTAGCTGTAAACCGCAACAATCATGAATCCTCTCGAAAAGCTTTCTTTGTATTCGCGTTACCACTGGGATCGTCCATTGGCATTGAAAGGGCGATAAAATATTGCCCTTGGCTTCTTGGTAACCCTAAGGTAGATCCATTCCTCGTCCAAAGTAGTGACGTACTTTCACGTACTTAAATAGTGTTCATAAAGCTTTCGGCTGTTGATCTTTCTTTCTGCAACGTTTCGAGGAAGTAGCCGATGAACGTGAGCTTTATTTTGCTTTTCGAATCGCAGATCACGTCTAATTATCAGTGGAACCGTTGGCTAAGAAACACCTACTGCCTGTGTAACCGACCTTTGGGTGCTGGGGTTCTCACCGACAATCATAGCCTTCACTTTCTTAATAACGTTAGGAGTTGTTACCGGTCGTGGTGGCTTTTCCCGCTCTTGGCTAATGGGTTCATAATTTCCGCCATTACCGGGTTTACATGCAAACATGAAAATTTCGGCCTTTCCACACTCCACATTTTTTGAAGAGCCATATTCACCATAGCAAAGGCCAACTCTGTTCCCCTCCTACCAATTTGGGATTTATGGCGGCATATTTAGAATGCAGCACAATTCCAGCTACCATCTAATCAACAACAGACTTATAACCTCTCATTCGATCGCAACAATGCTGCGTCACGCGCACTTGCGAGACTCCGTCCGTCCTTGAAATTGATCGAATAAACGTGAATCAACGAGCCGCGCCGTATTCTTTTTGATCAAAATATTTAACTTTATCCGTTAATCTTTTAAATAGAATTTTAGTCGTTAAATATTTGTTTTGATTCTATTACCATTAATTTAATTGTTTTTTTGACTTGATTCAAATTAAAAAGGAATATGATTATTAATTAACCAATCAAAATCATTGTACATATCCGTTAAAGTCTTATGTTATTTAGAAATTATCTAAGTAATGAGTTTGATCTCCGATTCTCTGGAAGACTCCTGCTCTTCCTTTCTCGCGTGACAGATTGTTAACCCTTGCTTCTTGGATTCTGATCGCATACATAACAGAATAAAGAGGGATTTATCTTCTATAAACTAATAAGAGTGCCGAAATTCCAGCTTCCTAGGATGCATAGTTATAGTACAAACTCTTTTTTTTCCAACGATCATTTTACGAATCTTAGCGAACCTATAATTCAGAATTTGATGTAAGTCGTTCATAAAATATTATACAGTGCAACTTGGATAATTCGAAGCTGAAGGGACCACTACAAAACTTCGAATTATCCGAGTTTTGGAATTAAACATGTTACATCTTTTAACTTTAATTTCAGGTCCATTGAATGCTTGAAACATTATTCTGTCAATAAGTAAATATTTATTCAGAAATATCATGGTATGAAAGACTTAAACACTATATGTATGTAAACAAAATAAGATTTACATTACGTAAGCTACAGTGCATATTACATTCAATACAGAAAATTATAGTCTTTCAAAAAATTGTGCAATGTCTGATTGTTTTGTAGAATTCAGTCGCTTAAGGTTAGCAAAATCATCAAGCACGTTTAGTGAACGCAAAACAGCTTCACTTACGTGGGTTTGTCCTTCAATGTACCGACAAAATTCGACGCTAACCCGTACTCGTTGGCTATTTGGCATTTCTTCTTCACACCCTTTTCCACCCCGCGAATGACGGCAACCTTTTCAGCGAACGTTAAATTCTTGTACATGCGTGGCTTACTGAAAGACATGGTGACACGGACAGCAGGAAGCTCGAATGGCGTCTGACGCGTCAAGTGTCGAACGGTGGCGGGAAGGGGTTTCAGTTGTCACGTGTCGAATTTCTTAACGATGAAACGCCAAAAAGTCGTTATGATTCGAAATTTTTTATAAAAAAGTGCGAATTAAGGAAGTTGAACTTCGAATTATCCACGATTTTTTAACATTGATTTAATAAGAAATTCAAGGGACCAAGAGAAATCTTCGAATTAACCACGATTTCGAATTAAAGACGTTCGAATTATCCAAGTTGCACTGTATTTAATAATTTATTAAAAACTATTGTTAATTGATGCTTTATATCCTTTATATACCAGTGGTATAAAGTAAGAAAATAAACTTTAGCATAGCAAAATAAGATGAATTCTATAAAACACATATGCGACATTTTATATTATATTCAATTGTTCATTTAAAATATGAGTTTGTAACTCAATTGACTGTTTCGTCTCCACTTTATTGTTTATCATACGATATTTATTTCTTTCTACTTCATAATATTAGGTGAGTCACTGAAGTACTTTGGAATGGCCACATTTTTATACGTGAATGTTTCTCTGGAAAGAGTGTACACATATACAAAAAACAACGTAAGCATTACATTGAAGCAAAAACTGAATGTAAGTTTATAAATAATGAATAGTCAATTTCCTACATAATGTTCATCCCAATTTTTAATTGAGATTTGAAGTTTCTGCAAGGTTACCAAGTCTATTAAAACTCTTTGATATCTAGTTTCACTTGCACAACAATGAAGAGATTCCGATGGATTTTTTGATGATATCTTATAAGTTGCTACCAGAAGCTGGAGATTGGGTATTCTCATTACGATATAGAGAGGTAAGTGTACCATAATTTCTCATATGTATCTTGTAACGGTTTATTTGTGTATTCTGTTTGTTTTCCCGTGATATTGTTGTTTTTCTTACCGTATCAGAAGACTTTGCGAAGCATTGGGATTGGTTTACTAATCAATATCACTGTCTTCTTTATTCATAGTCTCTATTTAGCAATCGTGATATTTTTCAATAGTCAGTTTTGCTTATTATCTTTTTATCTGCTCGCGAACGGGAAGTAGTCGTGACAATCTTCATACACTGAGAAACAAATACAGAATACAAAATTTCAATCTTCTTTTAAAAACTTCTGTCTAAAGATTACACCAAGGTTCATCATGATGATAATTATTAAATAAGACAGTTTTATGTCATTATTTCCTTAAAATGCTATGAAAATAAGGGATAGGTGGATTCATTTTTAAAGATTACATTCGAAGCTAAAATTCTGTAGGCTACTTCCTTAGCTGGATGAACTATTACATATCTTGAAGCTTTCAAGGCGTCGACAAAAGAAAAACAGCCAGCTGAGGGCCATGGAGTGTGTGAGCTTTCGGACGTAGAATGCACGTCCATTTTCAGGGAAATGAATGGAGATGTCGGGGCCAGAACCTTTTTAATAAGCGGCTGTCAGAGCTCGAAGTGCGGTCCATCAGTCGGAGGGGGTTTCCACCAAGCCATTGGCTCGATTTCATTGGTCAAACAGGCCTCATTATTGAAATTTTATGTAAAGAACAAAATGACTGCATAAGGTTAGACCAACAGAAATCCGGGTTGGCAGAACATTGCATTGGTTAAAAACATCAACCCGATTTTTCAATATCACCATTTTTACTGAAGGTATTCATTATTAGATAGATTAATTATGAAACCGTTGCTATAAAGAATGACAAAAACAGTCTCAATAGAGACAATGGAATTTTTAATAGTAACATATATCACTCCATTGTCTGTTGAGTGGAGAAATCCCGCAGTAGCTTGGCGGGAACCTGCTCCGACCGATAGCCTGCAGAGAGAGCTCTGACAGTCGCTTTTTTTTAAAGAGGTTTTGGCCGTGACATCTCCATTCATTTCCCTTAAAATGGAATTGCAGTCTACGTCCGGAACCTAAGAATACAAGGCCCGCACCTGGTCGATCTTCGTAGAAGATTTCTTATACACTTCTAGTGTTGAATCCAAGGGTTTTGCAATGAATGTTGAATGATGTTCAGATCTTGTAGTTTCTTATTAAAGTCTAAAATCATCTCAAATTTCTGGAAATTCGGAAAGGGTAGGGAAGCCGAATTTTGGGTTGATGCACAGACTCAAAGTTGAAGCATGGATATAGAGACGCTTTCAAAAAGTCCGTAACCTAACTTAGTACTGAGATCACGTATTTGAATACTATTTAGGAACATTATTTACGTGGCAAAATAAAGAATGAGTTCAAATGCGTGCGAACAATTTTCAATGATAGTCTAATTTATACATATCTGAACTTTATATTTTATAATTTATTTAGGCAATGAGTATTTGTTAAATTTCTCTTTGTTGTTTAGATCAAAAATTATATATTCATTATCAAGGATCAAGAAATTTACTCGCCATTGCACCTTGGGCTGTTGGCAGATGATGATTTTAATGTTAGTCTCTTACGAGCAAACCTGTTAATAAAAAAGTGAAGTAATTGAATTCTGTCATATTATTTTGAAAAATAATAATAAAATCACGAAGCAAATTTTTATTACAGTAAATTAAATTTTTGGGTACCGGGTTGAATACCAACTGTGGTATTCTAGACTAAGTTTTCTTAAGTTTTCTTGACTTGAAGGTAGAATTAAGTGTTAATTCTCAAGCAATGATTATTGTACGGAAGGTTGAATCACTTAGGATGGCACAAATCGAAATGCTTGGTACAACAATCCTTTCTTCTACCATCTGTTGTGTTCAATGTCACATATCTTGTCCCAAGCAATAGCTCGACATCTTTTCCCCTGTAAAAGGCTGCGGTTTAACTGCTCTTGATGTAATGATTGATTTCTCTTTTGTTATTGGGTCTGTACACAGACAAAGGCCTGCTATGGTTGTAAGTCGACGCTCTGAGAGGCTCCGTTTTAATAATCCAAATGCACAGTAATCTATTGGTTAGGCGTGGAGGGACTTCACAGGAACTGAGCTTAAGTGTAGTACGTCTATTCCAATGTCATGTGCTTTTTGTTTGTAAAAATGCATTGATGTTTACCTTGTGTGACTGGACGCATTGTCCGTGTGGATATTAACCTTTCCCAAGTCATTTCCGTAGTCTTGCGATGTCCTCGTCGTATCTGCGATTCATCATATATCTTTGGAAATAAGCTACATTTACCTTCTCTTTTCCATGAACATTTCAGCCACTTTAACTTGCCAAGTGAACAGTAACCTGTCATATCCATGAAAACTTTTCGTTGCACTCTCGGACAAAATCAGAGTATTCTTTATCTGTTACTATTAATCTTCAACATTTCTACATAAAACTAAATGTAAAAACAATACATTTATTAACTAATCAAATTTTCAAAAAGATAAAACTTCTCTTCTTTCTCAAGCGTACAAATAATAATAACAAACGAAAACAAAATACATGGAGGAAAACGTGACATTCACATTAGCATATTGTATCTAGAATTACTTATAATACTTAATTTTGTTTACTTGCTGATTTTTTCAAATTTCAGTGTATTATTACAACATGAAGATAAATTTATTAATTCCTTAGCTATCTCAATTATAAATTTATTTACTTCTATTCTTTCATTCCTGTTAATATTTTTGTCTTTGGTATTTCTTCTTCTTCGCGAATGGGTCGCATAGGACCACGCGGAATCAACACATTTTGAGCCATCCTCCTTGCGCAATAGTTCTTCATTTCGATGGATTTATGCAGTTTTTGCTCCTCCCACCATGCCCGTCGTATTGGTTTCTTCACATCTTCCTTAAATCCCCTTGTATGGACAATATGCAAAACCACATTTCTATCCTGCAAATTTGGAATCCTTACTCAATGGGGTCCTTTTCTAGTTGTTTATACCACTTTGGTATTGTACTTTTGTTTTATATTCTAAACAAGAGTATTCTTTATCTGCTTTGGAGGGTGATATATTACCCAAAGTTTCTTGATATCAATTAGGGAAACCTATGATTCATTTAGTGTCACAACAATTTCAATTTATCACCTCCAAGACAACATTCATATAGTTTCGAGCGTTTCTGAATCGTTCAGACAGCCGCTCTGGCTGCTTGTGACCTCGTGCTTAATGCCGCCTCTTCATTTGCAGATTTTTCTCGAATGGTACAGCCTATGGTTCCGTGTGAGTTTCCCAGCTTCGTAGGCATAGCAAATTGTGGAGGTTTCCCTTGAGAATTCTTTCCTTCGCATATCGTACATTGTTTGAGGAGCGGGTTGGCTGCGAACTATTACGACGACGTTACAGTATCCGTCGGCGATCTTTTGGAGCCTGATTTCTGTTCCTAAACATCACATGGCTAACATTTCGACGACTAATATTAAATATCTTTTTTTAATGTCTCTTACGATGACGGAATAGAAGAATCTGATTTCGTAAGATCCATCTATGTATCATTGCAATAGCAATTAAGTTTCAACGCCTTTAATAAATATTCATTACCCAACTTTTCCAATATAACAATTGGCAGCCCGCTGCTATTTAAAAACGTGACGCTCGTGCTGTGGCCGATAGCGCGCTACACATACATTTCAAGTTGTGCCATTTTAACTGATTCAACCCTCCGTATTATTCGTATAAAATTTTCATCTTTTATTATTGCTGTTTTTTTTAAATTTTTGTAGCTAAAGATGAAAAATCAAATCACAAAGCCCTGTATTGATTTTGCGAGTGCTTCAAGATGTTTTCGTAACTGCATGAAGAAAAAGATTGCTGAAAAAATCAAATGCAAGTAAGTAACTTTAATAAAATGCTTAGATACAAATGGAATTTATATTTTTTCTTCAGATCTCTTTTTATTTAGCACTAATAAAGAAAATAGAATATCGAAAATATTAATTATTATAATTCCTTTTTTTTTCATCTGAAGAAGAAAGCACGATAGTAAATTGAATTACTGAAATGCATTGATAGGATGAAGAGAATATTTGTATCTGGTTTATTAGCCAGATTTCTTGGTACCTTGAGCGAGTGATAAGGTAGCAATTACTGCCTCAAATGTCGATCCTAAATGAACAGAAGATTGTATTTTTCAACCATAAAAATTCCAAAGAAAAAAAAAAAGCGTGAACATAGAACTCCATTTTGTTGCCCCTTTCAGAATTACCAGAGGAGACCTTACACTTATTCTTTCCAGTTTATTACTTGGTGCATTTAATGCTTGACATAAAATATTCTGACGAGAAATAAAACGCAACACAGAAGAAGAAATGGCAGAAATCTGAATTTTTTATAATTTCATTATATATAAAGAATGATAACTTTACATTATTGCGATATTTATTTTTAATTATAAGCTTATATAGAAGTTTATATATTGAAAAACATATAGAAAGATAGACTACAAATACAGATACATTAAGACAAAATTGATCATTGAAATATCAAAGCAACGGCTCTTAATCATGTGACGAATAGTGGTGCCACCAAGTAAACAGTTCCAAACTAAAAACGCCCTCTTGGGAAGAGTATGTAAACAGTTCAGAATAATGTGCTTTCACATGTCACTGAGTTTCGGTATTCTTCCTGTTCTTCCGATCTAACGTCATTTGAAACAAATGTGTGCTACATGCCGAAGGAGTGGGTAAACTAGGAAAAACCTCCATTGCAGCAGGTGAAAATCATTCCGTTGATACAGAATTTGCAACAGCCATTATTCATAACATTAGAAACATGTTTGATGCTGTGAATTGTGCATGAAACGCAATGGAAAAAGTGTGGACCATTATTTTTACAGACAAAATGCATAGTGATTTGTTTTTCTTTATTTTATTTTTCAATACAAGTGTTGATTTTATAATACAGACGTCATAGTTGTCAAATGGGCCAGATCACTTGCAGTATAATTTTGTATACTTCAAATTAATATATGAATATAAAAGAATAAAGCAATGATACAATACCTAAATATTTGAGCTTTCACCGATGAGTCTGGGACGGTCATTTCGACCTTTTTGTGGACTCGTCATCTTGACCCAATCTCTGACGAACGATCAGATAGTGAAAAGGTCATAAGGGAAACCACTCTTGCAAGCGTTGAAAGTCGTCCCAGGCTCTCTGCGATGCAAGCTCAGCTATTTTTGTTTTGTTTTATTTCTTTATTCTTTTTATTTCTTTTGCAATAATTTAAGCCACGTTAAACTTTATGGTTAATATATGCATATGTTTACGCCATGAAACTAGCTAGTGCAACTCTACATGCGCTGATGAAAGGGAGCATGAAATTTAATAAATTAGTATAATTGTGTAAGTAGAAGATACTTAGTGGACTAGCCTAGTCCTACTAGTTCATTGATGCATGCCACTGGTAAGATCCTATCGTAAAAAACACAGTTGAAATCGACATGTCTACGTGCGCTGAAAAAGTTTTGCATAGCATGAAGAAATTATTAGAAAATAATTCATTTCTAGAGAATGAAAAACTGTAAACGAGATTTAGTAATGGGACACTTCCAAATTGTGTTCAGATTTAACAAAGATTGTATGTATCAAAGAATTCAAAGGAGTAATTGTATACACTTTTTATTAAATAGTATATTGTTACAATTACTTTAAGCACTTTGTGTCAAGAAATTGATTTAATTAGATAGAGAACGGAGACTCGTAATCTAAAAGGTTTAAGAAATATTGGATCTCATTGTAATGCAATCCGAAACAACAAATATATAAATTTACACATGATATTTATAGAAGAAAGGAATTTATAAACTTATAAATTTATAAATTTCTTTATTTATGACATTTTTAGAATAAATTATTTGCAATTTTGTATTTGATTTGAAATTAGTTTAATCCCTACTTCCTTTACTATAATTCTGGAATAAGGACAAAAACCTGTGAATTTATTTGATGTTTTGTAAATTAACAGTGTTCATTCTTTTAATGATTTGTTTAATATATTTTTATGTACAAGTAGGAAGATTACTTCTAATAATACTGATAAATACAAAATCAAATATTTGAATAATTACACAGGTCTTTAATGAAAAAGTTGTTTAAAAGGAATGGCTGATTCTTACAGATTTTTGGGTGCTGATTTCAGACATAATTTATAACATCCATAATATTTTTCACAAAATGAATTTTTCGATCTCACTTTTAATTGACTTTTTTCATTATTTCTACATAAAATTCTACATCAACGAAGCAATAAAAAGATACAAAAGTAAAACATTAACTAAAAATGAAAGTCAAAGAATAAATAATCTTGTCTTATACTAATCAATATAAAATCAGGATATATGATTCTCATTTGCTGCAGAAATATGTCTGAACTGATGAAGAGGTTTAATATACAATAACATGAGAACGAGTTGAATGCTTTTTATTGACTTGTGTAAAATAAGTCACAAAGGTGTTCTTTTTCTTTATAAAACAGATACGCCTCGGTACCAATGGAGGACTTTGTTTACCTGAAGGAATGTTACGAGAATTTAGCCTGATTTCTCATCAAACTGAAGTACGAGGATCATGGATGGACCAAATCCTTGTAGGACAGCAGAGAGGATACATCAAGTACCTTGAGTGGACAGCATAAATAGGGGACAGCACTGGATCAAAACAGAATGGCCAATAAAGGGTGCATTAGAAATTGAAAACAAAATATAGTTAGGAAAACTTCGTTTAATCCAATGAAAGTCCTACTTCTACTTCATTCTAAATTGGGTTGATAAAACAATTTGTAAAGACTCCGCCGAAAGAAGGCGAATGTTTTAAATACAAATGCAACAAATTACCGTGACTTTCAAAAGCGAAGCTGAAAGAAGATGTTGTCGTTGGTCCAGATGCTCGGAAACTTCTGAAATATGAAGTGTTTGGAAACGAAAATGAAACTACTGAAAAAGAAATGAAGTTAAAGAAGCCATTTAAAGATGTAAAAAGTTTCTTGGGAACTAAAAGACCTCAACTTTAAGTATATTGTAGAAAAAATGCAGGGAAAATTAAAGATTTAAAATGTTCCATGAGCTTGAAAATACAATATCTGAATTCCCATTTTGACTTCTTTCCCTAAACTCTTGGTGCCCTAAATGAAGGGGAAAGATTCCATCAAGACATCTTGGAAATGGAACGTAGATACCAGGGTAGAGATAATGTCATCATGATTCCGTACCAATCCAACTTTGTAATGAACATTATTTTTAAATATATATTTATTTCGAGTAAAATACTGAGAAATACGCAATTTTTTCCCATATCACCACATGGATTTTGTAAAAAATCCTCAGAGGTCATAAATCACCACACCGAAAAACATAAAATCAGTTATTTTATTTACTATTATTTTTTCAGTTATACATTGTCAATATATTTGATAAATTAAGATTACCTAAAGCACTGTGGAAGCTCCAGTTGCTTTAAATAACTTTAGCAGACACCTTACTATAGATAAGATGTTATAAACTTCTTCAAAAAAATCAAATTAGTTTAAACAAACTTATTTAATTGATTTAAAATGCTAATTTTTGAAAAAAATACATGTTTTTAACTTAGGTGTTTTTGTTTCAGCATAATATACTCAGAAGATATTCAATTTACAGGATGTTCTTTAGAGGATCAAGTGATGGACTATTTGCTCATTCATAGCATTTATGAAGATTCGTTTCCTGAGGAGTGTGGATGCATTGTGCCATGTGAAAGACTGATATTTTATGTTAATAAACACTCAGGCACTGCACCAATCTACGAAGGTAATAATAACAACTATGTTATAAGGCTCTTCTTTGAAGATAATATGGTGGAAACCATTGAAGAACATTCTACTTATTCCTTTGTGCAGTTAACTGGTGACATTGGCGGAAGTGTGGGGTTATTTCTTGGTTGCTGCATTTTGTCAGTCCTAGAAATCATTCAAAATTTGCTACTGAGTATCTACTCTAGAGGCAGGAAATACTTTGCAAAAAACAAAAACACAAATATGAGATTTTAGAATTTGCTGTTTACATCTTGAGGATGAAAAGTCAGTAAAACATTTGAAACAAATATAATTCTAATTCAATATTAACCTAGTTTTTGAATTGGTAGCCTATGAAAGCGAGTTGTCCAGAATAATCAAAATCATTTTTTCAAAAAAAAAATAATAGTTTTTAAATAGAATTTCTTATTAGATAACACTCATAAAATCTGACTCTTTAGGCAAATTCTTAATGAGACCTACGAAAAAAAAAGTATACCACTGAAAAATAATAAAAAAGAAAATAAGAAAGGAATAAAAGGCTACAAAAAGAAATTACAGGCTATTAAATGAGATAGGCTAGATTAGTTAGCATATAGTATAATAGCATATATGTAGTCAGTGAGGGTAGCAAGGAAACCCAACAGCGCGACCTTCAATTTGCATGTTAAGTGCTTTTCCCATGCAAATACGAACGAAATGTTGAACAAAGAAGGTGGAAGTAATGCAAATGGAATGGGAGAACCCGAGAAAATGTGTTTCCTGCATGGTTCGTGCATCATGAAACCCCTACGAGAACCAAAATAGAGAGGCGGAAGACTAAACCCATCACTCATTTGCTAAGTCAGCTATGCGTAGCTATGCGTAGCTTTGCTTTGTGTTCTCGATGTACTTGAGAATAGACACAATATGTTCGTATTTCTTGCTCTCAAAAAAGGAAATGAAGCTGACCCACAATTCATCAGTTTTCACAGCAACGTTGTGTACCTCCTTGGCAACGTTGGTAGATTATTTCTAAGCTATCTTTTTTACTTCTACAACGATGGATGGAGTAAAACGAAAACGAATTTGAGTGCATATATTTGATAACTTTAAGTTCGACGAGCTTTAACCGTAGTCTTTTGTTTTAAAAGATGGCCCTGAAGGTTGTGGAGAATATATTTTGGATACGGAACAAAAAGTGAGTTAAAAGTAAACTGTCTTATTTTTAATAAATCAGAATGATCGAATATAAAGTTCAATAAAAATTAATTCAAAAAAATAAATATAACAGAATTTGAATTTGCTCTGAGGGTTTACTTTTAGAAATCATTGATGCGTTCATTTCGGCGAGAAACGAGACGAGAATCTCACCGATTCGCTTCTACTTTCTTTGTCTTCACTTTTTATTACAACTAATTACTATTTATTATATATGTGAACTACATTTCTTTACTCCGCTTATTAAAAGCTTATTGATTTAAACTCAAATTAAAAGAAAACTTGAGATCGAACGAGAAAATATCTGTCGATTTTCTCATTTAAAGAGCGAAGTGATTTTCGATTGATCTCATAAAATGATTTTTCTCACCAATTTCATACAACAACATTATTGGGTCACGCATTCCACTGATACTGGTATTAAAAGTTTACTGCCTGAGACTGTAGCGTCAGCGAACGTGTGATCTATTGACGTTGTTCGCGCCTGAAGTCAAAACTTTCGTGTTTCAATTCGCAGTGCACTAAATGCACTTGTCTCAATGTTTTACGACTCTAGAACAGAGTCTAGTCAGCTGAGGTGATGTAAACTAGCCTTGGAGGCTCATTAGTAACATTGTAAAGGGTTCGGATTGAACACTTTAGGGGACTAAGAAAAATCTTAGTTTCAATAGGAATTGTAGCATCTTACTTCCTGTATGTATATTTTTACTTGCAGAACAAAACAATAAAAAAATCACTTATAAACTACCTGATTTATGTTTTTAATTCTTTACTTCTGCGTTTCTTCACGGCTCTTTACGTCTTAGTAAGTTGTCAGCAGCTTTTATGAAAAACATTTTTAACAAAAAAAAAAAATCTACGTTTAATGGTTTTTATGATACATGCAAGAAAGTCTTCAGCATTTGATCTAAAATTATATAAACTGCTGAAGCCTTACTGGTATCTATCATAAAATGTAGATTAGCATTTTTTTTCTTAAATATTGCAGTTCTGTTTGTTTAAAAAGAAGGTTAATGCAAATCACACAATATAGACGTTATTAAAAATATTCTTTTAATCTAACTTAAGGTATTTGAGCTAATAATTTATTAGTTGAGTTAATGATTAAAGAACACTATTGTAATTTCTTGATTTTTTTTAAACGATCCCGTGCTGTAAACAATGGACCAATAATAAGTCTCTCTTCAAAGCAGTATCTGACCGGACATCTATCGTATTTGGTGCAGTTCGGAAATTCATTTTTAATTAATTGAATTCATAAATTGAAAACTTTATCTTTCAGAAATTTTGTAATAGTTTAATTTTACTAAATAAATTTAGCAGTCGGAAAGGCTACCAATGAAATACCAATTTTAGAAGTGGAGAAAAACAAATTCTTCAAGAGTCAAGACAACTTTCAGTAGAACTTTCAGTAGTATATTGACTCTTTGTTATATTTATATGTAGCAGAGCGTGTTTACTTGAAAGTGGAAGCAGAAAAATGGAATTAATTTATAAAGACCATCTGTATATCGATTCTTTCAAAAATAAGACGAAAATCTTTTCAATCAAATAATTTTGTAACACAAATATATATACAAATAGTAAAATTTATTGTTCTTCTTTTAACTGATCACACTTGGCCAATAATCACTTAAATCATTTCATTTCAAAATTTCCCAAAGTTTACTCGTTTTAAAACTAATTATCACTTCCGCAACATGTCTTAAGTAATTAATTTCAGTTCCTTGATACAGTTCACTATATTAACTTCACTATATTATGATTCAAACACTAGAGAATCTTCTATTAATTGGCGAAACTCTATCACTGATGTATTGCTGCAACTGTTGTATTCTTAAAACCAATCATTTAACGAAGTCTTTCACATAAAGCAGTACCAAGAATTCACTATCACTATTAGTTGAATACTTTTTCTTGAGAATTACTTGATCATTCGCTAAGTGTTATGTCCAGTATTAGTCTAGGCATTAATTCTTTAATAAATTCACATTGATGAAGATCTCTGTACTTGCTTCTTTCGAAATAACTGGAATGTCTAAAATATGTAATCGTATTTGAAAATTTGTATCTTTTAGTAATTAAAAATGAAAGCAAACTAGTAGCGGTTGGAATAATAAAAATTATATTGTAGTCTTCTTATGAATAAATTGCATATTCAAATATTTGTCGTATTTCATATATTTATTTTGATTAATTTTTCCATTTAAAATGGATTGACTTCCAAACATTTAAAATAGATCATTAAAATCTCTGATTAATTAATTCAACTTTATTCATTTACTTGGAATTAAGAATAAACAGTTGATAAAGTTTTCTTATCAAATATTTCGGTTTTGAACTAATCTGAGACACATCGATCTTGACGATCGCGTTTGCGCGGGAATCACGGAAAATTCCGAGATTTGGCCATTAGCCTCTTCAGCAGGTCTCCAGGAATGTAGTATTGTGAATGTCTATCACTAGGAAAATGCTAGAGAAAAAAATGTTAAAGTTGGAATTTTACCTTCAGCGTAGAGGCGATGGATGCAGCGGCGAATAAGGCATCGGTCAAAATCGTCGACATCAGTAATGGGGCGTGCTCGTGGCCGCCTCTTCCCCGGAGTCGATAAGCCTTTTTTCTCGCCATTTTGTGAGAAGACATGGATAGAGGTTATTCTCGCGTCAATCACGTGAAATCGCGAAAATTCGGGATCATCAAGGTCGATGTGTCTCAGTATAAACTTTGTTGTAAAGTTGATTCAGTTTAATTGCTGTAGATGGAGCCCAGCCCCGTTAAATAGCGCTATCTAGCGTCGATAATTGTCGTCAGCTGACCTATATTCTTAGACGAAAAATTTGACCTTGTGCTTCCATCTCCCATTAATATTGCAAAGAGTGTTTTGATTTCCCTTGTGTAGAGAGATTTTCAAGGATATTTTCCCAAGTGACACTTCTGCTAATATCTCTCCTTAATTTATATAATACCGAATTTCGAATCCTCAAGATAATTAGAAGAACAAATTTCTTATCACGGAGATTAGACTTGGTAATGAAATTGTCGTTATTAGGTTATTGCTTTAGTAATTATTTCTGTATTATTAAACATACTAGTTGACCCATGCGAATAATTCGCAACAAAGAAATACACCTTTAAGAACTAATAAACAAATCCAACAGCTATCGTGCATGTTAGTTAAATATATTGTCAATAGATGGCGCCCTCTCCATTTTCATAAAAACGTTGACCCGTGCGAATAATTAGCATGGTAAATTGATCAGTCACCGAATGGTAAAGTGGAAATAAATAAATGAACAGATTGTCAATAGATGGCGCCTTCTACATTTTTATGAAAAGATATTTAAATTCAAGTTTTTTAACGAAAATATTAATTTAAACAATTTTTTTTATTTTTCGTCATTAGCGATGAACGTAATCTTCAAAATGATATCTCTATCATTGATCTTGATGAAGTATTAAGGAAAATAAAAAAAACCTTTGAGAAATAATATATGAGAAGTTGTTTTTTATTGTAATAAATCGTTTATTTTTATTGAAATATAAATCTTTGTTGTTTTTTTTTTATCTGTTCTTATTAAATAAACGATGAAATATTATTTTAAAGTGAATTTATATTCCAAAAAGGATAAATTTGAAGCTAATAACGCTTCAGCATTATTTGAAATGTTGTTTCGGTTTCGAAAAATAAGTCGCTTCTGTTAAAGCGTGTCGAATACTTATAAAACGGGTTTTAAAATAAACTTTTTTAACATTAATTTTAAACAATTTATTTATTTTTCATCAATAGCGGGGAACGTAATCTTCAAAACTTTGTCTCAATTATTGATTGTGATTAAGTATTAAGGGAGATATGGTGTGCAGACACGGAAACACCTTTGAGAAATAATATATAAGGATGTATCTGAGGTTTGAAAAGTCATCCGATTTTAAAATTGAAATACATGGAAAGAAGTCCATGAAAAATGGCGATCACTGTAGAACCTAATTTAAACATCTTAATTTACAGTGAATATATAATATACACTGACTGCTAAATTGAAAGTGGACACAAGTTGGTATGGTACAGACGCTTTACACAGCGGTTTGATAGCGCCTACTGTGGCCTTTTGCCCTAAGCACAGCATCCACAATCCGTGGCAGGCTCTCCACCTGTTTCTTTTAGCAAACAACTTGACAATTCCTCCTTCAAAGCCTGCACAAGTTGGATGCGTGTTTGCGGTCGCACGGACGCTCACGAATCCGGCGCTCCAATTCCTCCACAGATGTTCATTAGGGTTGAGGTCCGGACTCTGGGCGGGCCACTGAAGTTCTAAACGTTACTCTCCGGAAACCAGGCACTGACAACACGGCTCTTATGGCACGGCGCATTGTCGTGCTGGAACCAGAAATGGCCTTCGCTGAACTGCGACCACAATGTAGGAAGCATGGAATTGTCTAGAACGTCCAGATACTATGTGTCTGTCATATTCCCCTCGATCACAACCAACCCAATCCAATTTCATTGTCCAAATTATAAGTCCAATGAATAACCTTCTTCATTTATAATTAACTTATGATCTTCAATATTAAATTATAAATGTTAATTTTTAATTGACTTTTGATCTTCAATATTAAATTTATAAATGTCTTTGTCAAATCTTCAAATCTTCAAAATTAAAGCATTTTAAAACTGTCTTTTTTTACCAAACATTCGCCATTTTTTCTATGATCTTAAGCTCTTCACTCCTCCTTGCTTCCGCTATCTTTGAAAGCACGAAGATAAATCACTCTTTCATGAATCCTTTTTATATTCATCTTTTCCTACCTTAACCTTGAAGATTCTTTCAACTTCGATAGATTCTTGACTGTATATTAATAACTCACCTTAAACCCCATAGGCTTAATTTCTTCAAAGACATTAAATGTCAAAATTACTTTAATTAATACTGTGAAATTTCTGCAATACCATAATACACCAGACATCAATATTTCGTCCTATTTCAGAGACTTTTACAAGATGTTTTCTAAAATTATTTTTTAGGAAGGGAGAATACCTCTCCCTTTTCCTAAAATTAAATCTCCATTACATTAATTTACATAAATTTACTGATGAATTAGAGAATCTATTCATAAAAAAAAGGAAATATATTAAACAACTGTCCAACTATACTAATTGGCGACGTAAATATAGATGTTTTGAAAATGAATAAAAACAATGCAGTACAGAAATACCTAAACTTATGTGCAAGAGTGGTTTCAAAAATTGTCTTTACGGAACAACAAGAAACAACACTATAATTCATGGAAATACGAAAACAAATATAGATCATATTTCCATAAATAAGAATGATATTGAAACAGAAGGAATAATTTATAAACAACGAATACAATATCCAATTTTTTATAACGGAATTATAATTTACACAACGTGTTTTCCTTTTTGGACTCCGTTCCATGGCTATCAATTTTAAAATCATTTTACTTAATAATTGTAACTAATTAATAATTTTTATCTGAGGGAAATTGAATAGCACTATAAAAAAAAGTTAAGCAATCCCATAAACAGGCCATGTAGGCCCAAGGGAGCGCGGGAGGTAAGGGAATAACTAGAAGTAATTAAATTCAAAAGAATACTTTATTTGATGGCTACAACTTCGGATATAAATTATTTGGAAAAAAAGAAAATGTAGATATGGATTTCACGTATTTCACATAACTGATATTGGCAGGAAACCCATAAAATAGGAAACAATTTTAGCTTTTATAAAGAGTCTCTACAGAAAACGCAACCTTGTTTTATAGCAAAACTTGTGTCATGAAATATTATTATAGTGCAATAAATTATGTTCTATGAAATAACTTATGTCAACTTATAGGACTAAATTAAAAATATATACCGTACAATAAAAAACAAATAATATAACCGGTTTCAATACAATCAATGGATCTTTTTGAAGTAACAATAAGCTTCCCCATTCTTATTCTTATAGGACTTCATTTGGGTTTTCGAAATTCAAGAAATATTATTGAATTGTGCATCAAAATATTTTTTAAGATTCTTACATTTTGTTAATCGTATTCATTTACTAAATTTTTATATACTTTGACATCTCAATGGAATGTGAAAACTTGTCGTAGTGGAACAAAGGATGCAAATTCGGGCAATAATTTTAATATATTCGTTGTAAAACAGCAAGATCATGTGTAGTTGGAGTCATTTGGTGTGGTCGAGTGCTTCCACATTAGTGGAAAGAGTGTGCGAGACATAGGAGCGACACTGAACCTGCGAAAGTCGATCTATTATCACGAAGTGAAAACGTGAAGGAATGGAAACACGACGTCATGGAGGTACCCGAGTCCGCTTGCTGACCGATGCAGACCGGATGGCCCTGAAGTGGTTGGTAGGCAGAAGTGGGCTGTTCCAGCGAAACAACAGCAGCAGGACTTCCAGCAGGCAACGGGAACAACTGTCAGTGCCATGATGATTCATCGGGAGCTCCTTGCCATTGGGTACACCGGTCGGGCTAATGCACACAAGCCTAATATTATCCCTATAAAAGCCCAGCGTCGTGACTGGGGTAAAGAGCGACGATCGTGGTCGATGGACAGCTGGAAGAGCATCATGGGGAGCGACGAATCACGACTTACGCTTTACCGAACGGATGGGCGCACCTGAGTATGGCGTTGGCCAGAAGAGCGGCTACTAGCTGAGTGTGTCATCTTAACACTGACGTTTGGGAGGGTGGTGTGATGGTGTGATCGTGTTTCCCTCGTTTCGACATGGTCCGCCATAATCTAAAATCAGAAAGGCAATTCCTCATTTTGTTCATGTGCTGTTTTCTTATTCTTGTCATTTTTAACCTATTATCCCAGCACGTTAAACTTTCTTTATATCTATCTATATATATATATATATATATATATATATATATATATATATATATATTTTTACTTACAAATATAATACGAGTCAATGTATGTAGGTTCTCCTGAAAGTTGCCCTCACTCCTGAAGATGATTTTATTCTTCTGATAAGATCAGCGGACTTATATTTCTGTTTTGTCTGTCACGTAGGCAATTATCATTAAAATCTCATTAAAATATCAGTAAAATCTCATTAAATTATCATTAAGCACAACAATCCTAAAATCGCAACAATTGCGTCTTTTACATTCGCGACAATCACATTTTTAATGTAGCTCTACAACAATTGCAACAATCATCGTAAACGCAACAATTGCGCATTTTCATTTGCGACAATCACATTTATAATAATAAGGGATTTAAAGCAATGTGAATGATATTTTCTTATCAGAAGACTTTGCGAAGCATTGTGATTGGTTTTCTAATGACTTTCCCACACTTGTTTTTTTCCTTCATTGTTGAAATTGGTATTTAACGGCTAGCCTTTCCGACAGCTAAATTTATTTGATAAAATTAAACTATTACAATACTTCTGAAAGATGAAGTTTTCAATTTACGAATTCAATTAATTAAAAATGAAATTTCGAACTACACCAAATACGATAGATGTCCGGTTAGATATAGCTTTGAAGAGAGACTCATTGTTGGTCCATTGTTTACAGCATGGGATCGTTTAAAAAAATCAAGAAAATTACAACAGTGTTTTTTAATCTTTACCTCAACTAATAAATTATTACTTCAACTACCTTAAGATAGATGTAAAAAAATTATTTGTAATACCGTCTACATTGCGTGATTTGCCTTAACCTTCTTTTTAAACAAACAGCACTCCAAATTTAAGAAAAAAATGCTAATCTACATTTTATGATAGATACCAGAAAGGCGTCAGCAGTTGGTCTATGTAATTTTTAGATCAATTGCTGAAGACTTCCTCGCATGTATCATAAAATCCATAAAATGTAGATTTTTTTTTCATAAATTCAAAAAAAATTTTTTTTTAAGATTCTTATTTATAAATGCTGGCAACAACTTCATAATTCGTAAAGAGCCTTGAAGAACTTAAGTCATGAATCAAGTAGTTTATAAGTGGGCGCAGGCTTTTAATATTTTTTTCTGCAAGTAAAAATATACACACAGGAAGAAGGATATTACAAATCCTATTGAAAGTAAGATTTTTCTTAGTCCCCTAAAATGTACAATCTATGCCCTATACAAAGTTACTAATGGATCTCCAGTGCGAGTTTCCATTATCTCAGCTTACTACACTTAGTTGAGGAGTCCTAAAACTTGACATGTGCATTTAGTGCACTGTGAATTACAACATGATATTGTGTTTCTGATTTATGTGAACAAACAGCCATTGGCATTGGGATCACAGTAGAGCAGCTGTAAATTTAAGAATTTGCATAGGCTTGATCAATAAAAATAATTATTTCATCGTTTGTCCTTTTCTAGCTACAAGCAACACAAAAAAAAAATCGAAAACGAAACACAAAAGATTTCGTTGCACTGCTGACTGCATCAAGACTATGCATCTCCTTCATTCTAATATTCAATAATTGGGAAGAATTACAAAACTGCTTTTTTATAAAAGTACTTTATTTCACATACATTTTCACATTATATTTTATGCAGCGATTATAACGTTTTCTTGAATGTGATAATATGAGAGAAAGTGGATTGAATGTTTGTTTGTTATAGTGGATGTGAAGCTGAAAATAAACACAGGCTGTTGAATTGTTGAATAAGTTAGTATGTTCTTATAGAAATCATTTAAGATTCTCTTTGTCATAAATACAGTTGTTATATGGTGTTGTCTATAAGAGTAGACCTAAATATGAAAAAGATTATGTATTTTTTTCTTTTTATTTACCTTTTTTAATTTTAAAGTGACCCTTATTTTATCGCTTGTTTAAAATTTATCTTAATTAAAATATCCTACTATGGATTTACGTGACTCCAAAGATAGGTTCCTGGATCCTTACTCTATCGATAGTTTCCTGGATTTTAAAAGAATGGGACAAAGTTGAATTCGTGTGGAAAGGAATCTTGTACCCATTATTTAGGGGTTGGGTAGCCTCTGATTTGTTTTTATTATAAAGTACAAATACTAAACTATTTACTTTTTAACACATTTATTTTATGTTAGATAGCAAATATCTTATTCCTTTTTATTCACTTTTTTATTATTTTTAAGTGTTATACTTGATTTTAAGAATTTATCTACTCAGTCAGATTGTAAAATTTTTCAACGAATAAGGCATTCTTTTTAGTAACTAACAGATTCTTTTTTAAGAGAAATTAGCTGCAGTTTTTCAACGCTCATATTCCATTGAAAGTTTTTGACTTCAGGCGCGAACAACGTCACTAGATCATGCGTTCGCTGACGCTACAGTCTAAGGCACTAAACTTTAAATACCAGTGTTAGTGGAATGAGTGACCCATTCAGATAGTCGTGAGAAATTGGCGGAAACAATCATTTTATGAGATCAATCAAAAATCCCTTCGCTGTTTAAAGGAGGAAATCGACAGTTATTTTCTCGTTCGATCTCAAGTTTTCTTTTAATTTGAGTTAAGATCAATAAGCTTTTAATTACCGAAATGTAGTTAACATACGTAATAAAAGATAATTAGGTTTTAAAATGACGTTTACAAATGATTATAAAAAAGAACACAAAGAAAGTGGAAGCGAATCGGTGAAATTATCGTCTCGTTACTCGCCGAAATGAGCGCATCTAAGTAAACCGTCGGAGCAAATTCAAATTCTATATTATATTTATTCTTTGCATTAAATTTTATCGATTTATATTCGATCATTCTGACTCATTAAAAAAAAGACATTTTACTTTAAACTCACTTTTTGTTCCGTATCGACGTTTCGAAAATATATTCTCCGAAATATTTATTGCCATCTTCTGAAACACAAGACTCCGGTCAAAGCTCGTCCAACTTAAAATTATTATCAAACATATGCATTCAAATTCTTTTTCAATTTACTCCATCGATAGTTGTTAGTTAGTTTACAGATAATCTATCATCGTTGCCGAGGAGATACACAACGTTGGTGTGAAAACTGATGAATTATGGATAAGCTTCATTTCCTTTTTTGGTTAGAACTGCGACTAATACGAACATATTGTGAGCAACGGGGTTAAGACTTCCGGTTCTCATATAGCTCTCTTATGGGCTTCATGGTTCCATTTTTTCGGGGTTCTCCCATTTCAGCTGTACCACTTCCACCTTCTTTGTTCATCACTTCGTTCTCCTTTGCTTGGGAAAAGCACTTACGTAAATTTAAGATCGCGCTGTTGGTCTGCCCGGCATCCTTACTGACTAAATACTATTATAGTATTTTACTGTATGGTAATTAATCTAGCCTATCTCCGTTTAATAGCCTATTATTTCTTTTTAAAGCCTTTTATTCCTTCATCGTATAACTTTCATACATCTTCGAAAATATATATATATAAAATAACGAAAAAACACACTTTTCTTCATTTCTTCAAAACTCTATATTTCATCCCAACTAAAGAACTTCCTCAGGATTAAAAGAAAATACAAACAAAAAAGAAAGATAAAATCCTTCTCTTTCTCTTAAAATCATAATCGAAATGTAACAAAGAAAAATTTCAATAACCATAAATTATTGCATTAAATAATTAACATATTTTATTTGAAATATAATGTTTATTACTGATTATTGTATGTTATATGTTATGTTAATTATTTAATGTAATAATTTATGGTTATTGAAATTTTTCTTTGTTACATTTCGATTCTGATTTTAAGAGAAAGAGAAGGATTTTCTCTTTCTTTTTTATTTGTATTTTCTTTTAATCCTGAGGAAGTCCTTTAGTTGGGATGAAATGCAGAGTTTTGAAGTAATGAAGAAAAGTGTGTTTTTTCGTTCTTTTATTCTTTGTTTATTTTCTTTTTTATTATTTTTCAGAGGTATATTTTTTTTTTCCTGGGTCTGATTAAGAATTTGTCTTTAGAGTCAGATTTTATAATTTTTATAGAATGAGGCATTCTATTTAAAAACTTCTAGATTTTTTTTTTTTTTTTTTTTGAGAAAATTATTCTGGACAAACTCGTTTTCACAGTCTACTAATTCAAAAGCTATGTTAATATTGAACTCGAATTATATTTGTTTCTAACGCTTTGACTGACTTTTTATCCACAACTTTAAGGACAATGGGCAAAAATGTATTGGAAGTTACACCACACTGTTTAGTGATAAGATATATACCAGTAGAAAGATCTCCAAAATAGAACATATTTTTTTATTACGACTCGTCTCAATAATTATTAGTCCGTTCGGAGTTATTAATATATACTTCGGAGTTATATGACTTATCTAGTTGACATCTTACTTCCCGGATGTATTAATTAATTATCATTAAATATTTATTTTCAGTAACAATAAATATTATTTGCATTTCTACAAGTAAATAATTATTCTGTACTTGAAATAAATGATAATATTAATTATTACGTATAATAATTATTAAAAGTTTGATTGATTGTAGAGAATGCGGGTGGCAGGGAAGCCAATCACCTACAGGGAAGTAAGATGTCAACTAGATAAGATATCTAGAAGTATATAACTCCGAACGGACTAATAATTAACACAAGTAGGAATAATAAAAAATGTTCTATTTATGGAGATCTGTCTTACGTATATATCTTATCACTATAAAGTGGGGGCAGACCTGGCCATTCTCCTTTCTAGAATCTAACATGTTTTTCTTTGTATTTTGTAAAGTATTTCCTGACTGTAGAATAGACACTCTGTAGTAAATTCTGAATGATTTCTAAGATTGTCAAAATGCCGCAACTAAGTAAAAAACCCACACTTCCTCCAATGTCAGCAGTTAACAGCACAAAGGAATAAGTAGAATATTCTTCAATAGTTTCCATCATATTATCTTCAAAGAAGAGCCTTATAACATAGCTGTTGTTACTTCGTTCGTAAAGTGGTTCACTGCCTGGATGTTTATTTACATAAAATATCAGTCTTTCACATGGCACAATGCATCCACACTCCTCAGGAGATGAATCTTCATAAATACTATATATGAGCAAATAGGCTTTCAGTTGATCCTCTAAAGAACATCCTGTTAATTGAATAACTTCTGAGTATATTATGCTGAAACGAAAACAACAAAACCTAGCATATATTTTTTCAAGAATTAATAGTTAAAAGTCAATTAATTTTAATATGTTAAATATTAATATTTCCTCACTCAACTCACAATAAAGAAACTTTGGACAATAAAATAAAAATGATCTGCCAGACTTGGACACCCCCAACCGCCAGCAATAGTTAACCTTGCCGATATTTGCATATGTTTCATCTCCACTCATTTATATATAAAGACTGAATTTTTGTAATTAATTGTGTTTTTTATTATTGCCTGATGATGCCATATCATTTTCTTATGGCGAAATCGATTGCAGCTGAATATGTAAGATTTTTTTGTAATTTTGTAGTTTAGTCATGTGCGGTGGCCTTACTGTATTAAGTTTATTAAATAATTTATGTCTATTACATAATTTACGCACGTTAAAGATTGTTATTATTTTTTAATATGTTTGTTTGAAATAATTTGATTTTTTTTGAAGAAGTTCATCTTATCTTCAGAAAGGTGTCTGCTAAAGCCATTTAATGCAACTGGAGCTTTCACAGTGCTTTAGGTAATCATAAATGTATCAAATGTATACTTTTACAAGAAATAGTGTAATAGAAAAAATAACATAGGCCTGCAAAATTCAGATAATTAAAATTACTCACTTATGTTTTTTGGTGTGCTGATTTCAAAAATGACTCTCTGTAAGGAGTTATCACGTAAGTAGATATCACATAAGGAGTTTTTACAAAATCCACGGGAAAAACCCATGGTGATTCGGGAAAAATTCCTGTTTATCAGTATTTCACTTGAAATATAAATATTTAAAAAAGGTAAAAATAATGTTAATACAAATTTAAAACTTCTTTAAATGCTTTATTTAAATGCATTTCTTTTTTACTCGTTTTCATTTTCTGTTATTATATTTTGGGTGGATGACTACTGGAACTAAATGAATTTGATTAATATATTATTTAACTTAGCACTATTCGATAGACATAATACACAATAAACAGCATTAAAAGTGAAACACCAACTACTCAACCACAAGTTCTTGCCCTAGTGGAAAGCTCTTCAATCATGTAGAGACGCTATACGCAATTACTTTGCATTATAATAAAACACAATTTCAACACTCCCCGTCAAAGTTAGGCGTATCTTTTGTGTCTTTAATTTCTACCAATCCCAAATCTTTAAAACACTTTTGGTGCTTGGGACCAAACAGTCGTTTTGTTAACATATCCGCAGGCATATCTTCCGTAGATTTGTATTTTACATCAATATGTCCAGCTTCGTTAACACTTCGAACGAAGTGGCGTATGATATTGATATGTTTACTTTGGTTGTGGAACAGATGATTCTAAATTATTTTTTGTGTTCCCGATTGTCATTGAAAATGACAGTTTTTTCATTGTTCATTAACTGGCATCCTTGAGAAATGCTGGGAGATGCAAGGCTTCTTTGGTAGCTTCTGTCAGACGCATGTATTCTGCCTCAGTGCTACTTAATGTTACGGTTCACTGTTTTCGCGATTCCCAACTAATAGCGGCACCAGCTAATTTGAACACATATCCAGAATAAGATCGACGGTCGTTTGGAAACGCTCCCCAATCTGAATCTGCAAAGCCCACCAAGGCTTCTCCAGTCCTTCTGTAGGTTAACCCATAGTCTCATGTTCCACTTAGGTAACGATGAACTCTTTCTGCAGCATTCCATTTCTTTTTATCAACTGCTGTATTAAACTGACTTAACGACCTTACAGCATGCATGATATCTGGTCTTGTATATACTGCCAGGTGATTTAATGATCCTATTAAGCTTTTGTAGGGGAACTTCGATGAATCTCCTTATTGTGAACTATTTTGTGACTTTATTAGTTTTTGATTAGTGTCCAATGGATTAGCAACTGCCTTAGCTTCATCCATTTTATACTTTGTTAAAAGATCTTCTGTGTATTTTCTTTCTTTCATAGTTACTGAGCCATCTGGAAGTTGATTGAATTTAATGCCCAAACAATAATGTAGTTTGCCTTGATCTTTCATCTCAAACTTCGTGTGTAATTTGCTCTTTACTGTTGCAGTTGTTTATCATTGCTTGCAATAGTCACATCATCCACATTAATGATGACATAGATGATGTCTCCCCCTTGTTGTTGTGAGTAAACACATGGGTCGACATTCAGTGGATTACGCTCTGCTGCTCTAAGCTCCTTGTCGAGTTTCTTATACCAATGCCGTCCAGCTTATTTGAGTCCATACAAGGCTTTTTTAATCGACGTTTCCTTACTGGAGTCCTATCAGCCACTCTTTCATTGCTTTTATAAATTCTTCATTCCCGACGTTTTTATTACTGGATTCTTTTATCAATTGTCTGAGGGTATGTTCAAATAGCTCTGGTGGTTCCATGAAGATTTCTTCATTTAGCTCACCATTTAAGTAGGCTGTAGTGACATCTAGTTGTTCCAATTTAAGACTATACTCAGCCGCCAAAGCCATTACGATTCTGACTGAACTTGCTGTGGCAACGGGAGCAAAAGTTTCCTTCTAATCAATCCCTGCTTAGTGAGTGTATCCTTTTGCGATTAGTCTTGCCTTCTTTCGTTCAACTTTTCCATCTGCTTTGTACTTTGTCTTTAAAATGAATTTGCAGCTGACGACATTGCGATCCTTTGGTCATTGTATGATATTTCTACCGGTGAAAGTGGCAATGGGACGTTTATCCACTGAACACCGGTGGCCGGGGGAGTTCGGGCTTGATTTAAGTTCGATACGTGAGAGTATTTCTTTACCTGCCTGAATCTTTAATTAAGCTAAGGATTAACTTTGATCTTCATTAAACTAATTGCTGAAGTACAAAAACTAAAGTATATGAATGCAGAACTGCGTTCACTCGGTATCCCACAGGAATCAACAGGGCTTCCACGGCACTTCTCCGAAGCTTTTTCCCGTAGTTGCTCCTTGATTAACGCACGTCTATGATTTCTGCGGCAGAAGGCTCGTCGGCAACGGCTTAGGATGTCTTCTCCGAATTCTTCCCGTATCGCACGAACGTCTTTGGCTTCTGCGATCCCTGGGTTGTCGGTGACGGCCTAAGATGTCTTCTCCGAAGTCGTCCCATAAACAAACTACTATCTCCCGGGCTGGGAACTCCTCATAGTTTTTGGGCCACCAAACTAACTCGGCTGCCACTTCTCTGGGCTCCTGTCCCGGTACGAACTGCTTCTCTCCGAAGTTGCCACACGCCAACTCAGCTGCTGCTGTCTTCTCTCTGGGCTCCTGCTCAAATACGAACACCTTGTCTCCGGTCTGGAGACCTTCTCTTGTGGCAGGCTACCACCTAACGAACTCTTCTTACTTTCTCCAGGTTGAGAAACTCCTCTCGTGGCTGACTGCCACAAACGATCTGCACTCTCTCTCCGGATGGAGAACTCCCTTGCGGCTGGCTGCCGCCAAACGTTCTGCCTAAGCAAGGCTCTGGATCCCAATATAAGGCCGAAGGCTGCCTTGATTTCATCCCTGGAATGATCAACTTCTCCAAGGGATGCTTGATAGGATGAGTCGATTCTCTGGACGGGAGGGTGGACAAATCGACCGGTAACAACTCCTCCCGCCTAAGTCGTATACAGCCTCTGCATACTTCGTTACACCTCCTATTTTGCTGGACCCCGTGTTTCCACCTGTCTTTTATCTTTCCAAACCTGGCATCGTGTAGGGTGCCTCGTCGTGGAAGCCAATGTTCTTGATGGTTTCTCGAGACTCTTCCAAGTCACCAGAAGCTTTGGTAGCCTAAAGTTTCGCCTTTATCTTCAGTTGAACATGATGTCACTTTTCAATCGAAACGACGCGGTCAGCAGTTCACCACAAAAGTTCATTTTGTTTCTTTTTAATATGACTTTTCTTGAAAAATAATTACTTGGAAAATCGTTTTAGCATTGCTGAACCCATAACCTGTTGTTATATTTTGAATGGATGACCACTGGAACTACATGAACTTGATTAATATATTATTTTACTTATTACTTTTTCGATAGATATAATACCCACAAAAAACAGCAGTAAAAGTGAAAAAGCAACTATTCAACCACTATTGCTTTAGTGGGAAGCTCTTCAATCATGTAGAGATGCTATACGCAATTACTTTGCATTATAATAACGCACAATTCCAACATTTTCGTTTCCAAACACTTCATCTTTCAGAAGTTTCCGAGCATCTGGACCGACTAAACACCTTCTTTCAGCTTCGCTTCTAAAATCCCGTTAATTTATTGCAGATGTATTTAAAACACTCGCCTTCTTTCGGCAGTCTTTACATATTGTTTTATCAGTTTAATATAAAGCAGATGCAAGAAGACTCTCATTGGATCAACAGAAGTTTTCCGGACTACATTTTGTTTCCGATTTCTAATGCAGCCCTTATTGGCCTTTTATTTTTGATGCAATGTTGTCCCTATTTTTTGCTATCCATTCATACAAGAAACAAAGATACTTGTTGTATTCTCCATGATGTCGTAGAAGCATACGGTCCATCCATGATCCTCGTACTTCAGTTTGATGAGAAATAAGGCTAAATTCTCGTAACATTCTTTCATGAAAACAAAATGTCCTAGTGATACTCAGGCAAATGTGGTACGTAAAGAAAATGAACAGCTTTGAGACTTTCTTAAATAAGTCAATAAAAAGCCTTCAACTCGTTCTCATTTTATTGTATGTTACAGTTCTTCATTAGTCCAAAGATTTATGCAGTAAATGAGATTTATATATCCTAATTTTATATTGATTAGTATAAGACAAGATTATTTATTATTTTTCTTTTTTTATTCATTTATTACTTCATTAAGACCCATAATTAAAATTTTAATTTAAACACTTTCAGAAAAAAATAAATGTTACTGAGATCGAAAAATTCATTTCTGAAAAAAAAATTCTGATGATTAAATTTTTTTATGAAATCAGCATCCACAAATCTATGAGAATCAGCCATTCCATTCAAACAACTTTTTTATTGCAGACCTGTGTAATTATTTGATTTGGTACTTATTAGTATTATTAATGGTAATCTTACTAATTGTACATAAAAATTTGTTGAACAAATCAATAAAAGAAAGAACTCTGTTAATTGACAAAACATCAGATAAATTCCAGCCTGAACTGCTCAGGTTGTTATCCTCATTCCAGAATAAAGAAAAGAAATAGGGATTACACTAATTTCAAATCAAATACAAAATGGCAATAAATCTATTCTTAAAATGTCATAAATAAACAAATTAACAGATAAAATTTATAAATTTCTTTCTTCTATGAAAATCATGTTTAAATTTAGATACTGGATGATCAAGAAATAACAGGTGGTGTTCGGAGCCCTGAAGCGTGTTATGTACTGGACGAAATAGAACAAAATTTGGCCACCATACCATATTAAAGTATGCGGTTTCGATTTGTCAAGAAAAAAAATTAATACCAAACAACTCCGATAGGGGAAATTCCGGCGCTGCGATCGAAAAATGCAGCATGAAATTTGCATATACGGGTACTTTGTAACACGATATCGAGGATAAAAGGAGGGGTTGCGGGAATTCTAGTCATTCTGCAAGATGTCGCCCGTCGATGGCGTTGTCACTACGTGATCGTGCCTTATTAGTCAAGCTGTTTTATCAGCGGGATGAAAATGCCAATGCTGCTCTTCGTGAATAAAGCAGTTAAAACAGTTACGCAGAGGACCATAATTAACTTACGAAGAATGGTTGAAAGATTTGAAAGAACAGGTAGTCTTGGTGTGCAACCAGGCCAAGGACGTAAACATATCAAGCATGAACAAGTTCAAGAAGTTGCAACTGCCGTTCAGGATCAGGCGATAGTTAATAAGCAGGATACCAGCAGTGCACGTTTAATATCACGACAAACAGATATCCCGTTGTCGACGGTGCACAATATATTGCATAAGATCCTGAAATTTTATCCGTATAAGATAACACCCATTCAAGAATTGCTCCCAGGGGACAGAAATACCCAATTAGAGTTTGCTTTGGGATTTTTAGCTCGATTGGAAGCGGATGACGAGTGGCCGTGGCGATATTATGGAGTGATGAAGTTCACTTCCATGTGCACGGTGATATCAACACTCACAACTGCCGTATTTGGGCTGATACAAATCCACAGATTGGTGAAGAGATCCCCTTACATTCGCCGAAAGTTACAGTTTGGTGTAGGTTCACTGCTTCTTTTATCATCGGCCCGTACTTTTATGAAGAAGTTGGTAGAAATGGACTAGTGACTTGTTCTGTCAATTCCAACAGGTATGCCGATATGCTCGAGAGCTTTGTGATAGCTCAACTGCAGCAAATAAATTGTATCGATTCTACAATTTTCATGCAAGATGGTGCGCCACCGCACATCGGACGTCGGGTGAAGGATGTCCTGCGTCAACATTTCACAGACGCTAGAGTAATTAGTCGCATATTTCCCATGAATTGGCCTCCTAGGTCCCCTGATCTGAATCCTTGCGATTTCTCATTCTGGGGCTACCTGAAAAGCATTGTTTATCAAGGACATGTTCCTGACATTCCTACCTTAAAAAGATCAAATAACGTTACATGTCAGACGAATAAATGCCGATATGCTGCGAGCCACCGTCGAAAACCTCGTGTACCGCATGCAGTTAGTGGAACATCAGGCTGGTGATCACCTTGAGCCAAATTTGTAGGTTACTATAATAAACGTTTTTCATTGGTATTTGGTGTGTTGTTATTATTGTTTCGATTGGCAGTTATGTATTCTTTTTTCACACATTATGCGCTTGCAGTTCCAGAATTTCCCCTATCGGCGTTGTTTGGTACTGTGGTAAATTATTATTTATTTATAAGCGACAAATAAATATTATTATTATTTTTTTGAGTGCTTTAATTATATTTAAAACTAGTGATGAGATTAAAATTTGAATATTGGAACGTAATGATTACGTCAGAGACAAGCTGCATAAAAGAAGCAAGCTTGCCTCGTTCTGAGTCTTTCGATTTGTCTTTCGAATTTTTCCTTTCGAATCGTGTCTTTCGTATTGGGTCTCTTTCGTATCGAGTATTTCGTCTTAGCATTAACGAAGTCCGTGAGACTTCAAGAATTAATTGAGTTTAAATTAATAGTAACGTTGTCAATCAAGAGAAGTCGGGACAGTCGACCTATGTGTTGTGTGACGTAGGATTCGCCAAAGGAAAGCGGACATCTTTACTTGGACCGTGCGTATGGCAGCGGGAGGTTTAAAAGGTCTGGCGGTAATTGTCGGGATGACAAAATAGACTACTCCGAGCCACGTAGATCAAATACAACGTACTCAGAATATTGTAAGTAGAGACCTTATTTATTTATTATCCATTGAGGGATATGAAAAGGATGAATTCAACTTGCCAGGTTATTAAGAAGAAAAACCAGAGTTTAATATCACATGTTCGCGTGGAGAAATTTGAACTGTGAATAGAATCAATTAATTACTGCAAATTTAGGAAGTTATAGGAACTGAATTAATTATTAATAAGTGCAAGATTCTTCAGGAACATGATTTTGTTAAGGAACTAAAATCAAGTGAATATTAGTTAATGAGAAGATTTCATTATCGTAAGAAGACGCGAGTAGCGGGAACTGTTAGAGATATTTATTTTCAAGAGAATAAATTGAAAAGAATTATAAATATCATTCACGAGAAATTAAATGATATTTAGTGAACAGAATATTAAGTGAACAATAGTAAATGAAGATTATTGTGATGTCATGAAGCGTGACGTATGCTTTATGGTAACTAAGAGAATTTAGTTACGTCTATTCGGGTAAATGACTTTAACACATGGGTTAAGCCATTCGCGTAGATTCACACGGGTTAAAAGTCATATGAATATAAATCACTCATACAAGTGAAATAGAAAATAGAATTAATTTAATTATACAAGTGATAAAGCATATTGAGATTGCGGAATTCACAAAGGTGATTAACCATTAAATTAATATATTACATACAGGTGATAAAGCATTATTAATTTAATTCATACAAGTGAAAAGCTAGGTGCTTATAAAAGAGTAATACGGATTGTATTAGAACATTTGTAGCGAAGACTTGTGGAACTGTTTCCTGTGACTGAATGAACACTTGTGATAATGAACTATTATTATTTAACTATTTCTTTAGATTAAATTACTGCATTTGTAGTGGTGCTCTGCTACACCAGTAAGAGAACTTTTGTATTAGGCTGAACTATTAATATTTATTTTCAATACTAATTGGAAAAAAAAAATATACGAATTGTTTAACCACAATTCACTAGTAATGAATTTCCAGCTTAACTACCTTATCAGTAGGATATCATAACCAAAAAAATATTGGTTATGGGAAATATCTTATAGGCACTATTTTTTTTTTCCTTGACAAATCGAAACCTCATACTTTAATGTGCATGGTGGCCAAATTTTGCTATATTTCATCCAGTACATAACACGCTATTAGACCCCGAACACCTGTTATTTCTTGATCACCCGATATTTGTTGTATTGGATTGCATTAAAATGAGATCCAATATTCAAATATATTTACTTAAAATGCCATAAATACAAACATTAAAAACTTATTAAATTACGGTAACATCTTATCTTCTTGGCGATATTTCGTCTTTTTTATTTCAAAGACTTATTCATATCATAAACAAAATTCTTAGGAAAAGAGAATCTCTCTTCTTTCCTGAAACTACATAATCCAAAAAATAATACACAACAAGAATTAATTACAGTAATAGTGAACGTTATATCAGACACGTTCAATTCATATTAATTTACGATTTCTTTATTCAAATTTACGAGTCTAATTCATTATTCAAAAAAAATTTATATTATAAATTATTATATGTATTACAAAATTAAATAAAGAAACACAAATCTGTCTGCATATTAACTAGAAAAAACATAGTCCAATTTTTTTCAATTGCGTTTGATGCACAGTTCGTAGCGTAGTTCCATGTTTCGAATCATTTTACGAATAATGGCTGCTGCATGTTCTGTATCAACGCAATGATTTTCTCTTTCAGCTGCTGCAGTGTGGATGGAGCGTTTTCTTGGAACACCCACTTCTTCAGCATTTACCACACATTTGTTTGAGGTGACTTTTCATCGGGAGAGTAGAAAGGTTACAGAAACTGAGTGAGATGTGAAAGTACTTAACTTCTGAACTGTTTACATACTCTTCCCAAGAGAGCGTTTTTAGTTTGGAACTGGTTACTTGGTGGAGCCACTATCCTTCACATGATTAAATTTCTAGATTTAAGGAAGATTAGCTGTCGTTTCAATTACTGTTCATCGACGAGAATTTTTTTTTTTCTTTCATCTCAATCGTTCAAACGTTACTACACTTGTCACTTTATTTTGATTATTTTGTGTTTTTCATTCCCGTGACACGTTTTTATTCTGAGTTCACATTTTATTTTTTTTAATTAATTTCGACTTAGTGTTTTAAAAAATTTCTCTTAGAAAATTTTGTTTCTCAAAAACGTATGTTAGATTTATTACTATTTCATCAATCATGTTTATCTTACTTTTAATCTTTCTTGTCATCATGTTTTTTTATTTTCTTCCATTAATTTATTACCCTTCTTGGTTTCTCCTTGTGTTCTTTTTATCGTTCTGTTTACTTGAGAACTTTCTTCTAGTTTGTTTTTTCCCTGGTCATAAAGTCCCGCGAACACCGTCTGATTTTCGATCAACTTAGTTGGCCAACTTCCAGTCTTCGATTGCTAGAGCGGAGTTTGAGCACGTTTGTCAGCAACTTTGCACTGATTTAGTTAGCCGACTCGAGTCGGTTGTGCAGGACCAACTCGGGGAAATTGGACGGAATTACTAATCACAGGGCAGCGTTGGAACACATCAGTCATGACGTCACGCGCATGGAAAGAAAAGGTGTCTATAAACGATTATCATCGATTAGAATCGATGACGAGCGGGTATACAATGAACATCAGAGTATTGCGAGTTTCTTTCACGCTTAAATAAAGTTTATACTGAAATGCAGTAATTGTATGCGGCAGAATTTATCAGAGAGGTTTCAAATCCTCGATTTTTTGGGATTTTGCACAGCGGTTAGGGGAAACGCATGGAATCATGGGATTGCTGCTATCGCGGTGACTTCATTTGCAAGTTGGCTGGTTTGCGCGCCTGACAAAATCGGAACAACTTCAAGTCGGCCAACTATGTTGGTGCAAAATGGGATGGTGTTCGCGTAGCTTTAATCTGTCAATTAACTCTTCCTACGTCACATGTTGACTTTATATTACCTCTATCTCTATTGGTTAAAATTTTTATGTTTATATTATCCGATATTTTGATTTTGGATTCTGTAGAAATACAACGGCAGATAAAGAAGCCGTTGACTTATGAAGACGCTGATTATGTAATCTCTCTTTATTTATTTCTGTATTTTGAAAACTTATCATAAGAATTTAGTAATTAAAAAGGAGTAAAAAGTTAAGTGGTAGTGAGATAAACACCACCCTTATATTGTGACCCGTTGGTTATACCGAAGCGATGGATTTACCTTTGAAAAGAATACTTAATCTATTTCTTGACTTGGTGAGCAGCGAGACTGTGTATTTATTTCTTAATTCTTTGTGCATTTGCTGTGCCGAGCTTGAAACCCCATCGATGCAGCGAAGCTGACCGGAACCACAACGCTGTCTCATAAAGGGTGTCTTCGGAGTGTCATTAGCAGTGAAGGTTCAGCGGATTTTGAAGCTACGATCACGAAAAGGGAAATCGCTCCTTGGCTTTCGAAGACATTAGTGAAATAGAACATTTTGTGCTAAGTGACATGAATGTGATATTTTTGGTGAAAGGTTCACAGTTCTTTTTGAGTGTTTTGATTGAATATTTTGTGCTACGAAAATTGGGATCCCAAAACTTCGCTATCCTGTGAAACTACTAACTGCAAGTATTGTTTCTTTTTACTGAAGGCTAGCGACGAACATCCATCTTTTTAATTTTTTCATTTAAGCCTTTCATTCATCTGGACAATTTAGTGAGAAAGGAAGCAGGAAAGTAAAAAAACTTACTGTAGGTCCGTTTTTTTTGTTTTTTTTTTTTTTTTTTTGGGGGATTTCCTCACTGCGGGATGAGATATTATCTCGATATTTCGGCCTCGTGCCTCGGGCCTTCTTCGGGAGATGTTTTAAAAAAGTTAATCACATGAAGGTGAGCGCATAACGAACGACTCCCATCGTTATGCGCTCACCTTCATGTGATTAACTTTTTTAAAACATCTCCCGAAGAAGGCACGAGGCCGAAATATCGAGATAATATCTCATCCCGGAGTGAGGAAATCCCTCAAAAAAAAACAAAAAAAACGGACCTACTGTATCATGTCTCACTCCTCCTTCAGGACCAAACTATGTAAAAAAACTTTTGACTTGATCTGATTTTTGGCGATAATGTAGCTGTTTGGAACTTTAAGTTTTAACTTGAGTTTTTTTTTTATTTAATTGATTTCTTTTTAATCTGCATTTCTTTTTACGTCTTGGATTCATTGAATCTGTGTTCTTATTTTTAATCCTTTATCTTAAGTATATTGTTCTTTGATTTTTGTTCGTCTTTTTCTCAAAAAACGTACTGGTTGCAGAGTGTTCTTTTGTTTAGTTACACCTTGATTCACGTGGAGGGGGGGGAGGTAATTCTTTAATTAAGGAAAATAGTTGGCTGACTGATAATTAATTATTAATTAATCAAAATCTTTCCGTGACACACTTTCAACAATTCACAAATTAAGAATTTGAACTCCTCTAAAACAATGCTGTTGCTTTGAAATTTCAATGATAAATTTTGTTTTAATGTATCTATCTACATTTGTAGTCTTTCTATCTATCTGTTTTCTATATATAAACTTCTATAAAAGTTTGTAATGAAAAATATACTTTGGAAAAATGTAAAGTAATCACTTTTTATATGCACAATGAAATTATAAATCACTTTGTCACATTCAAATTTCTGCCATTTCTTCCTCTGTGTGTTGCGTTTTGTTTCTCGTCAGAATGTATTATCTCACGCATTATATGCATCAAGTAATAAACTGAAGAGAATAAGTGGAAGGGCTCCTCTGGTAGCATTCTGAAAGGGGCAACAAAAGGGGGTTCCTTGTTCACGCTTCTTTTTTTTTTTTTTTTCTTTGGAATTTTTTTGGCCGAAAAATACAATCTACTGTTCATGCAGGGTAGGGATTTGAGGCAGTAATTCCTAGCCTATCACTCCGTTCCATAAATCAACAAAATTTGGCCAGTAAACCCGATACAAACATTCTCCTAATACTATAAATTTATTCCAGTAATTCAATTTACTATCTTGCTTTCTTCTTCAGATGAAAAAAAAATAGAATTATAATTTTTACTATTTTTGATGTTCTATTTTCTTTCCTAGTCTTAAATAAAAAGAGATCTGAAAGAAAAAAAAGAAATTAATAAAGTGCTTAGACATAAATGCAAAGTTACTTACTTGCATTTTATCTTTTCAGCAATCTTTTTCTTCATGCAGTTACGAAAACATATTGAAGCACTTCCAAAATCAATACATGGCTTTGTGATTTGATTTTTCATTTTCAGCTATAAAAATTATAAAAACAGAACAAAACAAAAACAGTAATAATAAAACATGAAAATGTTATCTGAATTATACGCGTAATATGAATAAAAAAGGAAAATTGGAGGATTGAATCAGTTAAGATGGCACAAATTGAACTGAATGTGTAGCGCGCCACCGGCCACAACATGATCGTAACGTTATCGAATAGAAGCGGGTAGTCAGGCCATTGTTATATTGTAATAGTGGCGGGTAAAGAATATTTATTAATGGCGTTGAAACTGAATTGCTATTGGAAATGCTACATAAATGGACTTTTCGAAGGCGGATTCTTCTATTCCCTCATCGTAAGAGACATTAAAGAACAGATACTTAATATTAGTTTTCAAAATGTTATCCATGTGATGCGTAGGAACAGATATCTGGCTCCACATGATCGCCGATGTATACTGAAACTTTGTCATAGTAGTTCGCAGCCAGCCCGCTTCTCAAGAAATATACGATGTGTGAAGGAAAACCTCCGCAATTTGCTATGGCTATGAAGCTATCACACGGAACCATAGATCGTAACATTCTAGAGAAATCTGCATGTGAAGAGACGTGTAAAGCACGGGGTTTTTGGATCCATGGTTTCCATTATCATATTTTATTAATTTATTGAATCCATACAATATTCAGGTTCCAAACATAAATATTAAATCATATACGAATAATTTCAGATTTAACCAATATAAACTGAAAAAGAAAAAAGAAATCATGGCAAAAATAAATAAAACTATTAAATGAACCTCCTTTTTAGGCAATAGTTGATTTTATTTATGGATTCTCCCATGACGCAGGAGAGAAGTCATATCTCCTTAGAAGGAATTAAAATGTAATACAATTATATAATTGGTTATTAGTAATTTAATCTAAGTAAATATAGAGCCAATTGTAAGATGAGTATTAAGGTTGACAAGGGAACTCCTAGAGAATTCCGAAAAGCTTCCCGATGGGTTTTTAAATGTATGTATGATATTTTAACTTGTGTGTTAATTTTTAATCTTAATAAAATATCAATTTTTAACTGATATAGAAAACTTTTTATTCTAAAAAGAGAAATTTAAAAAATAAATATTATCTAAAAATTTATAGAAATATATTCAGATATATACAGGGTGTTTCAAAAATACACGGCATAATTTCAGGTATGTATTTCCCACATGTAGACAATCAAAATAGTTCATTACAACATATGTCCGGAAATGCTTCATTTCCGAGTTATGGCCTTCACAACATTGAAAATCACCGGAACGTTTTTCGT
>JAFIDM010010028.1:67148189-67158687 GCA_023159025.1 Thereuonema tuberculata | reverse complement strand
CATAGACGTCTGATTTTTTACACGTGATCACCTACTTTTTGATGCTGAACACGATGGTAAAGATCTCCATCGAATATCTCTAACCGTTTGGCCGCTAGAGTGTGTGCCATCCAGACAGCAGAATAGCAATGTTAGCGGCGCCGAGGTTCAGCTTGCCTGTAAAACATAGGGGACCGAAACTTTCACCATTATGTTCCGCATCAAAAAAATAGTTGAACACGTTCAAAAAGTCAGACTTCTTGGAACACTCCCTGACCGGAAATTGAGGTTCAACAGTGGTCGCTACCGAGAAAGTTTTGTTTATAAAACTTTATTTATAAAATTGTGCACATTATGGGGCCGCTTTGCTTTTGACATTCTAAAAGCATTAATAATCTTGTTTTTCTTTGGTATCATAAATTTTGCACAAAGAAGCATTAATGATCACATTTGCTTCACTTACTGGGAGACAAATTTTCATACCTGCAGAACACTAAATATTCTCCTTTCTTTCTTTCTTTCATCTCCATCTTCTACCTCCTTCTTATTAACTACTCAAAATATCTTTGGTTAAATAGACGTACTGACGTCATAGATAAACAACTATCAAATAAACAATCATGATAAAGGCGATAGAGAAACTTACAACATGATGAAAGACGAATGTCAATGACAGCTTTATTGCCGTGTGAAAAAAATAAAATATATAAAATTTCACAAGAACATGAACATAAGAACATAAAAATATAAGAGAAGCAATAAATTACAGAAAACGTGAAAAACAAAAAAGACAAGAACTGATCAAAAGAAAAAGAATCAGAATGAATAACATTCATTAAAATAAGAAAATAAAATAAAATAATAAGAAAACACTAATGAAGTAAAAGAAAAACAACAAAATAATCAAAATAAACCGTGAGAAGATACATATGAGAAATTACGATAAACTTACCTCTCTATATCGTAATGAGAATACCCAATCTCTAGCTTCTGGCAGAAACATGTAGTTTTTCATTATTAAATCCATCGGAATCTCTTCCTTGTTGTGCAAGTTCCACTAGATATCAACGAGTTTTAATACAGTTAGTAACAATGCAGAAACTTCAAATCTTTAGTCAATTAAAATTGGGATGAACATAATTTTATGTAGAAAATTTACTATTCATTATTTATACACTTACATACAGTCTTTGCTTAAGTGTAATATTTACGTTGCTGTTTGTATATGTGTACACACTTCCAAGAGACACATTCACGAATAGAAATGTGCCCACTCCAAGATACTTCAGTGACTCACCTATATTATGAAGTAATAAAGAAATAAATATCGTATGATAAACAATTAAGGATCCACGAAACAGTCAATTAATTTACAAACTTATATTTTTAATGAACAATTGAATATAATAAAAAATGTTCAGTATGTATTTTATTGCTAAAGTTTTATTTTACATTGCTAAAGTTTATTTTCTTACTTTATATCTGTAGCATCAATTAAGAGTAGTTTTTAATAAATTATTAAACATAATATGTTATCAATGACTAATTTGAAATCACGAGTTTTTATAAACACTCGGTATGTTGTAGATTTGCTAAGATTAGTAAATTGATCAAGGAAAAAAAAAGTTTGAACTAAAACTACACATCCCAGGAAACTGAAACTTAAGAATTACTATTAGTTTATAAAATGTAAATCCCCATTGATTCTGTTGTGTATCCGATCAGAGCCAAAGAAGCAAAGATTCTCTGTCACGCGAGAAAGGAAGAGCCGGCGTCTTACAGAGAATCTCAAATGAAACTTGTTAATTAGTTTAGTTCCAAATAACATAAGTATTTAACGAATAAGAACTTAACGAATAAATGATTTTGATTGTGTAATTAATAGTACATTTGTTCTTAATAATTGGATCATTCGACTCCAGTCAAAAAAGAAATCGAATAAATTAACGGTAACAGAATCAAAAGAAATATGTAACGACTAAAATTGTATTTAAAAGTTTAACGGATAAAGTTAAACAATTTCATCAGTAAGAATAATACGAAGATTTATTACAAAAATCGTAATATTTTACAAATTGATCAATTGAGTTAATATAAATTTACCAAATTAACTTTACATCATTCTCTGTAAACTATTTTAAAATTCACATTAAAAAGTTATAATTAGAGATGAGAGTTTATTGATAAATTTCTTCTGCATTTGTTTGTGTTAGGTACCAAACTACATGTTCCACCAAAGTTTTAAGTTCCGTTTCATGAGTCGACTGTGTTTTACAATCATAAAATTTAATAACGATAGAAGAAAATCAATAAAATAATTATAAATAAATTATAAATTTATTTATAATTATAAATATTTAATCCTTAAATGTTTAATTATTAAAATTTTTCAAAATAACTTTGTTATTTTTCATTTTCGTTCTCACTATAGCTGGTGGATATTTAGAACGATAAAGAAAAGAATATGATAATAGTAAGAATTTCTATATGAATGTCTAAATATTAAATCTAGATCCAGTATCTCTTAGTAGTGCTGAAACGCCCTTATTTATTTGAATATTGTGGGAAAATAGTGTAATTTCTTTTTCAATAATAATTTGAATTTTTGCAATGATAGATATGAAATATTAATAGAGAAATGTGATATATGAAAAATTAAATCCATGATCATTGTTTGAACAAAAGTGCAGTGGAATTCCTTTTGTTGAAATGAGATTATTTATTGAAGTTGTTTGGTTACATGTAATAGCAAGCAGTAGTTAGTATTAAGATTTTGCTGCTTTGAAAAGTGTCAAAAGTTAAATTCATTATTCGTATTTAAAATAAAAGTCAATGTTCTATGTGATAAAAGTAATCAACGCTATAGATTACTAACCCGTCAAGTGAAAGATACAACTTCTTATGAGCATGATAAATAAAGTTTAATTATCTTGTCCTGGGAAATTTTAGCAGATATTTGCTATACATTCCAAATAGAATCCAGTGAATACATCGAGTTGCAAGATAGTTGAAACAGCTAAGAAGAGTAAGTATCAATTCCTTTAAAGTTAATTCGCGAAATTATTGGATTTCAGTATTTCGATTAGAAGACTGTGTATTCAGGTATTTCCACAGTAAATACAAATGGAATGCACGGAGCACCATTATTCAATTTTGGAATTTGAATTTATGAGATATTAGTTAGTTAAATTTCTGTCAATTGTAGATATCTGTGAAGCCATTGATTAACTGAGATTGTATCCAGTTTTAATGGTATTACTGAAGATAATTTAAATAGTAACTAGTCCTCATCTCTCATTTATTATTCTTCATTCCATTCACCCCTGCGAACTCATTTGTTATCTATCTCATTGACATTGTAGTACCTATCAGCAAGAATATGAAGAAAACTCACGCAAACAAGATCAGTAAAAACACTGACATAGCATAAGAAGCAGTGGAAACACAGAAGCAGTGGAAGCATGGCCGAGTACATGTTGTAACTATCGTCCTGTCCTCCACTGGTCTTCTTTTCTTACACACTGCACCACAGCCTCAGCACACTAGGACTTCACAAACACTTAAGCAAAACTCCAGAAGGATGTGGTATTCTACACAACACATATTTAGGAATTTCATGTTTCTAATATCCTTAACAACCCTTGCATATATCTTGCACTTAGCAACATATGCTTTTGTCTTTAATCCACCATGTTATCTTGATCCGCCGTGAAACCCGAGTGTAGGAACATTTATACTAATATTACTAATAATTATTATTATTATTATTATTATTATTATTATTATTATTATTATTTCTGTGAGAGTTTTAAAAAAATTAATATAGATCCAGTATTTTGTAATAGTGCTAAAATGTCTCTTACTTCCTTGAGTGTAGGTTTCAGTCCTAATCCTAGTAAGTGACAACCCTAATGGTAGCGACATTTTGAACACTACCACACCAAACTACATCTTATTTTTAAAATTATTTCTTTTCTTATATAAAATTACAGTTAAGTTTGAATCGAATATGATCTTCACCATAAAACCAGACATAAAATTGTTAATAACTTTTAGAAATCAACTATTGAACAGCTGACAGAATTTGTAAAAGGCAACACATTGGACTGTGGCAGGAAGATTGGTAGTTCCGTGGAGTTGACTGCATTTGTACCTTTCCACCTGGAAGTTGGAGCAATGGAGACATAACATACAGTAAAACAAACACACATACACACAGAAGACAGTAGAAGAATTAAATAAACTACTTGAAGAGACGATTGTGTCATTGTCCGAGACTCGAACTGATCCAAGGGTGTTGTCTATAGATAAGGTTCTGCATCACTAGAAACCTGTGTCCACCCGCACGATTCCGAGGATACGTGCAGAACGAGACTCGAATTCTCGGTGCCTCTTACGCTGTGTGCTATGAACATCCAACCATCGTTTGTAGTGGTGTAGCATGAACGGCCGTGGGATGGCAACGAATCGTGTTTAGTGAGAATCCAGAATTTGTTGAATTGGATAACCATCATACTAGAGTATGGAATAACACTGAGCACGCACAAACCCTAATGGTGGCGCCATAGTAGTGGGATCCGTCTTCTACGATTCACGGTCGCTTTTCTCTGTAGTTGTGATCAGGGGAACATTGACGGAGCAGTGGTATGTTCAAGATTATTCTGCCGCATCATATGCTTTATGGAGAGTTCATGGACAGTTTCGTACAGTAGTCCATTTTCTAACAAGATAATGCCTCCCACATACAGTACGAATTTCCCTGAACTGTCTCCGTTCTATCGAAACCCTTCCTTGTTACGCCCGGGTTCAGTGTCGCCCACTGAAAAGTTTGGGACCAACTGGAACGGCAGCTTCAGCAATCAGCGGCATTTCCAAGAGCAATGGGAGGATCTTCCACAGGATAGCATTAGACGTCTCTATGACTCCGTATTAAGGTGAATCATCGCATGTATGCACCCTATGAATAGGGTAGGTCGCAGTACTAAAGCGACTATTGACCTCCGTTATTTCTGTTTTACCTGAATGGCCGACCTATTTGCTCTGATATTGTAGTCAGTTATTTGCATCGCCATTCTCATTGCCTTTGCCATTACTTCATTTCGAATGCTGCTTCCGGGTGCCCTAATATTTTGGCAGTGAGTCTATAAGAAACCACATAATGATTTTTCTGAAACTGTACAACTGCGGGTTACGTAAACCCCTTTTTTTTCCGAATGCTTGTTTTGACGAAATTAGGATGTCACCAAACAAGTGAATGGAAAAAAGAAAATATATAAATCAACTCTATCTTTGTTTTATTAATAGAAAATAACTTTTTATTAATAGAAAATTATTTAGCAAAGTAAGGCTTAACAATTAATTTTGAATTATTCGGGCACGTTAAATTTTCTTTCAAAATAATTTTAACTTTAACAAAAGATTATATTTACAAAATGTGCATGATTATCTTTAATTTTAATAAAAGATTAAATCAAATTTGTTAACTAACCAAATGAAACAGTGGAACACTTTCCTACATAAGTTGGAACCTCCTCGATTTTCACATTCAAGTTGCATTTTTCATATTCTCTTTTATCGAGAGCGTCGTAACTATCACACTAAAAATTATGAAAATTATAGAGATATAATAAAAATATATTGAGAAATATAATCAAAAGCTACTAATAACATCAGTGCTAATTTCTACTAATATTATAAAAAATTACTGGTCAAAAAATAAATATTATTTTTTCAAGAATCATTGCTTCATTGTAATGTTCTGTACACATTCAAATTATTCAGAATTTTCAACCATAAAAATAATTCAGTTAATTCTATAGGAAAATATTTTTGTAAAAACTGTAATGATAGTTATGGAATTAACAAAAATTACATATTTCTTAAGAAACAAATGGTAGATTATTAAGAATTCCTCAATTGAATTTACAAATTATTTAAATTACTTAATGCACTACTAGTCCGGTAACTATGTACATCAGACCTTGCGTCAGATCCGGTAGTTCTGAAGTTTTGTAGTTTGGTAGTTCTGAAATTTTGCTGAGTTGTTTAGGATGTTATCCCAATGTAAGATCCAAGTTTTAGACCTCGGGCGCCGACGCAATCTTTGCAAAAATAAAAAAAAACCGCGAAATTTTCGACCCTTCTTCAGGATTTTGCGATTTTAACACTGAAGGACTATTGTTGTGATAATAATGACTTAGTACGTTTTTTAAAGGAGACAAAATTTGCTACACTTGGAGACCAGAACCGTTTATATTGACCTAATAGTTTCCGAAATACAACGTTTCAAAATTTAGTGAGTTTTGCGAACTCGGCAATTATTAGCAATAATGTAATGCTCTGTGGGAATTTCGACCTTGTAGGCTGATGTTCCTCAGAAAATAAATGAAATACGTATCTCATCCTCACGATAATTTTATAATCTTCTAAAAAACGTGATAAAATAAAACAAAGTAAATGAAATAATGATCATTAAAACCTAAAGTTTGCAATTGAAAGTGATAATAATAAAAAACAGAAGACAAGTAAGAACATTTTTCTCTAAATCAGGGCCCGGTTGCGCATCATCGGTTTCCACTGGGAACGTTTGAAGTTGAAACATCGATGTTTTCTCAAAATATAGTCTCCAGCATTTCGAAATCTGACAAATCGTCGCTTTCTGGTGCATTGTCCGGCACATTGTCGCATGAGGCCCCGCTGCATTGGCTGCAGATGAAAGAACACTTCAGCCCTGCCTTCCTACAGCTGCACGCGTTCCCACAATCCCTCGAACAGCCGCACGAAGACATCCGCAAGAGTTGTTGTGGACCTGCGTCTCTGGTCATCAGTTTGGGGCTGTCGCCTTGTGAGGTGGATATCCACCCCAGTCGAGAGGGTTCAGTTTGGCTCCCAGCCATTTCTGCACCTGTAACAGATTTGGACATGTATAGTTGAAGCGAAAATGATGAAAGAGATGTTTATTAATAACGTAAATATAGTAAAGTAAGTGTGTACGTGTATATAAGAACGAATTGTAATTGATGGTGGGTGCGCAAGGAGTGAAATCGAGCCGCGTCTCTTGTAGGAGGTAATCTTGCGAGATTGAAGCTCGTTTTGCCCAGCTCTCGCAAATAGGTTCTACTGCAGCTCAGTAAGGCTCTGGATGTCGGGGTTTCCACTGTACAGAGCAACTATTATTAACTCCCCTGCTGCTGCTATCACAGCACGTGTTGCGGTGGTGTCGATAAACAAGACAGCTTCACATGAGAATTTCGAATCAAACGACAAAAATAAAATTCGTTTCATCGGCCTGCGGAAAACGAAAATAGAAAACCATGACATCCGAATACTGTAGGCAGAGGAAGATGGTGACAGGCTCATCATCACTACATCCTTCACTCTTGCCTTTTCATACGATGTAGTGTTAGTCGATGGCGAGGACATCGACCTGTTGATAATCTGCGCTGGGATCTCACACCTACATAAGATATGTTTCAAGAAATGTGGAAGAAACAAAGCTACAGATGTCATCTATTCCAGCATCACCTCATCAAATTACACTTTAAAAACGAAGCGTTCCCTTTTTATCCACGCCTTCAGTGGATGTGACTCGATATCCTTCGTCTTCGGCCAAGAGAAAATTGATAATGTTCTAATTGCACTAAAAACACTCGGACCTTGAAAAGGACTATGCCAATTTTCTCGACACCACCTCTTTACCTGATGAGATAGCAGCAGCAGGGGAGTTAATAATAGTTGCTCTGTACGGTGTAAACCCCGACATCCAGAGTCTTATTGAGCTGAAGTTGCCCCTATTTGCAAGTGCTGCGGAAAAAACGAACTTCATTGTCACAAGGTTACCTCTTACAAGAAACGCGGCTCGATTTCACTCCTTCCGTACCCACCATCAAATACAATTCGTTCTTACCTACACTTATACACTTACTTTATTATATTCACGTTATTTATAAACATCTCTTTCATCATTTTCTCTTCAACTATACATGTCCAATTTCTGTTATAGGTGCAGAAATGGCTGGGAGCCGAACTGAACCCTCTCGACTGGGAGTGGATATCCACCTCACAAGGCCTCAGCCCCAAACTGATGACCAGCGACGCAGCTCCACAACACCTCTTGCGGATGATTTAGAGCGGCTGTACGAGGGGTTTGTGGGAACGCTGCAACTTTAGGAAGGCCGGGCTGAAGTGTTCTTTTATCTGCAGCCACTGCAGCGGGGCCTCATGCCACAGTGTGCTGGACATCGCACTTGAGGTTGTTTTGCACTCCCCAGAAAGCGACGGTATGTCAGATTTCGAAATGCTGGAGACTATGTTTTGGGAAGACATCGATGTTTCAATTGCAGACATTCCCAGTGGAGAAACCGACAATGCGCAACCGGCCCTTCCAAGCGGGCAAAATGTTCTTACTTGCCTTCTGTTTTTTATTATTATCACTTTCAATTGCAAACATTAGGTTTTAAGGATCATTATTTCATTTACTTTGTGTTATTTTATCACGTATTTCATTTATTTTCTGAGGAACATCAGCCTACAAGGTCGAAATTCCCACAGAGCATCACATTATTGCTAATAATTGCCGAGTTCGCAAAACTCACTAAATTTTGATACGTTGTATTTCGGAAACTATTAGGTCATATAAACGGTTCTGGTCTCAAACTGTAGCAAATTTCGTCTCCTTTAAAAAACCTACTAAGTCATTATTATCACAACAATAGTCCTTCAGGGTTAAAATCGCCAAATCCCGAAGAAGGGTCGAAAATTTCGTGGTTTTTTGAATTTTTGCAAGGTTGCGTTCGACGCTCGAGGTCGGAAACTTAGATCTTACATCGGAGTAACATCATAAACAACTCAAAGCAAAATTTCAGAACTACCGGATCTGACGCACGGTACCTCCCCTTTCAGACGACAAGGTTACTGGACTGTACCACCATTTATTAGTTGTTTCATTAGAATGCACCGTAAATATTTTTACAATTTTTTCAGAATTTTCAACCATAAATATTATCCACTTAATTCATTTGGAATCTTCACACACAAACATTAACATTGATATAATTACACTCATTACCAAAAAAAACGACGCATCTAGAAGGAGTTGTCCGATTGTAATGAAATTTCGTATGCAAAAACATTGGACCGCCCAAGGAAATGATTAAACTTTGGTGTCCAATGAATGAATTGTGAGAACTATAGCGGAGCTCATCGGAACTGCGCACTCAGCAGATGTATATAAGAAGTGATTCTCAATCTGATCGTCATACTTTCTGTTGCATTGCGAGTTAGGATACCTTTTAACGACTGAAAAAAATGCCTCGCCGCAGGATTCGAGCTCTTTAAGTGCAACTGTCAGAGTTTGAAAGAGGTCATATCATTGGATTGAAAGAGGCAGGTTGGGCAAATCGGAGAATCGCTCGTCTTATGGGTTGAAGTGATGCGGCGATTAGAAGATGCTGGCGGGAATGGGTGGACAATGGCAGATTTCAGCGTGATGAAGGTAGCGGACGACCTAGGGACACAGCAGAGCGAGAGGATAGAGTGATTGTCAAATCAGCTGTCACAGCGCCTGAATCATCGTAATGAACGATCAGACGCGCGACCCGCACACGAGGGTCCACCATGACCATTCACAGACGGCTGAGAGAGCGACATCCAAGCTCGTACCGACTGCTACGCCACCTGCCACTCACGTCTGCACGCCGTCGGGCCAGATTACAATGGTGCTTGGCTCAATCCGGTTGGAATGATGCTGACTGGGGACGTATAGTGTTTAGCAATGAATCCCGCTTAACACTGTGTCCTGACGATCGTCGCAGACGTGTTTGGAGACGCCCAGGGCAGCGTGCCGATCCTGCTTCCACTATTGCACGGCACACAGGCCCTCAACCAGGAGTTAGTGTCTGGGGTGCCTTTTCCCTTGATAGCCGGACCCCTTTGGTCGTAATTAGCGGCACACCTACAGCACAGCGGTACGTCGACGATATTCTGAGACCTGTTTTGCTACCCTTCCTTTTGCAGTACCCTGGCCTTATTTTTCAGCAAGATAATGCCAGACCACATACGGCACGTGTTGCTATGACCTGTCTCGCAGCTTATGAAACACTTCCTTGGCCAGCCAGATCCCCAGATCTCTCTCCAATCGAGCATGTCTGGGATATGATCGGAAGGCGACTGCATCCACCAGGGAATGTGGATAACCTAGCCCGACAATTGGAGCAAATTTGGGAAGAAATACCGCAGGAGACCATCAGGGAGCTTTAGCACTCTATGCCACGTCGTGTGGCAGCTTGCATTGAGGGTAGGGGTCGGTCAACACCTTATTGAGCTCATTACTTTGTAACTCTGTAACTCTAAAATAAATCATTCAATTTGTCTGAAAGTTTAATCAATTTTTATACTGTACATAATCTTCCTCTCCCCCAATTTTTGTCTTCATCGGAGAACTCCTTCTAGATCGTCGTTTTTTTTTTTTTTTGGTTAATGAGTGTATTTTGCTTACTTTGAAGTCTGTAAAAACTGTAAT
>JAFIDM010010028.1:67115398-67143520 GCA_023159025.1 Thereuonema tuberculata | reverse complement strand
GGCGATTCTGGACGCGGGGGAGTGACCAAATCGAACGGTAACAATATAATTACACTCTTTACCAAAAAAAACGACGCATCTAGAAGGAGTTGTCCGATTGTAATGAAATTTCGTATGCAAAAACATTGGGACCGCCCAAGGAAATGATTAAACTTAGGTGTCCAATGAATGAATTGCGAGAGCTATAGGGCAGCGCATTGGAACTGCGCACTCAGCAGATGTATATAAGAAGCGATTCTCAATCTGATGGTCAAACTTTCTGTTGCATTGCGAGTTAGGATACCTTTCAACGACTGAAAAAATGCCTCGCCGCAGGATTCGAGCTCTTTACGTGCAACTGTCAGAGTTTGAAAGAGGTCATATCATTGGATTGAAAGAGGCAGGTTGGGCAAATCGGAGAATCGCTCGTCTTATGGGTCGAAGTGATGCGGCGATTAGAAGATGCTGGCGGGAATGGGTGGACAATGGCAGATTTCAGCGTGATGAAGGTAGCGGACGACCTAGGGCCACAGCAGAGCGGGAGGATAGAGTGATTGTCAAATCAGCTGTCACAGCGCCTGAATCATCGTTATCAACGATCAGACGCGCGACCCGCACACGAGTATCCACCATGACCATTCACAGACGGCTGAGAGAGCGACATCTACGCTCGTACCGACTGCTACGCCACCTGCCACTCACGTCTGCACGCCGTCGGGCCAGATTACAATGTTGCTTGGCTCAATCCGGTTGGAATGATGCTGACTGGGGACGTATAGTGTTTAGCAATGAATCCCGCTTAACACTGTGTCCTGACGATCGTCGCAGACGTGTCTGGAGACGCCCAGGGCAGCGTGCCGATCCTGCTTTCACTATTGCACGGCACACAGGCCCTCAACCAGGAGTTATGGTCTGGGGTGCCTTTTCCCTTGATAGCCGGACCCCTTTGCGGCACACTTACAGCACAGCGGTACGTCGACGATATTCTGAGACCTGTTTTGCTACCTTCCTTTTGCAGTACCCTGGCCTTATTTTTCAGCAAGATAATGCCAGACCACATACGGCACGTGTTGCTATGACCTGTCTTGCAGCTTATGAAACACTTCCTGGCCAGCCAGATCCCCAGATCTCTCTCCAATCGAGCATGTCTGGGATATGATTGGAAGGCGACTGCATCCACCAGGGAATGTGGATAACCTAGCCCGACAATTGGAGCAAATTTGGGAAGAAATACCGCAGGAGACCATCAGGGAGCTTTATCACTCTATGCCACGTCGTGTGGCAGCTTGCATTGAGGGTAGGGGTGGGTCAACACCTTATTGAGCTCGTTACCTTGTAACTCTGTAACTCTAAAATAAATCATTCAATTTGTCTGAAAGTTTAATCAATTTTTATACTGTACATAATCTTCCTCTCCACCAATTTTTGTCTTCATCGGAGAACTCCTTCTAGTTCGTCGTTTTTTTTTTTGTTAATGAGTGTATTTTGCTTACTTTGAAGTCTGTAAAAACTGTAATAATGGTTACAGAATTAACAAAAATGCGTAATCCTTAAGAAATAAATTATTATTAATAAAGATTATTAAGAATTATTCAATTAAACTTACTAATTATTAAAATTACTTACTCCACTGCCAACATTTATCATTTGTTTGGATATTCCCATTTTCTTCCGTCCTTCATTTAGATCTACATTTTTAACTAAATTCTTTTTTTCTTGAGATGAAGACGTAAAATATAGCTGAAATTCCCGTGTGAAAGAATTGCAGATGGTGATAGCAGGTAACTTAAGATACTGTTGAGCTCTGACTTGGACACTCGCCTCATGAGGTTCTGTTTTATAATACAAGATTCTGTCTATTACCTGATAAATTGTTGATATTAAACAAATTACAAGTATTAAAGTCCACAGTATTCTCAATACCACTGGTGAGTTTTGATCTTTTATATATTTCATTCCTGGTAAGTTAATGTCTGTTGAATTCTTCGCCGTTTCATCTTGCCATGCATAGACATATTTTCTTGAACAGCGTCGCCTATTTGCTATTCTTCTCACTGTAGCAGAATTTTTGGATAATATTCTCATTATGTTCCAACCTTCTTATTAAGATTAGAAGAGATTACTAAATTTGTTGTTGAAAACCCTAACATCTAAGCGATGCGTTATTTTGTGAATTCGATATCTTTGGTTAAAGTTCGGTATTTCATTGATGATTATTTAATTGTACTTGTAAGAAATTGTTTGCGTTAATCTATAAAACTTCTTTTTGAATTATTATTTGGAAAATTAATTCTAAATTGGTTTAGATAATTCCTTTTAAAAGTGCTTGAATATCGAATGCTCATCGAAATAAACAAATAAATTGAAAATAACCAATTCTTCAATCTTTAGGAATTTCCTTTACATTGTATGAAGTATTTTCGAATCTTCATTTAGGTACTCTAATAAAATCTGAATTATTTCTAAAACTGAAAAAAAATTCAGCAACCAAAAAAATAATCCTACACTTCTCCAGTGTCACCAATTAAACAGATTTTTGAAATTCTTTCAAAAATATATTAACTTCAATGAAAACCCTTGTAAGGTGAATAGCATTACTTCCCTGGTATTTGTTTGGCGCATTTACTGAACGTGACACATCAATTTCTTATTCAGATCAGCATATGCATATTTCTCAAGAGTAGTAGCCTTGTTATTGCTATAAATAATCACATTGTTTCAATTGCTCATCTATTGATGTCTTTCAATATAATCTGATTATGTTACTCTGAAAATAAAAAAAAGTCTGAAATTAGCACAAATATACTTATTTTCTTGAAATTCCAAAGCAATTTTAGCAAACTATATTCATATTTAAAATTTCGGAAACTTCGTAAACAATGATGAAAATTTACAAATTATTCTTCTACAAAATTACTAGTGATTTTTGTGTTTAGAATACACCATCCGATCTGTAACTTCACTCATACTTGGAATAGGAGAAAGGCTTATGATATCTTCGCAATTCAAATAAAAACGTTGAGTCTTTTTCTGGAATAAATTGGGTGGGAGAGGGGATTACAAATTAAATCGATGGAACGCTAATCAAAAAATTTTCAAAATGATAACTTCTTTCTTTTTCGGCTGTAGATGGGGGAGGAGATGTGAATTGTGAATTATGAATTGTGGATAAATTAAATTAAAAAAACAGTTAAACGATAACATGGAGAGCACAAGTCCTTGAAGACAGATTCCTATGCCAAAGTGAATCAAAGAATCTCTTAACTTTTAACTACTATCAGTTAAACAAAATAAAATTTTATCTGCAAAGTATTGATGTTAAATAATAATTATTTAGGATAACGTCAATACATAATTCCTGTTGATAAAATTGAAGCATGAATCTTCAAGACAGGGACTGCGAATTCCATATTGGAAAGGATTTCTTTGTGAATGATATCTTGGATAAAGATTAAGTTCTTTCTACAGGGTGCGGAAAAAGTTCCCGCAATTTTTAAAAGTATTTCAACAGTAAAAAAATACCGCGCAACAAATGAAGTCTATCAACAAAATGAATGACAACGTTTATTAATTTAGTAACAATAAATAAAATCCAAAACATTTACATCAAATGCTCAAAATTGCCTCCTTTGGCCTCAATACATTTAGGGAGTCGCTTTCGAAAAGTGCCGACGTTGGTCGCGCATTCTTCCACCTAATCTCGTCTCAGGCACGTGTTAGAGCCGTTTTAAGCACGTCAACGGTGGCATATCGTGTTCCCGAGATTTTTTGCTTCATGATGGACCATACTGAGTTGTCCATTGGGTTAAGATCTGGTGAGTTTGGTTGCCAAACATCCTTGCCCCAAAAGCTGGGAAACAACTCAACTCACACAGCGATTGTTGAATTGGCGGAATGTGCTGAAGCCCAGACCTGCTGTAGCGTAAATCCTTCTGGGCTGAAGTGCTGTGCCGCCCACGGTTCCAGTACATCACGGAGGACACGCTGCTGATAGCTGGCGGCGTTAATTTTGACGTTCCGCTCGATGAAGACCAGCGGCGTCTTTCCCATGGCGCAGATGCCGGCCCATACCATGATTGAGGCCGGAAAATGGCTGCGGCCGATGGTTTTCACGGCAGCAATCTTCTGCTGACCCTTCTTGAGCAGTTGGCGATGATTTTGGTGGTTGTGAATCGGCTCGACGAAGAAAATCTTCTCGTCGGTAAAAGGGACCTTTTGCAAGAGACCACTGGCGACCAGACGAAGAATTAGGCGAGCTTTCTCAAGTCGTTTTGCCTTCATCGCTTCATTCAAGTAGTAAACTCGTGTGATCTTGTAGCTGCGAAGTTTCAGCTTCTTTCTGACGATGTGGCGAACGCTTTTCTCATCGATGCCAAGTTCTTTAGCCATCTTGCGCATCGACACCTCCGGAATGCGGCGAATTCGACAATGGACCTTGTCGATGTTTTCCGGAGTCGTCGCGGTTGTCGGAGGCCACTCCGATGACGGTCCGCGGTCCCCCCAGTCTCCTTGTAACTTTTCACGGCATCGTAAACCATCCTCTGCTTGAAACCCGTTGTGCGAATTATGTCAGATGTCTTCATTCCAGTTTTGTGCCATTCAACGACTGTGACATGCACATTTTCACGATTCATAACGTCAGTACAACTGAAAATAAACAAATAAATAAAACATATTCGGGACCAAAATTAACCGAGGAATTCAATAAAATTATTGAAGTCGACATAAAATTGCGATGACAATGTCAAAACATCGCAAAAATAAAATTGCGGAACTTTATCCGCACCCTGTGTAGTATGATTTGCAATTTTTTAGTTTTAAGGATGCTTATTTCAGACAGTCCACGAGTGTTATTTTGGGCCGTTCGGCCTCAGTATTATTAACCTTGTCGTAAAATAAGAACAGTGCTTTTCAGTTCTGTGATCACTTTAATTCACATTCCCTTCTATTTGACGATATCTTATTTTATGCAGAAAATTCAATCCAATTGAGAATTAAAGATATCATTCCAATATTATGTTGAATTGAAAATGAATGCAATAACAGAATTTCTTTTTTGGACGAATACATTATCAGGTTCAGTTCACAATTTATTACTGAGGTTTATCGTAAACCCTCCTTTAGTGGGTTAACTTTAAGTTAGGACTCACTATCCCCTTCATTTAAATCTAATTTAGCCAGCAGTGCGGTTGATAGAGCCTTCAAGCATTCTAGTTCAAAATAGGTCTTTGAAAGAGAATTCACCTCACTTGATATCCAATAATTATCCCTTGCCGTTCATTCGAAAATATGGTCAAAGCGTTTCTACGTCATGAGATGTGCTCTGTTATTTCATTGGTTATGTCCTGTATATAAACCACCTGTATCCTTGAGTTTGCCACTTATAAACTGATCGTCAGTGATCCGAAACTATTCGGATGTATAATTATTTTAAAGTGTTAAATAGATTTTAAACTGTTCTAGTGTGTTGGCCTCAAATATTTTAATTATAATGGAACTAACTTTGTTTAAAGGAATAATTTTATTACATTTCTAATATATTTAAATATTCGAAACATCAAAATATAACTTTTTTTAAAGTTTCCTGTCATTATCATCATTGAGTGTTAGCATAAGTTATTTTATTTTATACTAAATTTTATAATTTAGTCTTTTATTAACTTTAAATAACTATCTGTGAATAAAGTGAATATAAATGAATATTAAAGCAAACTGATTGTAAACTAATCCTCAGATATGCTATGAGCACAATTAAAAAAAAAAAAGCACAGTTAATCAAAACCTATCTTTTCAGTAGAATAAATAAACCCAAGAATTCCATACGTTGTTGGTAATAAAGAGTATTTTCAAATGTATTAACACTCATGGTCTGCTTTAACAAGGATTTCATATTAGATCTTACAACCACAATTTTGCATAAAATTAGTCAATTCACAGTTTTATCATAAGCTATTGGTTAAGTTCACACTTGATACAATAATTTACCCCCTGTTTTCGCATGCTGGATTCAAGATCTACTTTTTTCCTTTCCTTGTAAAGGAAAGAACCTATGATATTGCCTGGTTTTATTGAGGTATTGATCTAATAAATACTCTGGAAAATTATTATCCAGAAAGATTCTCTTGTTTCCAATTCCTTGTTTAAGGATCTATTATTAGAGCTTATTTTCCATGCTCTGTTAAATGCCATGAGTACACCATGTCTTTTATATTTAATGGGTATCGCACTTTTGAAATTCCTAGTAATAAGGGCATCTATACTTTTTCGGTACACTGACGTCTCATAGTTTGTACCCTGTTTGGATATATAGATATCCAGAAATGGGATTTCCCCTTCGTTGTCTGTTTCCATTGTGTATTGAATGTCAGGATTAACCCCATTAAAATCATTCAATATAGTATTTAGATAATGCTTATTGACAATCAGGAATGTATCGTGTACATAACGACACAAGAAGTGTACGTTATGAAAAACGGTCTTGCTAGAGGTGATCTGATACTCAATGAAATTCAGCACTACTTCTGCGATGGCTGCAGAAGAGGAGAGACCCATAAACATCCGGATGTTTGTAAGAAATATCTGTTATTGAATTCAAAGAACTGAATATGAAACAATAGTTCAATTAATTGGATCAGTCCCTTGATGTTTAGGAGCGATCCCTCTTTTGTAAATTGTGAGTTGCGTTCATACGCAAAATATAATGCTTGGCGAATAAGGTTGGGGGTAAGATATTTATAAAGGTTAGCTCTGTCAAGAGAGACCATTCTGGTGTTAGGAATAATTTCGCTTTTTTTTTAAATCTGCCAATAAAGGGTCCCTATTATTAATAGAAAATTTGGAACGGTAATCTAAACTTCTAATCTGAGTATCGATAATTTTTGAAATTATCATTATTGCAGTATGTTTGAAATTGATTACCGGTCTCACCTTATAAAGAGAACCTTCCTTCTTTTTCTGAATTTTGGGCATACCCTTAAAACTGGGACTACCCTGTGGCGCAACTCGAATGTACTTACATGACAATGACTGACGAATGCGTGTCCATCGTAGGCCTATTGAATGATTTGCGCAATGCTGTTTCCAGGAAACGGTCAGCTATGGAGGAGGCTCCTGCATGCTATGGGCACTTGCAGCAAAACTGACTTGACGTTTATCGTGGTGGACCCACAGGAGGCGGGTTGACGGCTCACCGGTATATAACCGAAGTGCAAAAACAATAAGTATTGCCGTACGCTGGATTCGACAGAGAAAACTTTATTTTGATGCACGACAACGCGAGGCCACACGCTGCTGTTGCTATTCGGGATTATCTGAATGCACTTGGCATTGAGTGTATGCGTTGGCCTGCACATAGTTCTGATCTGAACACGATCGAACATCTTTGGGACATTCTTAAGAGAAGAGTTTGTGGTAGAAATCCCGCTCCACAAATAATCGAGGGCGTTAGAAGACGAATGGAACCATGTTGCGCAACATGAGGTCATGAATATTATCCGATCAATTACACAGCGAATGAACGGAGTTATCAGAGCTCGAGGTGGCAACACCATGCATTGATTTGCAATAAATAATAAATTCAGCTCAAATTGTGATCTTGTCTTTGTAATAAGCGTTCTGTTACGTGAACGGGAATTGCATATTCTTTTTTATATTATTATTGACAGTTTTCAAACGATTAAAAATTTGCGACAATTTAACGTTGACGATTGCGTTTCAGCTCGGGTCGATTCCCTTGCACTCGAGTGTGTACAGGGTGATTCTAATTAAAGTTCAACTTTCAACAAGCAGTAAGAAAAGAACCACTGCTCGGAATGACCTAAAATTTTAACTTAATATTCTCGAAGAAAGGGGAAATGGTATGGCTTAAGGAAAAAAATAGTTTCAAATGTTAGCAATAGAGGGCGCTTTAAGCGTCTTAAAATACAAAATTCAAGACGTGCCATGAGCACCACACATTGCATTTGTTATAAAAACGCGACTTCATATATGTTACTTCATATTGCTTCAGAGAAGCTCACCAAGACTATCTCAATGAATGACTGCGCTCTGCATGTGAAGCTCTTTTATCACAGGAAGCAAAACAAATTGCTTCGATGTCAGTGGATGTGGCCACAGCAGTCCACGAAAAGACGAAGGGTGGTGTGCAAACGTGCAGTGCACGGGGAATCACCCGAATTTTGAACATGTCTGTGAGCACGGTTCATAAAATTGTACCAAACATCCTGCATTGCTATCCATACAAAATTACCCATGTTCAGGATTTGCTTCCTGTTGACCTGCCAGTAAGAGAAAGGTTTGCTCTAGAATTTCTTGCTCGCATGGAAGTGGACAATGAATCGCCAAGCAACATATTGTGCACAGCCACGAAGCCCTTTTCCATCTCCATTAGCAAAACTCAGAATTGCTGAATATGAGCAAGGGAAAATCCGTTCTCACATGAACCAGTAACTCTTTATTCTGCAAAGATAACTGTGAGGTACGGGTTGACGCCAGCGTTTATCGTAGGGCCATTTTTTTTCGAGGAGATGGGTCGTGGGGGTCTTATCACATGTATCGTCAATTGTAAACGCTTTAAGAGTCTTTTGCACAACCACGTCATTCCAACACTTCAACAGCGTGCTTGTGTGGGTAGCATCATTTTTATGCAAGATGGCGCTTCTCCTCACATTACAAAGCCAGTGAAGCAGTAGCTCAAGAGGCATTTCAGAAATTATAGAATTATCAGCCGTCATTTTCCAACAGCCTGGCCGTCAAGATCACCTGATCTAATCCTTATGACTTCTGGCTGTGGGGTTATCTGAAAAATGCTGTTTTTAGTGGTCTGACTTCAAACTTAGCTGAATTGAAGGCATGCATTGAGCAACACATTCACAACATGACTCCTGAGACATTCCGATCTGTTGTGAAGCATGCTTTTTCTCAGTTTCAACTTATGGCAGAAAACAGTGGATAGCATATTGAACATGTCTTTTGCAAGTCTCAGAATAATGAAAAGCCGATTTCATTGTTTTTTTTTGTGCGGTTTTTGGCCTCAGGAAAATTAAAAACCGATTTTTCCCATCGGAAGTGGTACGACCATGCCGCGGTGGATGGGCTTTCAGCTAACAGTGCTACAAATGTTGAATGACTTGAAGTCATTTCTTCAGTAAAAAACCGATACAGTCATGCACATTGAACAGTACAGTTGGTTTAATGTGTAGCTCACGCCATAGCCGTCGTATTGCGATTCAAATGTCACTTGTACCCGAAACCATTTACGTTTGAAGCTTAAAACGCCATGTATTGCTAACATTTGGAACTAGTTTTTTTTATGCCATACCATTTCCCGCTCTTCTAGGATATTCAGTTCAAATTTCAGGTCATTCTGAGCAGTGATTCTTTTTTTTACAGCATGTTGAAAGTTGAACTTTAATTATAATCACCCTGTATTTGGAAAACAATAGTAAAGATTATTTTAAGTTTTCTAAAGACATCCTTTTCTGTAGTCAACAGATAATACAAATGAAGGAATCGCATTTTGGATCGCCATTTGCGTTTAATTAATAAAGAAATGTTGCTGTCACTACATTATAAGCTTATTACAGTGCTCGCGCTTAAAGTTGAAACTCCCAGAATGCAAAGCAGATTGTAGATTGTCCTTTCCTGACCGTTCGCTAACATTGAAATAGAAGAGGTCGCTTCTCTTCTATTTCAATATTAGCGAACGGCCAGGAAACGACAATCTATAATCTGCTTTGCATTCTGGGAGTTTCACCTTTAAGCGCGAGCACTGTAGTTAGAATGAAAATACAGTCACGGAATTCTTTTTTTTTTTCGGAAAACATAAATTGATTTACTGTCCTGAAATAATTAAACCATTCTATAATAAATGTTGTACTTATGATTAAATAATCATCTATCTTTCTTTTTATTTGACATCCAGACCCATTTCTGACAGAAATGAATGTAATTCAGAAATTCCAAAATTATTAAAGGTAAGAAAAACTTTTATATTTTTATTATTCAAGAGCACTCATTAAGCCTCCCATTGTATTATTGATTTGAAGTCTTGCTTTTAATGAAGAGAAAATGCTACCCAACAAGAGTTTTAAACGACATCGGAAATACAGTCGTGGATTCTTTTTCGTTTCAGAAAATGTAGGTTGATTTATTTTCTTTCCCTCTTATTTTCTTTATGAAAGAATTCAATCACAAAAGAATTATTGTTATAACGACACCGTGTTGATGAAAACAATTTATTTATACGGTTTTCGAAGGAAAAAGAGAGATCTGGGAGATTGTGGTTAATTTCTGGGTTAAATTACACACAACACACACACACACACACACACATATATATATATATATATATATAGCCCATATACAGTATATAAAGCCCGAAAGAAATGTTGAATTTGAAAAAATAAATACAAAATATAATAGCCTATTTCTGTTATTTATATTTCGATTTGTAAAATTTGAAATTTAAAATATATTGGTCAAAATTAGAATTACATTTCTGAATTAATAATCACAGATCATTCGTTAATAATAATTATAGTGAGTCTTTACAGATTCAACAGTTGAGAGTACCCGGGTATGTGGTTTTTCAAGATTTTCAAGTTATGGTATTTTTTGATCAACTGGTAATTTGAAAAATCAGATTTAAACTTAATCGTGCTTAGAAAAGATCATATACTGTAATATGAGAAGAGATCAAAATGTAAGTGAAATATTGCATTATATTTTCATATTTCTTCATGCTTGAATGACGACGATGCTTGATATCAGCAATTAAAAAAACTGATGTCCTTTATATCTGGACCAATTAAATTTCTTATACAAAATGATCATAGAAAATGATCATAGAAAATGATCATTTAAGATTAATTAAGGAAGTTTATTATTTGCTTACATATTGTATAATTTATCCTTATGGACTGAATGAAAATTATTTTAAACTAGTGTTTTAAATAATATTGATAATATGTGTATTTATAATTTGTTTAATATCAAAAAAGATAATTTAAATTTAAAACAAACTTCAACTTATTCTAAATTTCCTCAATTTAATTTTAAAAATAAGATTGATTTTAATTAATTTATTAAAATTTTAGAAAACAATTTTGATAATGTTAACATGGATCGTATCTCCTTAGTTTAAGTTTTTATTTATTTTAAATCTAATTTAAAATATTTTTTAAAGAGTTTTGATTTTGAGAAAATAAAAAATACTCATCCTAAACATTTAATTTTAGATATTATTAAGTTTAGATTAAAATTAACACATATAAATTTTAATAAAAATAGTAACAAAAATAAAGTGTTAATTTTATATAATTTTACTTCTAAATTTTTCAATAAAATTAAAATTAGTAAAGTGCTTCATTCTTGTGTTAAATCTAAATTTCCTTTACATATTAATTTGATAACTGTTTTTAAGTATGAATTTTCAATTCGTAAATTTATTTGATTCGGATATTCTTATGATAAATTGTTCATCACTAGATTCATGTAATTTCAAAAAAAAAAAAATTAACGCGGTAGTTAATAGTAGTAGAAACAAGTGAATATAATTTTGTGCAAAATTATAAATTTAAAGGCGGCCCATAATAATAAAAAAAAGAAGTGTATTAACAAAAAGAAAAATAACAGAAAAGACAGGAAAAAAATAATAAAAAGAACGGAATACCTTAGGAATACAAAACAAAACAAAACACGGATTCGAACCGACAACATTCTGGATATGAGTCAGAGAATTTACCGATCACGACATAGCCGACAACTGAAAATGAGATGGTTGTATTATTGACACTTTAGCTAATAGCGGATATCCAATGAAAACCATGCCAAATATCTTGAACATGGGGGAGGGGGGCATTGATCCCTGACAATACCCTAATCCACATTGGTGAAATCCGTTTGTCGACCCGACTTTCCGTTCACGAGTTGTTAGGGGTGAACAGAAACGGACCGACGAATGGACGTAAGGACGAACGGACAGGACAAACGCAATAGCTACGGTTCCGATTTTGGTCGCTATCTCAATAGTTCCCAAGTGGGTCGCTAAAAAAAAATTAGGAAATGAAATATTCATTCTCACATGGAGAAGAGAATGAAAGGGTATTGAATAATGTTTCTTTTAAAAACACTAAACTCTGTACAAGAAGCCTAAAAAAAGTCACAGTGTTAATGGGTATAATAAGTAATTATACCCCCCCCCCCTCCTTAAAATCAACAAGTTAACAAGAGAAATAAAACTAAAAATTCGATATTCTAAATTGAATTTAAAATTTCTCTTCAGTATTAGATCATTGATAGTCTACCTATACATGTAAAACATTTATAATACCTCCTTATTAATTATATCAAGTATGTTTAAGATAAAAAAAAATAAAAATTAGGCTTTAAAATATCAAGGCAGTATATGAAAAGTCATTTTCCTGCCGGGTGACAATTCGATGTTCGCACCTTCAGTTCACTGTAATTTAAAATATTGTTATTTCCAAACATGAAATCTGGGTTTAAAATAATTATTATATGTTATACATGACATGAAGAACATAATATGAAGACTAAAATGTAAGCTAATATGTAATTTGATAATATTTCAGAGGTTTTGTAGGTTTTGTTATGTTGATTTTCCTTCTTATTGTTCTTTTATAGTAAGACATTACAGTTTAATTATGCTAGTAGTTGATTGAACTTCATTTTCCAATTAATAAGAATTGGAGTGATCATTATCCTGTATCTTTTCATTCGGTTGTCAGGGGACGTCATTCTCCTGTCATTTTCTTGGCATACCACTTATAAAAATTCTATATTAAAGCTATAATATCTACTTAAGTGTATGAAAAGTGATTTTGTTATCAATAATAAGTTAACAGTAAGTGAATTAAAAATTAATAAATGCATATTTCTTAAATTTTTTTCAATATTTTTCTGTGTTTCTTTTTAGCCACTTATCTAATTTTTACCCATATAAATCTTAATTTTGCATTTTGAAACGCTAAATTTCGCTAATTCCCAATGATATAAGGTTTACCAAGAAGTACTGAACATTTACTTCCTCAGACTAAAGATAAAATAAAGAATTGATTTTTTTTAGCTTTTACATTTTAATACCTTTTCCAGCTGAAAGAGATGTGTAAAATTAGGACAGAACTAAAGAAATAGAAATATGAAAATCCCGTTTTGTAGGTTTCTGATAGGAAGTCTTCTAATCCCGGTTTTCCTGTCTGTCTCTGGACAAGTATTATTAAAATCTCATTAAATTATCATTAAGCAGAACAATTACAACAATTGCGCCTTTTGCCTTCGCAACAATCACATTTATAACGAAATTAAAGCAATATTTCAACAGAAATTGCGTATCAAAAGCCGTTGCGAATCATTATGATTGATTTACTAATCGCTATCCCCATCTTGTTTACAATTGGTATTTCAAGTTTGAGGGAATTAAAGTCATTGTAATTATATTCCTTAATACAGAAGTTATTGTAGTTTCTGTAATGCAATAATATATATACATTTAATTAATTAGTTAACTGGTAATGATGTGGAAACCTTTTCAAATACTTAGAGCCAACAACTTTCCTGCAATTCCCTTCGTAAGTCAATGTTGTTCTGAGAAGACTATGATGAAACCAGCACCCTTGAATACAATGTCCTAAATAAATAAGTCTTTCGCGCCGACTAATAGTGATATCATTTCTAACGCAGCAATCATATGTGGGAATGTAAATTCCATAGTTATGACGAAACTTTGAATTGATTAGTTTCTGCAAATTTGTGGTTTTAAGATTTAACATGAAAGCATTGCTAAAGCAGACAAATTCATTTAGAAATATCTTCACTGGAAAATTAATGACATATTACAATCTTAGGTTTATCTCTCTTATTGAAAATGTAACATTTGGCTTACTGTTATTTTTTTTTCAAGTATTGTTGTTATAGTATATCTGCGTATTATTTCTATATTTGTTCCTAATCTCCTCTCTTCCATTCGTGATATTATTAAAAGAACCACATTTCACATCAATAAAATATATTCAATAAAACTGTAAATACACTGTCCGGCCACTTAATTAGGTAAACCCCTGCTGTGCGCACTAATGATACGGGCAGTAAGGGCAGTTGTGGGGTTTGTTTTCCTTGCACACGTTGGTTCATTTGATAGCTCTGGAGGCACGTCAGAATGTAGACCGTATCTAAACATCGTAGTTAATCCTCATGCAGATGGCTACTTCCAGCAAGTCCGCTTTACTATGGCATGGTTTGAGGAACATGACGATGATTTTTCCTTGCTGCAGTGCCCCGCTCAGTCCCCGCATTTCAGCCCGATTGAAGATTTATGGGATGAGCTGGAACGGGCTATTCGCTCCAGACCTACACCTCCATCAAATCTTCAGGAACTGCGTGACACACTCATGTCTGCATGGTACACAATACCTCAACAACGTTTTCAGCATCTTGTGGAATCCATGCCGCGACGAATTCAGACTGTTTTGAAGGCAAAAGGAGGCCCAATACGCTACTAGGTAGGTGTACTTAATAAAGTGACCGGACAGTGTATATATTTCCAAAACACTGATAAAACTACCTCACATTTCATTTAGAACTTACCTTCTCAAATTACGTTTTCTTAATGCATCCTATTCTGAGTGAATAGGTAAAGAAAAATTAACAAATGGAAATAAATGAGGAATCGCACTTTGCGTCGCCCCTTGATTTTACCTAACGAAGAGATGTTGTTGTCATCACAGTACGAGTTTACTGGGTTAGAATGAAAATAGTCACGAAATTAGGATAATATAAATTGATTTCCTGTCCTGAAAGAATTAAAACACACTAGAATATATGTTCTACCTATCATTTATTATTCAGCTATTACTGACAGAAATTATTACAATCAGACAATTTCAGTTATCTAAATTATCATTATCCTATCATTAAGTATCCATCCATTACTGACAGAGAATAATTACACTGCTCACAAAATTTAGACTGGAAAATGGAAGTTGTCTGAATATGGAAATGTGATAGAAATAGTTAAATTGCATGTTTGCCTACAAGCCTGTATAAAGAGGCTCGCCCTGCTGGGATATCTCGACTTTCCTGGATCAACATCAAGTGGCAGAATCGTTTAGTTTCACCTGAAAATGTCCTGCAATGTGATTTTACCCGAATCTGAAGCATGGAAGTTATAGGGCGTCTTGAAGCTGGCCAAATGCAGTTGACAGTGGCAGCAGCGGTTCTGTGTATTCTGTGTGTTATGCGTGTAAATGCATCTTTCTTGGGCCCGTGAAGAGTGGTTCACGGTTCCTTCAGTGACGAGTCAAGATTCAGTCTACAGCCTGACAATCGTCGTGCCCTAATCTGGCGTGAACCTGGAAGACGGGGGAATCCACTTTTTTTTGTAAGAGAGAAATTCCTTTGGTGGAGGTGGAATTATGGTGTGCGCAGGAATCGTAATTGGTGGTCGTATCGAACTCCATGTTGTTAGAGCATTCATCCGTTCCACTTCTAAGACATCGGGATGAACTGCTGGATAATTTGATTCTCTCCATGCCTCATTGCTCTCAGTTATTGTAGCCGTCTCAGGTGACATACACCCTAATGATCAGTCAATGTGCGACACGTTTTCCACGTTTGACACTGTCAACCCCTGTCCATGTGTCACATCAGTGGCGGATCCAGGGGGGGCTAGTGGGGGCTATAGCCCCCCCCCTTCAGCTGTGAATAAGGAGTGGATAAAATGGGGTTTCCAGAGGCTGCTGCCTGATAAACATTAATATCTTAAGGCGAAATATCAAAAATTTAATCACTTTAACATTTTGCTCGATATGAGCCGTTTATTTTGAAAGTGACCTATTAATGATCTAATAAGTCCATTTATGTTTAAATTGAGATATTTAAGAGTTTGTGTTTCAATAAAATTAAAAATATACGTATAGGATACCAATGTGCCACACTGCATCTAAGAGAGTTAAATTTACAATTCCTATTAAAATAATAGCAAATATTATGTCAATAATATGTGTTTTTTTTTTACCGCAAATGGAGTTAGGTAACTTTCAGAATTAACAAATAACTTATAAGAAAATTTGGAAGCGCCTAAGTCCATTGGACGCAAGCTTTTTCTTATTTATTCAAATTATGAAAATTAATATATAATTATTAACAATAGAAAGTTAAAAATTAAAAATTTAGAGTAATATTCTCATCAATTACGGCAGCGATTAATGAAGTTTTAACCTTTTTAATACTTTTTAGTGTTTTAGAATTATATTTTTCCCATTTAATTTGACTGAATAATTTATATTTTATATAGTTTTCCAATCTTAGACCAAAATTATTACTCAATTTATTAATTTGAAAGATTTTTAACTAATTGTATTTATTATTTTTTCATTATTTTGATTACTTTTTCCCTTTTGACATTATAAATGTTATTCATTATTATTTTATAAATAATTTTTTCTTTAATAGTAAGTGAGGTTAACTTTGTAAATACTAATTAATTAAAATTACCTTCATCGCTACTCCCGGACATTTAAAAATCCGCACTTTCGAAAATTATGAGTAATGGATTGGACTTAGGCTACTTTCAAAGTAATGTTTTTCAGTATTGAAGTTGTGGCAGTGACTTGTGTCCAAAATTATCTTTTAATCTGAATATACTCAATCATAAAAGTGGTCTATGACTGCTAACGTGGAATTTGCATACGTTACTATAGTTAACAAAAAAAAAAAAAATTAAAAATGGACTTAGGTCACTTTCAAAATAACGGCTTTTATGATGGTTTGAGAGAATTTATTTGACATTTCCAAAATAATTTTAATTTAATCTTGTTCGTCACCACTCGTCTGTCAGACTATAGTAGCTCTACTGTATGTTAGTTTCTTGAGCGTGCACTTTGATTTTTACAACAAGATTTGTGGTGGATGTTTGTGTAGATGTGAAGTGCACCTTATACTAGATATTGAACATCAAACTTTTAGGATTTGAAATAGTGTATCGTTACGGACTATAATATATTTATATATTAGTCCAAGTAAATATTGTTTTAATTTTATGTTTATGAAGAGTTATGTTTTGCAAACCAGATTTTGTAAATCTGCTAATTGTGGAAATATCTGCTTAATGTAAATCAGATTTTGCAAATCTGATAATTTTGGGGATAATTGGTTTGGCTGGAGATTTTACAAATCTGATAATTGTAGGGAAATTTGGTTTGGCTGTAAGATTGTGAAAACCAGATTTTTGCAAATCTGATAATTTTGGGGATAATTGGTTTGGCTGGAGATTTTACAAATCTGATAATTGTAGGGAAATTTGGTTTGGCTGTAAGATTGTGAAAACCAGATTTTTGCAAATTTGATAATTGTGGGGATTTTTGGCTTGGCTGCAAATCTGATAATTGTAAGGGGTTTATTTTGGAAATAAGAAGGAAGTGGGGAGGAGACCTTCGATATATATACAGGAGAGAAAGCTGACAGAAGAGAGGGGACCCAGCCAGTGGAAGCAGCATAGAACGGACTCCTAGCCAAAAAGGAACGAGTAACGTGAAGAACCCTTGTGGAGAGAACATCGCCGGAGCGAGCCAGCTGAAGCAGCCGGGGTTAACGGACCCCTTAGCCAAAGAGGACGAGTAACGAGAAGAACCCTAGCGGAGAGACAGAGAGCGGTTGGCAGCCGACTTCGACGTACGACAATTGACTCAGTTAGTTTCCTCAATCATGTTTCCAATTTCACTTTTAATTTTATAGTTAAAAGAAATATATTTGGGAGGGAATTGATTTTAAATTCTTAATTTCTAATATTTCAGTTACCTTTTTTATTTTTTTCATTTTTTTTGTTTTTATTTTTGTTAAATAAATGTTTTATTTTTACTTAGATTTTTGTCAGATTTTATCATTTCTTTAAAAGGCATTTTCCTCTGGTAGGCTACCTGAGATCGATCCTAACCTAATTTTTTTCTACCCTTTTTCATTTAATTAATAAAAGGGGAAAGTAACAGTGTAGTGCAGAAAATGGATAGGTTTGTTTTTGTTATGAAGAAACCTAAACTAGAGTTACAAATCGAAGATGGCGATCACGATCAGCCTAGTGGAGGTAACGAAGCAGTCCACAACATTAGCCAATCCGACAGAGCTGAAGCTTCAACTTCAAAAATTATATCTGTTTCATCCTCGAATAAGGTAAACTTATTTTTTTTGAAATATATTACATATTATTACGCTCTTTGAAATGAGCAGATTTTGGCCACCACACACAGTTCTAATTAAATATATAAATATAAATGCAATAATACATAACACAAATACAATTATGTATTTAATTAGAACTGTGTGTGATGGCCAAAATCTGCTCATTTCATATTAAGTAACACACTTAAAATATCTCTTATTATGCTCTTTGTTAATAAATATACTGTATTCGGTTATTGGCTGACAATTTTCTATCCTCGTTATCAATGATCATAGAAATATAATTTTATGATGTTATGCATCATTTGACCAAGCACCAAAATTCGATTTAGAGATATTCGCGTAAATGCATAAGCTTATGTATTACTTATGTATTTTTAATGGAATGTGTTATATATCAAAATGAAGATACTTTCACAGGACAATTCTGATCATTGTCAAAATGAATAATATCCTTCAAAGGTCGTTAGTCCATATGATGCAAATGTTATTCGTTATGGTTAGTCGATTGGCGTTTATTCAAAATTAATTTTACTCAGAATTATGTTGAGATAGCAAACAGGAATAATTTTTTTTATAAAGAGTTACACCATTCTCAATAATCTTACAAAATCTATTTTGGCGCTTGGTCAAATGATGGGTAACGCCATCCAATTATTTAATAACTGACTAAATCCTAAATTATATTTAATCAAAATCAAAAGAAATCTAAGAGCGTAGCATCTAAAGTTTCGAATATTTAATACACTTAAATGTCTCAAAATTTAACCGTTACTAAGATACATTTTTTTTTCAGAATGTGCGTCTGTCTAACCGTTATGATATTGGGCAAGCCATTGGGAAGACTCTGAATGAATTTGAAACACTGAAATTTCTTAATGAAACATGGAAGCCTCCGTCAAACTACTCCTTTCCTGGAAATTTGGAAGGTAAACAGATTCGGAAGTTTAGGAGTGAATGGCTAGAGAATTTCAAGTGGCTTGCCTATAGTGAAGAAAGGTGTGGCTGTTTCTGCAAATACTGTGTACTGTTTGCTCCTACTGGAGCCGGATCAGGTAGCCAGGTAATAATCTCAATTTAATTTTATTATAAATTAATAAAAAATGAAGATCTTTTATTCATTACATCATATATCATGAGTAGTTTGATGATTTGATGCAGTCATTAAAAGTGCAGAGAAAACAGCTTTATTGACTTTTAAAATTATGTACATACGTTAAAAAGTTTTCAATATAATAACATTTTATTATTTAAATAATAGTGTTATATTAAAAGTCCCCTATTACGCAAAGTATCGTAATCATCAATTTTTTCTGAAAATGAGTTATGTTACTGAGTTATCTTCCTCTGTCGTTAATATATTCTTTCTTGTTTTGCAGAACTTGAATAAATTAGTGAAAAATCCTTTAACGAAGTATAAGAATGCAATTGAGGACTTCCGAAGCCATTCTGAAAAGGATTATCACAAATTTTCGGCCCAAAGAGCAGCAGAATTTGTAAAAGTAATGGAATCTGAGGAAAGAAGGAGCGTTTCTGTGATGCTAGACAAGAAGAAAGAGTCAATTATAGAAAACAATAGAAGACGTTTAAGACCAATTGTCAAAACAGTCATTTATTGTGCAAGAAATAACCTGCCGTTTAGAGGCCACAGAGATGATGGACATTTTGATTTTGATAGCAACAAAAAAGACCTTTTATCAGGGAAACAAGGAATTTTTCATAGTCTTTTAGCTTTCCGGTTGGACTCAGGAGATAACGATTTGAAAGCACATATGGACATGTCAGGAGATAATTGTACAATGATAAGTAAAACAATCCAAAATGAAATTATCGATTCTGTTGGGGAAGTAGTCCGTTCTGCTATTGTGTCTGATGTAAAGAGAGCAAAATATTTTTCAATTTTGTGTGATGAAACAACAGACATCAGCACAAAAGAACAACTGAGTATATGTGTAAGGTACGTAGATCTAAAGAGTATGAATGTTAAAGAAGAGTTTGTCGGGTTTACAGAACTGAGTTGTACAACTGGACTGGAAATTAAAAACTGTATTATAGATGAATTACAGAACTTTGGCTTAAACTTGCAAGATTTAAGGGGACAGGGCTTTGATGGAGGATCAAATATGTCAGGGAAATTCAATGGAGCCAAAGCACTCATCTTGGAAGAACAACCTCTCGCATTCTATACTCACTGTTTCAGTCATCAATTAAATCTATGCCTTACAAAAAGCTGTGATATCAAAGCAATTAAGAATATGATTGGAATTGTTTCATCTGTGTCAACCTTTGTTTCTGCGTCTCCAAAAAGAGTATCCGCCCTGGAAAGAGTCATCAGTGAAACTAATGTCAGTGAATCAAAAAAGAAGAAATTAAAAGCTTTTTGTCCAACCTTTTGGGTAGAAAGACACGAGAGTTTAATTGTTTTTAAGGAACTAATTTTACACCTAGCGAAGCTACTTGAAGAAATGGAGGATGATTCAAATAGTGAAACGTCAAGTAAAGCCGTTGCTTTAGGCGCAGCTATGAAAAGAAGTGATTTTATAATTGCTTTGGAAACAGCTGTTCACTGCTTAGCGCATACAATAAAACTAAGCAAGTTTTTACAGGATCCTAAGCATGATTTGACATCTGCAGTATCTTACATTTCTGTGATAATAGGAAGATTCAAGTTAATGAGAGAAAATGCTGATGAAGAGTTTAAAGCTGTTTTCATTTCATCAAGTGACACGGCTACATCAATGGGTGAAGAAATCCGTCTACCCCGTATTTGTGCCAATGAAACTCAAAGAATGAACGTGCAGACGAGAGACCCAGAGTACTACTATAGAGTGGTAATATTTTTGCCCTTTGTCGACCACTTGATAAAAGAGTTTGAATCTCGCTTCTGTGATAATCTTCACAAATTAACACCTCTTGAAGGGCTCATTCCCTACTATTTTCCCAAATTTTCGATAGAAGAAGTTGTAGCAGCAGCCGAAATTTATGAAACAGATTATTCAGCAACAAGTACAGAGCTAAGAGCTGAAATATCTCTATGGAGAGCAAACTGGACTGCATCAAACCCTGGCGAAAATGAAAGGCCAAAAAACTGCATTGAGTCTCTAATTCATTGCAATGAAGATTTCTTTCCGAATATTAGGGTGTTGTTACAAATATTTGCCACTCTCCCGGTTACAACAGCTACAACTGAAAGAAGCTTTTCAACTCTACGAAGATTAAAGACTTACCTCAGAAGTACTATGATGGAGAACCGACTCAATGGTCTTGCATTAGCAACCATACAGAAGGATAGGGAAATCAATGTTGAAGAAGTCTTGAATCATTTTTGCAAGACAAAACTACGGCGGCTGGAGATTTCGAATTGGGAAAATGATTAATTTGAAGTGAAATATCTCTATTTTTTTGTAAATAATAGATAATATAATAATAATTCTTTGCCTTATTGTTACGATATGGTTGATGATTCTGTAAAAAACTTGCATGTATTCATTGTTCTTGGAAATTTAATCATAAAATAAATAATTATATTAAATTGATTTATTCGTCAATCTTTTAGTTCCACATTAATCGCCAAACCTTAACAAAAGTTTGTTTTGATGGGATAAAAAAAAAAAGTGTCTGCGATAAAAAATTGAAAGATTTATATGTATATATATGAATCTTTCAATTTTTTATCGCAGACTCAATGGTATAGTCAGCCCTTCGGAAAAGTTAGCCCCCCCCCTTTCAAAAATCCTGGATCCGCCCCTGTGTCACATCCTGCTCAATCCCGATAAATGGATTCAGTATCTCATTTGCATATTCAGACATTCTATTTTCTTGTTATTTGTTTCTCTTTATGTTCTTTGTTTATGTTCTTTAATAAATAAACTCAAATGCCTGTATTTTGGATGTATTGCATTTATTTCGCAATATCTCCTAAATTTTGTGAGCAGTGTACTATCACTTTTTTTCATGTTATTTTTCATAACAATCACTATTTTTTTTCCATGTTATCATAAAGCATCGATCTAATTTTATCTGACATTCGGTTCTTCAATTCAATAATATATTCTAATTTTCAGGAATTAAAAAGTAATTTGGTTCTGAAGGAAGAGTGGGCCATGATTATTGGTAATACTTTTGTATACCTTGACACCTTGTATGAGGGTTTCTGGCACTCCGGGAGATGTTCACTCAGTATTTCAACCCTTCTTCAGATGTTGATCATTATATTAAGCTTGGCGCATTGCTGTTGTCAGTGTCTTACAAGTAAAGATCACCGGAGTTCCGGTTCAGACCATGTGCATTCGAAAGATCTTCCATATCTAAGTCAATCAGCAAAGTTTTAGCGGTTTTGGAGCTGTGAGGGGTCAAAGTTAACATGGTTGCCTATGTGAAATCACTTATAAGTCACTGCAGAGGCTTGAAAGTAGCCTGCAACCTGAATTAACATGAGGCAGACACAATAAGCAGATATTGATTGGAAAATAAGCAGTAAATTGTTATTGATCAGATTCAAATCAGATACAAACGATATGAAGTTCAGAGAACAGGGCGAGCGAAAGGCGGATACTGACATGGTAAAGGGTATTACTGCGTCACCGGATTGCCGGGCAAGTGGCACCTTTCAGGAACGCTTGTCCCAGGGGGAGTTCACTGGTCGAGTTTGCCGGACTGACATCCAGCAGGAGAGGAGGAGGAGACGGTTAGTCCGGGAACAGGTCAGCCTGCCGGACACATGCAGAGCACCTTTTTCTGCTGCCTCTCACTTCTCTTTTTTCTTTTTACCTCTCCACATCGCTCTCCTTCTCTCTCACTCATCTTCTTACACTCTCCTCACACCTTCAGGTACTTTTCTTGTTATGTGATTTTGTGTTTTGTTTTATGTTTTTCCATAAATGTGCTCACTGTGAAGGCATTGACTCGTTCGTCCTATGTGTTTTGGTTGTTGTGTCTATCAATATGTTTGCATTTAGTTTTGTGTAGTGCTGCATGACAATTGGCAGTGGTGTCCCTCCCCCTCACTAGCCAGCAACGAACTGTTCCGGCAGCGCTTCCTATGTTCCCTTGGTTTGCTGGAATGGACGCATTGCCGGCTTTAAAAACAGCTCCTTCGGTGCGAGAAATCAGTTAGTCTTCGTGGCAGCCACCTGCCAGTTGGTTTCCAACAGCAGAGAAAAATAGAGATCAGTTCGTCCTCGCAGCAGCGAACCGCAAATTGGTTTACAGATGAAGAGAGAAATTCGTTGGTGGCAGCAAGCCACAAGTTAGACTCCAGTGAAGAGAGAGCATTTCGTCTGTGGTACAATGATATCAGGGAAGAGGAGATTCCGTCCTCAATAAATGACGCCTTCCGAAGTAACACTTGGATTCGAGCCGTAGCCAGGTAGAGGGAACGCAGCCGAAGCAGAGCAAGACTTTGTTTAAAGACAAAGCAAAAAAAATCGCTAGTTCGATAGTCAAATTGTCTGATTGTAATAATTTCTGTCAGTAATAGCTGAATAATAAATGATAGATAGAACATATATTCTTGTGTGTTTTAATTCTTTCAGGACAGGAAATCAATTTATATTATTATAATTTAGTGACTATTTTCATTCTAACCTAGTAAGCTCGTACTGTGATGACAACAACATTTCTTCGTTAAGTAAAATCAAGGGGCTACGCAACGTGCGATTCCTCTTTTATTTCCATTTGCTAATTTTTCTTTACGTATTCACTCAGAATAGGATGCATTAAGAAAACGTAATTTGAGAAGGTAAGTTCTAAATCAAATGTGAGGTAGTTTTATCAGTGTTTTGTAAATATATATACACTGTCCGGTCATTTTATTAAGTACACCTACCTAGTAGCGTATTGGGCCTCCTTTCGCCCTCAAAACAGTCTGAATTCGTCGCGGCATGGATTCCACAAGATGCTGAAAACGTTGTTGAGTTATTGTGTACCATGCAGACATGAGTGTGTCCCGCAGTTCCTGAAGATTTGATGGAGGTATAGGTCAGGAGCGAATACCTAATAAAGTGGCCGGACAGTGTATTTACAGTTTTATTGAATATATTTTATTAATGTGAAATGTGGTTCTTTTAATAATATCACGAATGGAAGAGAGGAGATTAGGAACAAATATAGAAATAATACGCAGATATACTATAACAACAATATTTGAAAAAAAAATAACAGTAAGCCAAATGTTACATTTTCAATAAGAGAGATAAACCTAAGAATGTAATATGTAATTAATTTTCTAGTGAAGATATTTCTAAATGAATTGGTCTGCTTTAGCAATGCTTTCATGTTAAATCTTAAAACCACAAATTTGCAGAAACTAATCAATTCAAGGTTTCGTCGTAACTATGAAATTTACATTCCCACATATGATTGCTTCGTTAAAAATGATATCACTATTAGTCGGCGCGAAAGACTTATTTCTTTAGGACATTGTATTCAAGGGTGCTGGTTTCATCATAGTCTTCACAGAACAACATTGACTTACAAATGGAATTGCAGGAAAGTTGTTGGCTCTAAGTATTTGAAAAGGTTTCCACATCATTAACTGTTAACTAATTAATTAAATGTATATATATTATTGCATTACAGAAACTACAATAACTTCTGTATTAAGGAATATAATTAAAATGACTTTAATTCGCTCAAACTTGAAATACAAATTGTAAACAAGATGGGGATAGCGATTAGTAAACCAATCATAATGATTCGCAACGGCTTCTGATACGTAATTTCTGTTGAAATATTGCTTTAATTTCCTTATAAATGTGATTGCTGCGAATGCAAAAGGCGCGATTGTTGTAATTGTTGTGCTCAATGATAATTTAATGAGATTTTAATGATGCTTGTCCAGAGACAGACGGAAAAACCGGGATTAGAAGACTTCCTATCAGAAACCTACAAAACGGGATTTTCGTATTTCTATTTCTTTAGTTCTGTCCTAATTTTACCCATCTCTTTCAGCTGGAAAAGGTATTAAAATGAAAAAACTGAAAAAAATCAATTCCTTATTCAATCTTTAGTCTGAGGAAGTAAATGTCCAGTACTTCTTGGTAAACCTTATATCATTGGGAATTAGCGCAAACTTTAGCATTCGAAATTTAGCGTTTCAAAATGCAAAATTAGGGTTTATATAGATTTTATTTTGTACATTTATAGATAGACTATCAATGATCTATTACTGAAGAGAAATTTTAAATTCAATTTAGAATATCGAATTTTTAGTTTTATTTTTAGTTTTTATAAAGGCTTTTGACTCAATTAATATCAATATTTTACTTCAAAAATTAGAGCATATGGGTATTAGAGGCCCACCTCTTGCATGGATCTCTTCATATCTGTCACAAAGACAATATCAGCTGAACATAAACGGATATTCCTCTTCAGTACATCACACGTCTACAGGTTTACCACAAGGGTCTATCCTTTCCCCCCTTCTCTTTAATTTATATATAAACGATCTCATTCTCACATCACCTGCTTCCAAATGTATCTTCTATGCCGATGACGGAACCCTGCTATTTGCTCATCCTAATGTGGAAAAACTCAAGCACGAGGTGCAGTGCTCACTTTTCTATCTTGAATCTTGGCTATCCTCAAACGACCTAACTTTAAATACAACCAAAACGGTTTATATGTTTTTCTTTCAAAGAAATAAAATACTCAACATTGACAATTTCTCTATCACTTACAACAACTCCTTCTTACAAGAAGTTCAATCCTTCAGATATTTAGGTGTTACTCTTTCACACGATCTATCATGGAATCTCCATGCACAACAAATCGCTCATAAAGTCTCAAAAAATTTAGGCATCATTAGGAAACTTTATTTTCTTCCTAGGCAAATACTTCTGAGTCTATATTGGTCGCTAATTCATACAAACTTGTGCTACGGTGTAATCATCTGGGGTACCACTGCCAAATTTCAAGAAAAAATGATACTTAAAGTCCAAAAGCATTTCCTAAGATTCTTAGATAGAAAGCCCCGCCTCTACTCTACTCAATCCCTCTGGACAAAGTATAACGTAATTCCTTTCGAACATATATATAAGCTTCAGTTGTCTCTTTTCACCTACAAAACAATTAACAAAAAACTATGCCCTTCAATTACTTTCAATATTAAACCCAATTCCAATTCTTATAAAACTAGATACAATCCTGTTCTTCTACTAACAAAAACAAGATCCAACTATCAAAGAAGAGCAGTCAGTTATTCAGCTCCTTTAAATTGGAATAAAATTCCACAGGAAATTCGTGATTGCACTTCTCTGACCAAATTTAAAAGAAAACTTAAACAACACTTATCTACTCTATTCAATCCTCATAAATATATAATTCCTTTCTTTAAATGAACCCAATAATTGATTGTAATCTCCCCTCTCCTCTCTTTCTTGTCACTCTCTCCTTTATTATTTCCTCCTTCTTCTATCTAGGTAAACGCCACCAGTCTAATTTTATATTATATAATTTTCTCAGCATATATTATAGTTTCTTCAATGTGATGAACTGATTTTTTTTTTCTCGCCCCCCTAATGTACATTGTAAAATATTTGTTAAAAGAAAGAGAAAAATAATCCAGTTTCTTCATCTTTTATTTTTTCCCTGCAATGTTTTTGTTTTATTTTCATGTGTAATTTGCCTCGATTCCGACACCCTTTTGTCTTCTCGACGGGATCACCCTTAAGACAACTGGGATGTCAAAACTGTAATCAATACACACTCTTGTAAATATTTTTTATTGGCAATAAAATTATTATTATTATTATTATTATTATATTTCTCTTGTTTACTTGTTGATTTTAAGGAGGGGGGGGGGGGTATAATTACTTATTATACCCATTAACATTGTGACTTTTTTTAGGCTTCTTGTACAGAGTTTAGTGTTTTTAAAAGAAACATCGTTCAATACCCTTTCATTCTCTTCTCCATGTGTGAATGAATTTGCGTTTGTGCTGTCCGTTCTTCCTTACGTCCATTCGTCCGTTCGTTTCTGTCCACCTCTAACAACTCGCGTACGGAAAGTCGGGTCGACAAACGGATTTCACCAATGTGGATTAGGGTATTTTCAGGGATCAATGCCCCCCCCCCCCCAAGTTCAAGATATTTGGCATTGTTTTCTTGGATATCCGCTATTAGCTTAAATGTCAAAAATGCAACCTTCTTATTTCAGTTCTCGTCTATGTCATGATATGTAAGTTCTCTGACTCATATCCTGATTGTTGTCGGTTCGAATCCGTGTTTTATTTTGTTTTGTTTTGTTTTCCTCACGTTCTCTTTATTTTTTTTTCTATCCTTTTTGTTATTTTTCTTTTCGTTAATGTACTTCCTTTTTTTTATTATTATGGGTCGCCCTTAAATTTATAATTTTGCACAAAATTATATTCACTTGTTTCTACTACTATTGACTACCGTGATAATTTTTTTTTTTTTTTTTTTGAAATTACATGAATCTAGTTATGAACAATTTATCATAAGAATATCCGAATCAAATAAATTTACGAATTGAAAATTCGTACTTAAAAATAGTCATCAAATTAACATATAATGGAAATTTAGATTTCATACATGAATGAAGCACTTTACTAATATTAATTTTATTGAAAAATTTAGAAGAAAAATTATACAAAATTAATTCTTTATTTTTGTTATTATTTTTATTAAAATTTATGTGTGTTAATTTTAATCTAAACTTAATAATATCTAAAATTAAATGTTTAGGATGAGTATTTTTTATTTTCTCAAAATCAAAACTCTTTAAAAAATATTTTAATTTATATTTATTTAAAAGAAATAAAAATTTTAACTATAGAGATACGATCCGTGTTAACATTATCAAAATTGTTTCCTAAAATTTTAATAAATTAATTAAAATCAATCTTATTTTTAAAATTAAATTGAGGAAATTTCGAATAAGTTCAAGTTTGTTTTAAATTTAAATTATCTTTTTTGATATTAAACAAATTA
>JAFIDM010010028.1:67082866-67110398 GCA_023159025.1 Thereuonema tuberculata | reverse complement strand
TAGATTGTCGTTTCCTGGCCGTTCGCTAATATTGAAATAAAAGAGAAGCGACCTCTTCTATCTCAATGTTAGCGAACGGTCAGGAAAGGACAATCTACAATCTGCTTTGCATTCTGGGAGTTTCAACTTTAAGCGCGAGCACTGTAATAAGCTTATAATGTAGTGACAGCAACATTTCTTTATTAATTAAACGCAAATGGCGATCCAAAATGCGATTCCTTCATTTTTATTATCTGTTGACTACAGAAAAGGATGTTTTAAGAAAACTTAAGATAATCGTTACTATTGTTTACCAAATACAGGGTGATTATAATTACAGATCAACATTCAACATGCTGTAAAAAAAGAGTCACTGCTCAGAATGACCTGAAATTTGAACTGAATATCCTAGATAAATGGGGAAATGTTATGGAATAAAAAAAAAAACTAGTTCCAAATGTTAGCAATACGTGGCGTTTTAAGCGTCATAACGTAAATGGTTTCGGCCAGAAGTGACATTTGAATCGCAGTACGACGGCTATGGCGTGTGCTGCACATTAAACCAACTGTACTGTTCAATGTGCATGACTGTATCGGTTTTTTACTGAAGAAATGACTTCCATGTCCTAAAACAGGTGTGGCACTGTTAGCTGAAAGCCCATCCACCGCGGCAAGGTCGTAACATATCGGATGGGAAAAATCGGTTTTTAATTTTCCTGAGGCCAAAAACCGCACAAAAAACAACAATGAAATCGGTTTTTCATTATTCCGAGACTAGCGAAAGACATGTTCAATATGCTGTTCACTGTTTTCTGCCACAAGTAGAAACTGAGAAACAGCTTGCTTAAAAAACAGATCGGAGTGTATCAGGAATCATGTTGTGAATGTGTTGCTCAATTCATGCCTTCAATTCAGCTAAGTTTGAAGTCAGACCACTAAAATCAACATTTTTCAGATAACCCCACAGCCAGAAGTCATAGGGATTAGATCAGGTGATCTTGACTGCCAGGCATTTGGAAAATGACGGCTGATAATTCTATAATTTCCGAGATGCAGCTGCTCCACTGGCTTTGTAATGTGCGGAGGAGCGCCATCTTGCATAAAAATGATGCTACCCACACAAGCAAGCTGTTGAAGTGTTGGAATGACGTGGTTGTGCAAAAGACTCTTAAAGCGTTTACAATTGACGGTACACGTAACAAGACCCGCACGACCCATCTCCTCGAAAAAAAATGGCCCTACGATAAACGCTGGCGTCAACCCGTACCTCACAGTTATCTTTGCAGAATAAAGAGTTACTGGTTCATATGAGAACGGATTTTCCGTTGCTCATATTCAGCAATTCTGAGTTTTGCTAATGGAGATGGAAATGGGTTTCGTGTCTGGCAAAAATGTCTGTACAAAATGTTCCCTGGCTATTCATTGTCCACTTCCATGCGAGCAAGAAATTCTAGAGCAAACCTTTCTCTTACTGGCAGGTCAACAGGAAGCAAATCCTTAACATGGGTATTTTTGTTTGGATAGCAAGGCAGGATGTTTTATACAATTTTATGCACCATTTTCACAGACATGTTGAAAATTCGGGTTATTCCCCGTACACTGCACGTTTGCACACCACCCTTCGTCTTTTCGTGGACTGCTGTGGCCACATCCACTGACATCGAAGCAATTAGTTTTGCTTCCTCTGATAAAAAAACTTCACAAGCAGAGCGTGATCATTAAAGAGAGAGTTTTGGTGAGCGTCTGTGAAGCAATATGAAGTACCCCGCGTTTTTATAACAAATGCAATGTGTGGTGCTCATGGCACATCTTGTATTTTGTATTTTATGACACTTAAAGCGCCATCTATTGCTAACATTTGGAACTATTTTTTTTCTTATGCCATACCATTTCCCCTTTCTTCGAGAATATTAAGTTCAAATTTTAGGTCATTCCGAGCAATCGTTCTTTTCTTACTGCTTGTTGAAAGTTGAACTTTAATTAGAATCACCCTGTACACACTCGAGTGCAAGGAAATCGACTCGAACTGAAACGCAATGGTCAACCTTAAATTGTCGCAAATTTTTGATCGTTTGAAAACTGCCAATAATAAAATAAAAAAGAATATGCAATTCCCGTTCACGTGACACTCAGAACGCTTATTTTAAAGACAAGATCACAATTTGAGCTGAATTTAGCATTTATTGCAAATCAATGCATGGTGTTGCCACCTCGAGCTCTGATAACTCCGTTCATTCGCTGTCTCATTGATCGGATAATATTCATGACCTCATGTTGCGTAACATGGTTCCATTCCTCTTCTAACGCCCTCTTCAACTCCTCGATTATTTCTGGAACGGGATTTCTACCACAAACTCCTCTCTTAAGAATGTCCCAGAGATGTTCGATCGGGTTCAGATCAGAAGTACGTGCAGGCCACCGCATACACTCAATGCCAAGTGCATTCAGATAATCTCGAATAGCAACAGCAGCGTGTGGCCTCGCGTTGTCGTGCATCAAAATAAAGTTTTCTCTGTCGAATCCAGCGTACGACAATACTTATTGTTTTTGTACTTCGGTTATATACCGGTGAGCCGTCAATCGCCTCCTGTGGGTGCACCACGATAAACATCAAGTCAGTTTTGGCTGCAAGTGCCCATAGCATGCAGGAGCCTCCTCCATAGCTGACCGTTTCCTGGAAGCAGCACTGCGCAAATCGTTTAATAGGCCTACGGTAGGCACGCATTCGTCTGTCATTGTCATGAAAGTACATTCGAGTTGCGCCACAGGACAAAACTGAACTCCATTGCGCTACAATCCAATCAACATGATCGCGAGCAAATTGAAGGCGGCGGGTTTTCCGCTGGGCTGTGGTCAGAAGTGGTCCTGTTGCAGGTCTATGTTGTGTCAAATTTGCATCCTACAGCAACCCTACCTACACGACTGGACCTGAATGCCAGTGAAATTATGACTGTGTAGTGCAGTCTGTCATCTCTTGCAGTTGTAACTCGATTTCCACCAGAAGCTGGTCTCCGATGAAAGGCACCAGCCTCCTGGAAACTCCGACAGACTCGTGATACCGCTGACTGCGATGTAAGCAATACTTGCGCGACATATTGTTCAGAGTGACCCAGCTGTAGTAGGAACAACTACCTGCTTCACTTCCTCGGTTGTTGTATCCATCTTTGTGGAGTAATATTGACGATAGGATTCCAGTAGAACAATTTACATTAATGAAAGGATATGTAAGTCTCGCGTACACAACAATTTCACGTGTTCCCGAATGGTTTACGTACCGCCACGCACATGAACTTCATACCCTTTCCACCAGTTACCGGCGTATCTCAAAAACTTGTTGTCATATTATGACACGTTCGGTATCATGTGAACATGAATTTCATATTCGTTGTTAATTTATTACTTGTAGTTTTCAAACGATTGAAAATTTGCGAATATTTAACGTTCACCATTCCGTTTCAGTTTGAGTCGGTTTCCTTGCACTCGTGTGTAGATTTTTTACTTGATTACAGAAACTACAAAAGACTTCTGTTTAACGAGTTTACTTGAAATGACGTCAATTCGCTTAAAGTTGAAATAAAAATTAAAGAAAAACCAAAATTTGAATATCGTTTTTAATATTTTTTCAGCTCTATTCCGCTCTTACATATATCTAATTTCAGGTAGAAAAAGTATTAGAATGTTAAAAATTAACAAAATCAATTCATTACCTAATCTTTGTTTTGAAAAACAAAATACCCAACGAAATACCCATTGAGAATCAACGAAAACTTTTTTCCTAAATTTAGTGTTTCAAAATGCAAAATTAAGGTTGATGTAGATTTTATTTTTTGCAAGAAAAATATGATGAGTAAGTAGAATTTTAGTTTCTAATTTATTATTTTAAAATTTAACTTTCTTTAAATCGTAATGAAAATTCAATGCTTAAAAATATCAGTAAAAAGTAAAAATAAAAGCATAGTTTACTTTATTGCAAAGTTTACTTGTATTAAAAATAAGGAAAGAGCTTTCGATATAGTGCACTTGTATTTAAAAAGTAATTAGGGAAACTAAATAGGTATTTATTTATTTTTAAAAATATGAAAATCAAAGCAATATATTTTCATCATACAGATATTTTTTTCAAAAGATTAAATGAATTTCATATTCAATGTCTTATTTAGTTGAAACTTTTGATGATCCCAGATTTACTAAAATCCAACTTCCAAACCTTCGAAACTTATATATACAATAAAGAAAATTATTTTTTAAATTATGTATTCATGCACAAAGATTTATAACACTAAATGCATAAAATGGATTAGTAAGAGAAATAAATGTCCTTAACTTTAAAATTATGAACAGAATTAATTGTCGCTGTAATTTGTGAATTCCTAGAATCATGAAATTTATTTTGAATATCCTCTGACGAATGTTAATATGAATCCAAAAATATCGATTCTGCGACCTTGAAAGGTTTAGATAGATCACTAACATTAAGACATCTTTCACAGATGGTGGTGCAGAAGTGTCAGAAAGATGTCGTTTTTTGTATGTCTTTGTTTGACTTTCACTACAGCGATATCTTTTGATTGCCTCTACTTATGCAATTTCTTCCTGGTATTCCTCCTGGCTGTTTTGAATAAATATGACTAATGCATTCTTTTGATATTGGAAACGCTTCTGGAGAAAATTCCAAATTGTATGTTTTATGGGACGGGGGGGGGGGATTTGTAAAACTAGTAATATTTACTGTAATCAACATCCCACGAGAATTGGAAAGCAGAAGATCTTCACTACATAACCTGCCAACATGAGTGGGAAACGAAATTCGATAGGGTTTCATTTGTATTCTCCAAAGGAATACTTCAGAGAACATCATCGTTCGTTATTTATCTACCATTCTTTACCACAACCCCTATCAAAATATATTAAATGATGTGGCAATCTTTTCAAATATTTTGCGGCAACAACTTTCTTGTAATCCCATTTGTATGTCAATGATGTACTGAGAAGAATGTGATGGAGTGTTTACGACCCTTCAATGCAAAAGCCTGAATAAATGAATTTTTGGGGGCAATCAATAGCGTTTAACAAAGCAATCCTTTATAACAATCCTGTTTTATGCAAATTTGATGTTGTCAGATCTAACATGAAAGCCTTGTTAAAGCAGATGATTAAGTATTAGTAGATTCAGAAATACTCTTCATTAACAACGACGTATTAAATTCTTGGGTTTATCTATTCTATGATAGAATAGCTTTTGACTTACTGTGGGAGCTTATTTTCGAAAATTGTGGTCATACCATATCTGAGGATTAGTTTACAATCAGTTGGGTTTAAGATTCATTTATATTTAGTTAGATAAAGTTATTGAAAAGTTATTATAAAAACTAAATTATAAAATTTAGTATAAATTTTAATCTGATGCAAACCTATGATGATAACCACAGGAAACCTTAAAAAATTTATATTTTGATGTTTCGAATATTTAAGTATATTAGAAATGTAATATAAATTATTACTTTAAACAAAGTTATTTCCATTATAGTTAAAAATATTTCAGACCAACACACAAGGACAGTTTAAAAGCCATTTAACAATTTAAAGAAATGTACATCCGACCACTTTCGGATCACTGACGATCAGGTTGTAAGTGGCAAACTCATGGATGCAGGCGGTTTATATACAGGACATAACCAATGAAATAACAGAGCACATCTCATGACGTAGAAACGGCTAACATCTGGCGTAGACCTTAGGAACTCTCGGGCAATGGAGCAACTTTGTTCGACCGAATTTTAGTTTCAACTTCATAACCCTTAATGCTAGTACCCAGCCCAATAAAATAAAATTAACAGAAGGGATCGGCAATTATATGAAGGGATTCCTTACAATTCCTTCATAGCTCATTTGTTTCGTAAGCTATTATTAAGGTGTGCTCATAATCTAAAATATGACCATGATCTGTAACCGTGTATTGCCGTTAAATAATTTAAATCACCATTGGTACAGCGGTTACATGCTGTGTCTTGCATTTCATAACAGGCTAACTAGTCTCCCCAATATACCAACTAAACCCTTTACAGCATAACCCATATACAGCAACCCAAGGATTTTCTTGATGTCCATGAACCTTATCGTTAATGGATTTAGCTAAAGTGGATGTGATAGTTAATCTAACGTTAATTGGCAACAAAAGCTTTTCTAACACAGGAAAAATGTGGGGATGATATGGTTTTGAAACATGCATTGTAGTCTCGAATATAGGACGAATCGGAAGGTTTTATATGTCCTGCAACGCTTTCACCATTATTTCGAATGAACTGCAAGAGATAATTATTAGAAATCAAAGTGTGGTGAATGACATCTAATTCTTTTTCAAAGACCCCTTTGAAATAAAAAGCTTGAATGCTCTACTAACAGCCATGCTGACGATATTAGATTTAAATGGAATGGGTATAATGAGTCATGCCTTTAAGTTAATCCACTAAAGGTGGGTTTCCTGTAAACCTTGATAATAAATTGTTAATTGAACCAGATAATGTGTACGTCAAAAAATAGAAATTCTGTTTCCATTCATTTCCAATTTAAACTTAATATTGAAATGAATTTCGCAGATGATATCTTTATTTCCCAATTGGATTAAATTTTCTGTGTAAATTAAATCGTCAACAAAGCTGCTTGCAAAGGGAAATGTGAATTTGACAGTGATCAAAAAACTGAAAAGCATTACTCGGCAAATAATGCTGAGACCGAAAGGCCCATCAATAAACCCCTGGGCTGTCTGAATTAAGTATCATTAAATCTAAAAAAATTGCAAATCATACAATAGAAAGGACTTAATCTTTATCCAAGATATCATTCACTAAGAAATCCTTCCCAATATAGAATATGCAGTCTCCATCTTCAAAATTTATGTTTCACTATTATCAACAGGAATCATCTAGTGACGTTATCCTAAATAATTATTTAACACCAATAGTTTTCAGATAAAATTTTAAGTTATTTAACAGATAATACATTATTCAGTTAAATCCTAAATATATCCTTTGTTTCACTTTGGCGTAGCAATCTGTCTTCAAGGACTTCTGCTCGCCAGGTTATCATTTAGCTTTTCTATTACTTATTTATCCACAATTCATAATTCACAATTCACATCTCTTCCTCCACCTACATCCAAAAAAGAAGAAATAATCATTTTGGAAATTTAGTGACTTTTTGACATCGATTTAATTGGTAATTCTCTCTCCCATCCCCATTATTCAAAAAATGACTCGAGTTTTCATTTGAATTGATATCGTAACCCTTTCTCCTATTCCAGTATGAGTGAAGTCATTGATTGAATGTTGTATTCTAAATAAAAAACAAAATCACTAGTAATTTTCTGGAAGAATAATTTTTAAATTGCCATCATTGTTTTCGAAGTTTCCTAGATTTTAAATATTAACTTGGTTTATATAATGAAAGCCTAAAAATTCATCTTTCTTCTGAAATATAAATAAATCACAAAAAACCTCTTAAAAGAAAGTACGATTGTTTTCAAGTTTGGGTTTGTTTCATGTTTGTTTCATGTTTGTTAAAAGAAAGTAAGATTGTTATTCACGTAAGTTTAAATGAAGTTATTACTTTATTGTTAAAAGAAAGTAAGATTGTTGTTCAAGAAAGTAAGAATGTTATTCAAGTAAGTTTTGAACCATGTTTGTTCACGATTGGAATTCTGTTTTAAATGTTTAGAGATAATGTTAGTTATCTCGACATTTTCTGTAATCTCTAAGAAGAAGGGTCCTGCTAAAGGATTCGAAATATTGAGAGGTTTTTTGTGATTAACTTGGTTGGCTAAATTTGCTTTCGCATTAAAAGAAAACAAGTGTATTTGTGCTAATTATAGACTTTTTTTATATTTTCAGAGTCTTTTATAGATTATATTAAAGTGAAAGAACAGCAGTAGACGAACAATTAAAAAACAATGTGTTTATGTATAGCAATAACGAGATTACTACACTTTGCTTATGTTGATCCGAATGTGAAATTGATGTTTCACGTTCAGGAAATGCGTCAAAAAATACCAGGAAAATAATGCTATTTACCTTCTAAGGTTTTATATTGAAGTCAATGTATTTTTCAAAGAAAGTCAAAAATTAGTTTAATTGGTGACATTCGAGAAGTGGCGGATTATTTTTTGGTTCCTGAATTTTGTGAGTTTTCGAAATCATTCAGATTTTATTAGAAAATACCTACATGAAGCATCGAATTTGCTACATACAATGTAAAGGAAATTCCTAAAGTTTGAAGAATTGGTTATTTTTGATTTATTTGTTTATTTTGATGAGCATTTGACTTTCAAACACTTTTAAAAGGAATTATCTAAAACAATTTAGAAGTAATTTTCGAAAAATAATGGCAAAACAGTTTTGTAGATTAACACAAACAAATTATTACAAGTACCATTCATCATCACCTGGATTATCATCAATGAAATACCACACAGTAACCGAAGATACCGAATTCACAAAATAACGCATCGCTTTCATGTTTTCAATAACAAATTTAGTAATCTCTTCTAAGCTTAATAGGAAAATAGGAACATAATGAGAATGTTATCTAAGAAATCTTTTACAGTGAGAAGAATAGCAAATAGACGACGCTGTTCAAGAAAAAATGTATTTGCATGGCAAGATGAAACGGTGAAGAATTCAACGGACATTAACATACCTGGAGTGAAATATATAAATGATAAAAACTCACCAGTGGTATTGAGAATACTGTGGACTTTAATACTTGTATTTGTTCAATATCAACAATTTATCAGGTGATAGACAGAATCTTGTATTATAAAACAGAACCTCATGAGGCGAGTGTCCAAGTCAGAGCTCAACAGTACCTTAAGTTACCTGCTATTACCATTTGCAATTCTTTCGCAATGGATTTTCTGCTATATTTTGTGCAATTATCCAAAGCCGAAAAAACGAACTTAGCTAAAAATATAGATTTCTATGAAGAACAGAAGAAAACGGGAATATCTAAACAACTGATACAAGTTGGCAGTGCAGTAAGTAATTTAAATAATTAGTAAGTTTAATTGAATAATTCTTAATAATCTATCATTTAATTCTTCAGGAATACGCAATTTTTGTTAATTCTGTAAATATTTTCATCTGTAAAGTTTTTAGAGACTGTAAAGTAAGACAAATAATTATATCGATATTTAAGGTTTGTATCTGAACTTAACAATAAAATTAAGTGGATAATATTTATGGTTGAAAATTCTGAAAAAATTGTAAAAATATTCACTGTGCATTACAATGAAACAACTGATAAATGTAGACAGTGTAGTAAGTAATTTAGATAACTTGAAGTTCAATTGAGGAATTCTTAATAATCTACCATTTGTTTCTTAAGGAATATGTCGGTCTAGTTTTTGTTAATTCCGTCACTATCATTACAGTTTTTATAAAGTTACTTTTCAAAAGAATTAACTGAAGAATATTTATTGCTGAAATTCTGAACAATTTCATTGTTTGGGTTACATTACAATGTTTACAATGATTGTTGAAAAAGTGATAATCAATTTTTGTCCAGTAATTTTTTATAGTTTTAGTAGAAATTAATAGTGATGTTATCATTATTTTTTTATTATATTTCTTAGTATATTTTTATCCTATTTCCATAATTTTAATAATTTTTAGTGTGATAGTTACGACGATCCCTATAAAAGAGAATATGAAAAATGCGACTTGAAAGTGAAAATCGAAGAGATACCAAGTTATTTCCAGAGGTGCTCCACTGATTCATTTGGTTCGTTATTAAATCAATCTGTTATTTTTTAGAATAAAAGATCTTCAAACATATTTTGTAAAATATCATCATTTGTTGAAGTTCAAATTATTTTATGTTAACAAAACAAAGATAGAGTTGGTTCGGATATTTTCTTTTCCCATTCAGTGTTTGGAAACAGCCTAATGTAGTCATAACAAGCATTCGCAAACGACAGTGGTTTACTTAAACCCCATTTTTAGACAATTGCAGAAATTCATTATCTGGTTTCTGATAGACTCACTGCCAAAACATTAGCACACCCAGAAGCAGCATTCGAAATGGAGTAACACTTGGCAAAGGCAATGAGGATGATGATGCAAATAATTGACTACAATATTAGAGGAAAGAGGTCGGTCATTCTGGTAAAACACCAATAATGGAGGTCAATAGTCGTTTTAGTACTGCGACCTACCAATCATAGGGTGCATACATGCGGCGATACCACTTGGTATGGAGTCATGGAGACGTCTAATGCTATCCTGTGAAAGATCCTCCCATTGCTCTTGCAAAAGCGGCTGATTGCTGAAGCTGCCGTCCGAGTTGGTCCCATATATTTCATTGGGCCACATTGAACCCGGGCGCTACAAGGAAGGGTATCGACAGCATCGAGACAGTTCAGGATTCGTACTGTATATGGGAGGGCATTATCTTGTTGGAAAATGGACCGCTTAATGAAACTCTCCAAGCAAGGAAGCATATGAGGCTGCCGATTAATCTTGAACATATCACTATACCGTCACTGTTCCCTTGATCACTACTCCGTTAATGGAGACCGAGAATCGTAGAAGATGGCTCCCAACACCATGACGCCACCATTAGGATTTTATGTTTCTCCATACTCTAGTATCATGATTATCCTATTCATCAAAACCTGGATTCTCACTAAACACGATTTGTTGCCACCCCACAGCCGTCCATGCTACACAACTACAAATGAGGTCACCAATGGTTGGATGTTGACAGCACACAGCGTAAGAGACACCGAGAATTCAAATCTCGTTTTGCACGTATCCTCGCAATCGTGCGGGTAGACACAAGTTTCTAGTAATTCAGCACCTTATCTACGGACAACACTTTTGCATCAGTTCGGGGCTCTCGGACAATGACGCGATCATCTCTTCTGGTAGTTTATTTAAGTCTTCCACTGTCTTCTCTGTGTATGTGTTTGTTTTCTTACGTCTCCATTGCTGGCAACAGCGTCCAGGTGGAAAGGCCCAAGTGCAATCATTTCGATGGAACTATAAATCTTCCTCCCATAATCCAACGTGTCGCCTCTTTCGAATTCTGTCATTGGTTGAAAACTGCATCGAATGCATTATTGAAGCATACTGGAGAGTACGAGAACTGCATTCGAAAAGCAAACAAAACAATAACAGAAAGATAGATGAGGAAATACCCCAGAGTCTCATCTGCAGTAACTTCGCCCAGTCACATCAAGCTACAAAACAATAACAGTGGTTACAGATTGTCGTTCACATGCTCACAGATGTCATACACAAATTTTATATTTCATTACAGCTCATTAAAGAAGCTGTAAAATTTGTGTATGAACTTGATAATCAAGTATTGTAAACAAAAAAGGTTTATTGGCACTTGATAATATGTTAATTTTAATTGAAACAATATTTCTGCTGTTCCAATTTAACGATAAAGTATACTCACAATATAATGGTCTCTTCATTGGGCTGCCTTCATCAGCAAATCAAATTAACAATAATAGAGGGTAAAAACAAATTCAAGCTAGCAACTCGCTCAGCTTAGTAAGAATTTGTTTGCATTATATTATTGTTTGCCTTCGGTTCTCCTTAAATGAAATTATTGGAATTTATAAAGTACAGTAGACTCCCTCTTAACCGGACTTTGTTTAACCGGATCTCCTCTTTAACCGGCCAACTTTTTTTATCTTTAAAGTATAAAAAGATTTTAACGTGTGTTTTTTTATACTTTATATTAAAAAACAACTATAACTCATGCATAAATCAATTCATTTATAAAAAGGTTTAAATAAAACATGCTAAAAAAACACGATACATTAAAAAGTTCCTAGGACAGGACAGTTTCAGGGAACATATTCCCCATCATCAGCAAGACCGTATTTCCAATACAGTTGCAAGGGGTGCAAAGAAAGGTATTTTGGTTGAGGGACGAAATCATTTAAATTATTATTTGTTGTCGGTTGTACCAGACGTCTTAAGAGTTGAAAATTTGTTCAAAATGGCGAATTGTGGGAAAGAAAGCATATAGTGGTGTTCATGGAGTTGCGATTAGATGCCTAAAAAAAGGATTGATAAGGGCGAAAGTTTGCTTATTTCACTTCCCCGATTTAACCGGATTTTCGCTTAACCGGCTAATCCTAGGTCCCATTTATTCCGGTTAAGAGGGAGTCCAGTGTAGTCAAAAGGAAAGAAACTATTACAAAGTCAAGAAATGTCGACCTATGAAAACATCAGTATCTTGATTTCCTTCCAGTTATATATCGAGCACGAAATTGGATATAAATTTAAATAACAGGAAGATATCTCCTTTAAACCTATGAGAATTTACTTTCAGATTTCCGTGAAAATGAAGCTTTATCTGTGTCTGCATTTGTGTTTCGTTTATCTTTGGTTGGTTGAGTCATCAAATATTTAATTAGATGAACAAAGATATAAGGATATACTTGTAGCCGTTTCTCCTCGCATCGCAAAAGATCAGCAACTTCTACAAAACATTAAGGCACGAATCAGGAAAAACGTCATTATGATGAAATATGTAACATTCGCAATAGTATTCTGTCACTCGTAATAACATCAAAAGTAAAAACAAGATTACTTTGGAAATTAAATAAATACATTGGTGATTAGAAAATTCCTTATGAATATAGACACCAATAAATTACGAAATTTTGTCTACCCCAAAAAATAGTAGATAGAGACGCAAAATTAATGCACTGTAATAGTGGAAATTTACAAAGTCTGTGTAATGTCTGATAAGCAAAGATACTGGGCGACCAATATATGGTGCTGCACCATCTTGCATGAAAACTATTGTCTCTAAATACCCGCGTTCTTGCAAGGCTGGAATCACATGGCGTGACAAGAGTTGATAGTAACGTGCACTTGTAACATTGCACAGGACAAGACCTACAGGTGTCATCTCCTCAAAAAAATATGGACCCAGAATGAAATCCGCGGAAATAAAAGTAGATTCACGGATTCGAACCGATAACCTGCAGTAAATGAGTTGAAGACCTTAAGCATCAAGCTACTGCTGACAACAGAAATGAGGTGGTTGCATTTCTAACATTTAAGCTAATAGAGGAAATCGAATGAAAAAAAATTGCCAAATATCTCGAACATGGGAGGGGATGGGTGTTGATCTCTCAAAAAAAAAAAAAAATTCCAACACTGTTTGGGCGTTTGAACACGATGGTGAAGTCTGTTTGTCGATCCGACTTTCTGTTAAGGAGATGAGAGGGATGGACAGACACGGACGGACAGGATAAACGCAATAGCTACCGATTTTAGTCGCTATCATAATATTGCTAAAAACCATCATCCATTATTTTTCAACATCCAAACAAACCTTACTTGATACTGTATTTGAAAACATTGGACATCAAGAATTTCCAAGGTTTATTTGAATCAAAGAACATTAGGAGTTAGCCAAAGCCTCTAATGACATGTAATGTTGACATGTGACAGTGACATATAAAATTACATGTTAATTTTTGTTATGTTATGTACTTATTCATAGGTTGCAAAAAATTCAATTCGAAATATTCACATATTAGTCACATTTATTTATTTTTAAAAATAAAAAGGAGCTTTTATAACCTAGAGTATTCATTCTACACATTTATCATGTGACTAAAGCTAAACGTGAAGTGCAATGTAAGATTCATGAACTTTTACATTTTTAAAATCAGTAAAAAAAATAAAGTTCCGTTCATTTCTTTTCAAAATCTTTTTCTCACTTAAATTTTACTTTATTTTTTCTTATCAACATTTCAATTTCAGACACAAACCCTTGCAATATTAGCAGAGATAGTAACGCATTTTATAGAAAATAAATTATGGGAACAGGATATTATAAAATGTAATATTGATTATTTCTGTCGTTATGTAGATGACACATTTGTTATTATTAATAAGAATTATGTTAATGAAATTTTAACAATTTTTAATAGTGTTAGCAAAGAAATTCAATTCACTATGGAAAATGAAGTAGCTTTTAAATTACCATTTCTCGATGTATTGGTCAAAAGTTGCAGTTTTTTGAAACTACAATTTTCAGAAAAATAGCCAACGCAGATATTACACTGAACTTTACAACTGTGGTTTCATCGAGATATAAGGTTAACTCATTACGATGGGCCATTAATCAGGCAATTAATATCTGTAGTAATGAAATATTACTTATACATGAATTGCAAAATATACGTAACATTTACACTTTTAATAATTACCCTATGACTTTCATAAATAAGGTGATTAATAAGACATTAAAGGACAATAGATATAAACTGAACAGCAACAAAGAAAATAAAGCTGAAGTCATATACATATCACTATCATATGATGAGGACATTAATGCTGGATTAGCACCATTACTGGAAAAATTCAACATAAAATTAGCTTATAAAGCCAATAACACCATTGAAAGGTTAATTTACGGAAACAAGAAGAAAGTAAATAATTTGGACAAGTTCTACACCATTTATTGAATAAAACCTAAAAATGGATGCCCTAACTGAAAATATCTAGGAGAAACAAAAAGACAGACTAATATTCGAATGAATGAACACTATACTGCTATTGAAAAAGAGGATTTCAAATATCTAACAGCAATACATCAAAAGGATACGGGACACAAGATCATAACAAACAAGCCAATTGTTTATGGTCAGTAAAAAGAAGATTATTTACGTAAATTCCTCGAGTCTATCATTATTAACGTTACTAATTGTTATAATAATGAACTATCTATAAAGAGTGTGTTAGATTATAACTTATGTTAATTTGAATTATTATGAAAATGATTATTAATTACGATGTTCTGTATTGCGGGGCTGTTATAAGCCTATGTTTTTCCGCTTTATTTTATTTACAGTCTGACGATGAATCTTGGAAACATGTTACTGTTATTATGTCTTGGTTTACAAAATTATTTCTTTTTTATTGGTGTGAATGTCTTATAATGATTATATTATTACATACACTATGAATAATAATTCAATAATGGTTTCTAAAAATTATTCACGATAACTCTGCAATGTCTGGTTTTATGGTAAGTTCGTATTTGATTGAAACTTAACTGTAATTTTCTATAAAGAGAAGAAATTATTTTAAAAAGAAGATATAGATTGGTATAGTAACGTTGGAAGTATCGCTAGCATTAGGGTTGTCAGTTGATTGAAACCTGATTCTCAATGATTTTGAAACCTGACACTCCATTTTAGCACTACTACAAAATACTGGATCTCGATTAATTTTTTAGACACTCACATCGAAATAATAATAATAATTATTAGTATAAATGTTCCTATACTCCGGTTTCCCCAGCTAAGATAAAATGGCGAATTAAATACCAAAGCACATGTTGCGAAGTGTTAGAAAGTATGCAAGGGTGTTAGTGAAGTTAGAAACATGAATTTCCTAAATATGCGCATAGTGTTCAGTACCACTGCCTTGTAAAGTTCTGCATAAGTGTTTTAAAGTCCTAGTGTGCTGAAGCTGTGGTGCAGTGTGTGTGAGGCACAATACCAGTGGAGGACAGGACGATAAGTACAACAAGTACTCGGTCCTGCTTCCACTGTTTCTGGAGCTCGTGTGCTAGGTCAATGTATTTACTGATCATGTCCGCGTGAGATTTCTAGATGTTCTTGCTGATAGGCACTACAATGTCATGGTAAAGGTAACATAAGAGTTGGCGCCGGGATAAATGGAATGAAGAATAATAAATGAGAGATGAAGACTAGTTACTATTTAAATTATCTTCAGTAATACGATTAAAACTGGATACAATCTCATAGAAACGATGGCTTGACAGATAACTACTATTGACAGGAATTTAACTAACTAAAGTCTAAGAAATTCAAATTCCTAAATTCAATAATGGCGCTCCATCTGTTCCATTTGTATTTACAGGGGGAATAACTGAATACGCTGTCTTCTAATTGGAATACAGAAAACCAATAATATCGTGCTTTAACTTTAAGGAATTGATACCTACTTTTCTTGGCAGTATCAACTACCTAGCAACTTTATGTAGTCACTGGATTCTACATAGGAATGTACAGCTAAAATCCTCCTAAAATTTCACAGAACAAAATATTTGAACTTTATATAGAAAAAAAACTTAGTAATAAAACAACAATAACAACAAAACAACAACAATCAACGTTATAGATTACTAAGCCGTCAAGTATAAGATTATAGCTTATTATGCACATGATAAATAAAGTTCAAATATCAAATATCTATGTCATCAACAAATTGTGTAGAAAAAACTTGATAATAAAACGAACATCATCTTCGAATGATATCCAATATTTCGTCTTATTCCAAAGACTTTTTTAAGGTCTTTTGTTTTTTATTTTTCATTATTTGTAAAGAAAATACAAATAACGAAAAATAAAAAATAAAAAAATAAAACATTAAAGGAATGAGAATTACCTTTCTCTCTCAATCCTATGAAATAAATATTTAAAACAAAATCTTCCAACAGCAAAATAAAACAACAATAAAAGAATAAAGCGTAATATTAATACAACATTCGGATATAAATTCGGTGAGCAAACAATAGTGATATCATAAATGTAATCAAATTTGTCTCTATTAATACATGAGCAGCAATTAATTAAACATGATTCTAGAGCTAATCTTTTATATTCCTCTTGTAAACTATAAATAATATCTACTATCAGGTCTGGATTGTGATTATGTCTGAGGCCCGTTCGGATATTTGTTTATTATTACTACGAAACGCACGAACGTGTTCCTCTACACATTCCTTTACTGTTCTACCTGTACTTCCGACATAAAATTGCTGGCAATCTGTACACTTGAATGCATAAAGTACACCCATTTTTTATAAATGTATATTTCTTTCTTTCTTATTTTGAATAAGACATTATCTTTTCAGTAAATTAAATTTATGTCATTTTCTTTACATGCCTCTTTAGCACATTTGAGAACTTTTAATCCCATAGGTAATATTGTACATTTTTAAAAATCATTACTATCTCTAATACTTCTCTTAATAAAATTTCTGTTCTTAAAATATTCTCTTGATGTTCCTTCTATGAATTCAATCGGATACTCATTCATTCATAACATGTTTTCTAAATTATTAATTTTTTTCATTCCAAAATTCCTTATTTTCCGTATAGTTGGTAATTCTTCTTAAATGTCCCATGATGATAGCCTTTTTTGTTGAACGCTGATTTGAAATAAAATTTAATATATGATTGCCTTGATAATTTTTGTTGAAATGTTTATACGTTAAACCTGATATATCATTTATAACAGTAATATCTAGAAAGTTAATTCTTCCATCATTTGCTTCTTCTATTTTGAAATTTATATCTGTGTGATATGCATTTATATAATTTAGGAACCTAGAGAAATGTCTTTTTGTTCCCTCCCATATGACCAGAACGTCATCTACATATCTTCCGTAGATGAAACTTGCTTCTTTCCATGTAGTAATATAATTCTCTTCAATCCAATTCATGTAGAAGTTACACACTGTTCCCGATATGGGACCATCGGGAAACCTTTATTTTGAATTTTCTTTAAAAGACCTTGAAAAAGTCTTTGGAATAAGACGAAATATTGGATATCATTCGAAGATGATGTTCGTTTTATTATCAAGTTTTTTTCTGTACAATTTGTTGATGACATAGATATTTGATATTTCAACTTTATTTATCATGTGCATAATAAGCTATAATCTTATACTTGACGGCTTAGTAATCTACAACGTTGATTACTTTTGTTACACAGATTGTGTAACAATTTTAAAATACGAATAATTTATTTTATTTTATTTTAAATACGAATAATGAATTTACCTTTTGACACTTTTTCATAGCAGAAAAACCTTAACACTACTGTTTGCTATCAACTAATATAATTTGCTAATTTCGTCTGCCTGTTTGTCTGTCTGTCTGTCCGTTTGTCTGTAACTCGATATAATTAAGCTATTAAGATAGATCCAAGGTTCTCAATGATACCATTGAATCAAGGGTACTCAAATTGATGAAATATTAGTTCATTTTGTCATTCCATGTTGTTTCCATGAAATTTTATCCTTGGAAACTGACCTAGACAACTGAAAATATACGTTCAAAACCAAATAATTTTGTTACCACTGCACCGATTTTAATGAAATTTCGCATACTTACTCAGTTTTTTACGCTGATTTTGAAACTCAAAGCCATTTTTGCCGTAGAAGCTTCGTTCACAAGTTAGCGCAGTATTTAGATTATACAAAGATGAGTTTTAAATGCCTTTCGGCGTAATGAGTCAAAAATAATAATTATTCTTTAGATAAATTAAACTTTAGATATGGTTGATATTTCGTTTTTTTTTTTGTTTTTTTTTGGTGGAAAACGATTTTTTAGATTAAACTCTCAGAACCTATATTACAGGTGAGAAGTAGGGGAGAACGGGGTCAATTCTAACAGTTTTCACTTATATTTTTTTTTTCAAGAAAATAATCAGACATATACAGAAATGAAAAGTATGTAAGGTTTCTTCAACATTAGGTGGACTTACACAAAAATTGGCAATTCGTCAAGCCGATATAAAAGTGACAAAAATTTTTTAAATGGACACACTACAAGTGATACATTTGACCCCAACTCGGGAGCAATTGTAACTGATAGCAGAAGGAAATGAAATTGGGATAATACAGTATACCAAGATTACTTTTTGTTTACAATGTTCTGTATTTCAATCAACATCATCAGAATAATAATTTGGGCAGTATATACTGCTTCACAAGGAGTGCAATCTTCTTGTGCCCATTCGGAGCAAGACAGGCACTGAACCCATTTCTCATTGTGTTTGCTGTTTCTGTAATCTTCACAGCACACTAAGCAAAATGTTTCCTTTTCTTCATTTGAGGAATCTATTGCAGCCTTATTACTAGTCTTAATCTTTTTGCAGAGTTTTGATGAGTCTTTTTTCTTTGACCGCCCCTTTGCCTTTCCGTTTTAGCGTAAAGATATCCCTACTTGCAGTGCTCTTGATATTGTTACTTTTGTTTTTGTATATTATAATTATATAATTATAATTATTTCAATAGGCTTTTAAATAAATATGAGTTGGGCTCGTAAATAAAATAAGTAGGATTATGTTGTATATTTTTTAATTAATCATTTATTTATATTATAGATTGAAAGTAAAAAAAAAAAATATTTTTTTTATTTTTTTTGCTTTAGAAATAATTTGGCTCAAATAAGGAGCCAAGGAATGAAGACTGGCGAAATCTAAGAAAAACCTGAGAAGACGGTTACTAAAGTCGAAAATTAAGAAGAGGCAGATTTACGAAGGCTATTGCATTTTTTGTTGGACGCAGAGTGGAAAGGTCGAAACTTAAGAAGTTTGCCCTGAAGACTAATAAGCGAATCAGAAGAGAAAAAATTACTTCACGCATGAGCCTACCTGCAATTAATTGGAGTGGACGAGTAATTATCCAACCAACTAATATTGGACTAATTCCTGCATATCAAAGATCTCCTGAAAAGTTTTCAAGTAACCAGTGAAAAGAATATCTCCGGTGGATCCGAGAATTGGATAAATGTTATTTAACCGAATGCAACTCATTTGTGCTTCGAGTGAAGGAAAGTTCCGGTTAAATTTATTATTGAATTCGTAAGTAGGAATTCAAACAGTGAATGAGTATTTTGTGTGCAACTAAAGGGACAAATCAACCCTCGCATCCCATTCCTACAAGGGATATGCACAAGGAGTGCGTATTTCGAAGTGCCTTGAAGTTATTTTAATAGTGCTTCAATTAAAATAGCAGATTATTATAAGGTGTAAACCAGTTAAGTGCCAGTGTTAAAGCGAATATCTGTGAATTGGACAGTTACATTTTGCAGTGCGGGTGCGTTCGCAGCAAGAAGACGGGGCGCATCGGACAACATTGACCCGGAGAACTTTTCGTTATTATTGAACTGTTAAGAAAGCATCAAACAAGTGATTTAAATTGTTCCTTTTCAATATGTACAAATAAAATTAGTATAGTGTTATCAAATTCACTCTGCTAAATTATTATTTGGATAGAAGGAATTAATAAAACCCTCCTTCATATATCTTTATCTATTCATCAGGCTTTGCAACGTTTGATTTCCTATTATTTTTTCACTTTAAACTGTAATTTAATGTTTATTTAATTTAATTATATAATTTAATTTTTAAAATATAGGCCTATCTATACAGAATAAGTGGCCTAAAAAGAAAAATATAAAGAATGGGCTCAATTGTTACAATTGTTCCCATCAGCAATGTTATAATCGTACCCAACAGCTGAATTCACATGTGGTGTTCAATTATTTAGCGCAGGATACAGCCATAGCGTATTTTGTGACACAGAAATGTAGCATTTCTATCTGCCTTCTTTATATATATTTGTCTAATTTTTATCTCTAATACATTTGGTTACAGTTGATAATTAGTATAACTAAGGAAACTTACTTTTAGCAGTAAAAACGATGTTTTTGTAATTATCTTCAGAACAAATTGAATGGCTATCTTTTTTCGGTAAATCATTCTTGTATATAAGACGAATCCCCATGCCAAAAATTGGGATTTAATGAAAGTTTGTTTAGGCTATAGAGCGCTTGTTACAATTGCCCCGTGTTACAATTGACCCCAGTCTTCCCTACACCTAAATAGGTCTGATAAACTCTAAAAAAAAATCAAAAAACGGTTCTCAATGGTACCATTGAATCAAGGGTACTCAAATTGGATGAAAATATTAGTTCATTGTGTCATTCCATGTTTCTATGAAATTTTATTCTTGGGAACTGACCTCGACAACTGAAATTCTAACAAAACATACGTTCAAAACCAAATAATTTTGTTACCACTGCATCCATTTTAATGAAATTTGGCATACTTACTCAGATGTTTACGCTGATTTCGAAACTCAAAACCATTTTTGCCGTAGAAGCTTCGTTCACAAGTTAGCACAGTATTTAGATTACATTTACTTTATATTTGATAGTTGATAATAAAATGATTTTTCAGATTTGTTGCTAGTTACCATACAACCTAACAGCTTCAATAAAAAAAAATAATCTCATTTCAACAAAAGATCAGCACCATCCTCGTGCATTCACTGCACTATTGTTGAAACAATGGTCATGCATTTCATTATTCATATATCACATTTCTCTATTAATGTTTATCTATAGTTGCGAAAATTCAAATTATTATTAAAGAAGAAATTTCACTATTATCTCACAATATTCAATGAAATAAGGGCGTTTTTGCACTACTAAGAAATACTGGATCTAGATTTAATTTTTAGGCAATCATATAGAAATTCTTATTATTATCATTTTCTTTTCTTTTTTTTCTAAATATCCACCATTTATGTTGTAAAGGAAATGGAAAAATAACTAAGTTTTTTTGATAAATTTAAATTATTAAACATTTGAGGTATTACTATTTGTAGAGAAAAATAATGAAATAGCAGAGCGGAGAATATTTTTTTTTTTATTTGTATGAAAATAAAAATTATTTACAGTATGAGTCTTTTCATTTATTCACTTAAATGAAAAGAATGAAAGTTTCACTGTTCAATAAATCACATCTTTGAAACATAGTTCAAACAATTTAATTCTTCTTCCTTCTCTATGCGTTGATTCTATATTCACGCACTTCTCAGTTATTATCTGAATTCGCACTTTTACTGTTATGAATTCTCATTGTTCATTATAACAATTTCACTCTCCATCCGCATACTAATTATATGAAGCACAATCGATAATTGGCTAATAATTTCACTTGTATAATTATTCACTTCCACTGCGATTGATTTCACCTTAACATAAATAATTCACTTATTGATTCATGCCTTTGAATCAAATAAGATAGTTCAATAACTTATTCTTTAATTTCTTTACTTAAGAAATTCTTTTCTATTCGAAGCACTATTAAACATATAATTTCAACTTTACTGAAATTAATCTTGACACTGTCAATCAGTTATTATTCAAATTTCTTTACTTGAATAAATAATTCGTAGCACTAATTTAAACGCACTTCCTATTCCCTTGGAAAAAAATCTGTTCCATTTACAACTATCCTCTTCTATTACTACCAGTTAATACTTTCCAAAATTACTGTATCTTCCTATCCTCTTCCAAAAATATGAGTAATAAATAATAATAAGATAACTCACAGTTTGTTGGTAAAATCTAATGTTGTCTTCTTTCCCATATTGTGAAGTTGGTTACTTCTGCGTTGACACTCGCATCCCTCGTTAGGAAATGGTTCGGTCCGTTTCTTCCACTTAATGAACGCCTTAGAATTCGCTATTTCGCTTTCTTACTGTTATCAGGGAAAATTAACCTTTTACTATAATTCTCATTACTTTGTATCGGTACGGTTGGCATTTACTTCTATAATAGGTGGACGCTTAATTCTCATAAGGTTTAGATACCTTGTCCCTTTCAATATCGGGTCTCTGACTCCTGTTGAAATTTCCCGGCATTAATTTCCATTGCCGATGCGTCTTGCCACCACCGAGTCTGCTTTCGTCATTTTACGTCAGCAACAATCTCGTGGCAGATCTCAGTATCTGCACATTTTGAAAAACTCTCAATGCCACCTTTCGTGACAAACTTTTATCTGCTGCATTCTTTGATGACGTCTCTGCGATGTGTGTATCGTCTCACAGAATCTCGTTCATTTTCCTTTTTCCCTTCATTAGTCCGTGAGAGTGTGTGGGTCTGTGTGGTATGGGATTCAGGCTCATGTTCGCTTTTAAATACTCTTTATGACGTCATGTAATAAATTCAAATTTATTACTTCCTTTAATTTTCGTTTTCACTGTATGAAATTATGTTTAAAGCATTAATAAAAATAACTTATAATTTTAAATATAAAATTATCCACACACTATTCATAATTATAATTACTTTTTTTAATTTTATTCTCTCTCTCTGGTGTAAACTGTCTTTACGACAGGTTTCAATTGGACGTTCTCCATTTTCTTCTATCCTGTGCATCTTTCTTCAATTGTTCATACTTTCTTCCTCTTTTAACATCATCCAGCATTCCAATCCTTCTTCTTCCTCTTCCTCTCTTTCCTTCTACTTTTCCTTCTATTATTCTTTGTCGTAGGCAATTTCTTCGTAGCACATGTCCTAACCAAGATGTTTTTCTCTTGCGTATGGTTTCTAACAATTTCCTTTTTTCACCTATTCTTGTTAAACGTCCTCATTCCTTAATCTATCCGACCATTTCACTTTTAACATTCTTCTCCAGAGCCACATTTCAAAACTTTCTAGAAATCTTTCTTCCTTTTTTTTAATAGTCCATGATTCACTACCATATAACATCACACTCCATACAAAACATTTAGCAAACCTTTTCCTTAATTCTATTGAAATGCCTTGTGCTGTCAACAGTGCTTTTACCTTTTCAAATGCTCCTTTACCCATTGCTATTCTACTTCTTATTTCTTCGGTACAACTTCCATCCCATCTCACCAGACTTCCCAAATATTTAAAAGCCTTTACTTGCTGTATAATCTTTCCCTCTAAGGAGATATTCACACCACCTTCTTGCCTGCTTATTCTCATCACCTTGGTTTTTCCCACATTTAAGTTCATTCCAAAGTCTTTCCCAACTGTTACTATACTGTCCATCATTTTCTGTAACTCTTCTTCTGATTCTGCCAACACTGCTTGATCATCTGCATATTTAATGGTTTTCAATCTCTCTCCTCCTATCACAACACCTCTTGCTTCCTCTAAAGCTTTCGCAGTGAGTTGTTCTGCGTATACATTAAAAAGCACTGGGGAAAGACAACACCCTTGTCTAACTCCTCTTCCAATACCCATCTCTTCAGTTTCATCATCTCCTACTTTTACAGTCACCACCTGCCTACAATACATCTCCTTTATTAGTCTTCTATCCTTCCAATCAATGCCAATTTCTTTTAAAATCCTCAGTAGTATATACCAATTAACCTTATCGAATGCCTTTTCCCAATCAATAAAACAAACAAATAAGTCTTTATTCACTTCTAACATTCTTTCTCCCATCATTCTCAAACATCCTATGGCATCTCTAGTCCCTTTTCCTTTTCTAAAACCGAATTGATCTTCTCCCAAATTTTCCTCAATCTTCCTTTCAATTCTTTTCAATATAATCCTTGTTATTGCTTTTGTAGTATGGCATATAAAACTAACTGTCCTGTAATCTTTACAATCTTTGGCATTACATTTCTTTGGTAACGGAACCAAAATAGTTTTAAGCAGTTCTTCAGGCCAAATACCTGTATCATATATCATATTGATCAAATTTGTTAATCTACTTATTGTATCTTTTCCCAAGTTCTTTAGTGCCTCAGATGGTATTCTGTCGCATCCCATCGCTTTCCTTTCCTTGAGGTCTTTTATTGCTTTTTCCACCTCCTCCCTCAATATCTTTGGTCCTCTATCTATTTCTTCACATTCCCTTTCATCTTCCAGATCTATTTCAGAATGTCCAGCTTTACTATCATACAACACTTCCACATACTCCTTCCATATATTTTTGTGTTCTTCAACACTTGTTGTTATTTTCCCATATTTATTTAACATACCTTGCTTACTTATTTTCTTTGTCTCATTCTTTGTTAATTCTTTAACTATTTTGTACATTTCTTCCAATCTTCCTTGTTTTTCTAAAATTTCCACCTCCTCACAATGTTTCTCCATCCATTCCTTTCTTGCATGATCAGTTAATCTTCTTAGTTCATTGTTGAGTTTTTTATATTTCGTTTGTCCTTCTTCAGTGTTTACATTCTTCCATCTTCTCCTTTCATCCATTTTCTCTAACATGTTCTGAGTAATCCATTTCTTCCTGTTCTTAGCCTTTTGTGCCACTCCAACCTCTTCTTCTAAAGCTTTCTGAATTGCATCTCTAATATTATTCCATTCTTCTGTTACTACCTCACTCTGTCTTATATTTGCCAATTCTTCCTCAACATATTTTGAATACGCTTCATTTTTTCCTTTCTTCAATTTTAATATATCCCAATTCCTTAACAATTTTCCTTTTTTTGTAATATGCTTCAGCCGTGTTCTTATTTCTGTTACCAGAAGATTATGGTCTGAATCAGCGTCCGCTCCTGGATATGTTTTTGCCATTTTAACATTGTTTTTAAATCTTTGGTTCACAATTACAAAATCTATCTGATATCTGGAGATATCGCCGGGGGCTTTCCACGTATATAACCTTCGCTGATGATTCTTAAACCAAGTATTGGCAATCCATAAATCCAAACGCTCACAGAAATTCACTAATTTTTCTCCTCGTTCGTTTTGTTTACCAAGCCCGTACTCCCCAACTACCTTTGTCTGTCCTACACTTCCCACTACACTATTCCAATCTCCCATCATTATGGTTCTCACTTGTCCCTTGCCATTCTCTTCATAGACCTCCTCTATTTGTTCATATATCTTATCAACTTCTTCTTCCTCTGCATCTGATGTTGGCATGTAAACTTGAATAATGAGTGTATCTATCGGCTCACTTGAAAACTTAATAGCCAATACTCTATCACTAATTGGCATAACTTTTATTATATTGTTATCTAAATTCTTCTTGTACATCAATGCTACACCATTTGTCTTACGTTCCCCCCCTTTGTATATTATCTTATAGTCATCCGAAACAAATTCTCCTTCTCCTTCCCACCTTACTTCACTTAATCCTAAAATACTAATGTTATGCCTCTCCATCTCTCGCTTCACATTTTCCAATTTCCCTTTTCTATTCATTGTCCTCACATTCCATGTTCCTATTCTCATTCCTGTTATCCTTTTAGCCTCCCCACTCTTTCTTGTCACATTGCACAGTTTTCCTGGGATAGTGCCCACCCGGAGATCCGAATGTGGGCATATTACTCCGGAATATTTCTTCTCAGGTCTTACCATACTTGCGATCATTGTCCAATGGAACCAGGGATACCACTAGGGTCTTTAATGCGGTGGTTTCCCTTTGCCTTCCGCATCCTACGCCGTTGACCTTATGGTTCATCCGCCTTTAGGAATAGTTTCCCATTCCAAGGGCAAGAGGGTGCCCTAAACTCTGTCCGCTCATCCACCCTCCAAAGAGGCTGTTGGCACTTGACAGAGGGGATCTCCTTATCCCGGGAGATACTCGGTCGTCAGAGCCTCTTCAGCGAAGCAGGGTGCACCACGTGCAGGCGAGGTTGACATTTGAGTGGAAGAGTCTATTTGAGCCGCATTCCACCCCTTACACCTATCTTTAATTTTATTCTATCTTTAATAAATGTCATGATTGTAAGACACAGTCGACTTATGAAACGGAAAACATAACTTTAACTGTAAAAACGGAACATGTGGTTTCCTATCTAACATAAACAAATGGAAATGAAATTTATCAATAAACTCTCATCTCTAATTAGAATTTCTAATGAAATAAATGGTTTAAAGACAATGATACAAAGTTAATTTGGTAAATTTATATCAACTCAATATATCAAATTGTAAGAAATTATGATTTTGTAACAAAACTTCGTATTATTCTTATTGATGAATAAATACAATTTTAGTCGTTAGATATTTGTTTTGATTCTGTTACCGTTAGTTTAATCGTTTTCTTTTTTGATTTGATTCGAATGATCCAGTCATTAATAAGAAATATGATTATTAATTAACCAATCTAAATCATTGTGTATATCCGTTAAATTCTTAGTTTAATCAAAGTTACTTAGTCAAAGTAACGACTTTGATTTCAGATTCTCTGGAAGACGCCTGATCTTCCTTTCTCGCGTGAACCCTTGCTTCTTAGATTGTGATCGGATACATAACAAAATCAATAGGGATTTACTTTTTATAAACTAATAGTAACTCTTAAATTTCAGCTTCTTAGGATATGTATTTGCATTGAAGAGTTGAAATTCTTTTTTTTTCTTTTTACGAATCTTAGCAAAACTATTCTTAATTGATGCTACTGGAGAAAGTAAGAAAATAAACTTTAGCAAAGTGAAATAAGAGAAATTCTATAAAACACATACTCAACATGTTTTATTATATTCAATTGTTCGTATAAAAATAAGAGTTTGTAAATTAATTGACTGTTTCGTGGGTCCTTAATTGTTTATCATACGATATTTATTTCTTTATACTTCATAATATTAGGTGAGTCACTGAAGTACCTTGGAGTGGCCACATTTCTATACGTGAATGTTTCTCTTGGAAGAGTGTTCACATATACAATAACAACGTAAATATTACATTCAAGCAAAAACTGTATGTAAGTTTATAAATAACGAATAGTGAATTGTCTTCATAAAATTATTACGTTCATCTCAATTTTAACTGACTAAAGATTTGAAGTTTCTGCATTGTTACTAACTGTATTAACTTTTTGATATTTAGTTTCACCTGCACAACAAGGAAGAGATTCCGATGGATTTAATGATGATATACTACATGATGCTACCTGAAGCTAAAGATTGGGTATTCTCAATACGATATAGAGTGGTAAGTTTATCATAAATTCTCATATGTATCTTG
>JAFIDM010010028.1:67022301-67054285 GCA_023159025.1 Thereuonema tuberculata | reverse complement strand
GAAATACATACCTGAAATTATGCCGTGTATTTTTGAAACACCCTGTATATTAATTCCTAAATATTTATAAGTTGAGACAATTTCTATTCTTTTGCAGTTATAATCTTTCGTTAAGATATTGTTATTCTGTTCTATATTTGGACATTCTATTCTATGTAGATTAATAATTACATTGTATTTATTTTCTTATTTTTGTTTTTGATTTTCATTATTGTTGTTTTTTCTCCATTTATAAATAAAATATAAAAAACACACATATAAATTTCAAATAAAAATTAAAAAGAAATGAAGGCTTTCAAATCTACCGGAGATTCATCATCAGCATAAATTTTTTAATGAAGGTTCTGTCTTATATACATTTATTTTTTAAAACTTAAACCAATCAAATACAAGCAATAGAATATTGGATGATGATTGGACTATTATCAATCTTGATTAAGTATTCATGGAAAAATAAAAAAAATGTGATTAAGAACAAGAGACCCCCCATATCACCATATATAATCTTTTAAGAATATATATAATTAATAAGAGCATATCTTTATTTTTATTTTTATTTTCAATTATTATTATCAATTAAATTTATTGCATCTCTTCTTTTGTTTATCTTTTTCCTAATTTTCTTTTTTTGGATTCCTGCAAATCTACGGCAATTACCATTATATAAATAATGTTGAATATATTTATTAGGAACAAATGAGTTATAAGAATCTAATAATTTTATATATAGAGATTCAATGGCTTCTCTTCCTTGTCTGCTCCCCCATTCGTCTAATATCACATACTCTTTGAAACTTCCAATGTGTCCTTTATCATACATGTGAGCCGCAATAAAGGATCCCGTGGAGATTCCCTGTTTTTATGCAACTTTTATGCTGCCCAAAACGTTTTTTTAGAGTTAGCCCACTATTACCTATATAGAAACAATCCTTCTGTTCACATGGAACAAGATAAATACAACCTTTTTTATTGTCGTTTATTTTTTTAATTTTGTTATGTTCAATCGGGTAAATCAATTTGTTATTTAATTTGTAACCCAATTTTATATGCGTCCCAAAGAAAATCTTTCTTAATTGATTATATAACACCGGATGAAACGGAAAGGTCGCCCAGATTGCTCCATTCTTTTCATCTTTTTTAACATCAGGGTTATATATATTCTGCACAATTCTACGAATATTTGAATCCATGAATTTTTTTGGATACCCATTATTAATAGAATCTTTCCTAATGTTCTCCAAATGTTTATGGAAGAGTTCCTCTGATGAGCATAGATAAAATGCTTTTCTTACTTTTATTCTAATCAAATTAATTTTAGCAAATCGGGGGGTAGCTGAAGAATAGTGGGTAATAGTATTCCCTGATGAAGGTTTAGAATATGGTTCTGTAGTTATAATTCCGTTATTTTATATTGATCATAACATCCAGAAATGGTAAACTCCCACTATTATTTTTTTCCAAAGTAAATTGAATATCATTTTCAAGCGAATTAAATTGGTCCAAAATGATATGTTCCGAATTATTGCGAGCAATAATAAATATATCATCCACAGATCTCTGGAAGAAATATGTGGAATTGTCAAATTTAATAAAAAACATGAATTCTAAAAATTGCATCCCAATTTCGGCTGAAATCATGGAAGAGGAGAGACCCATAAAGAGACCAGAATGCTGTTAAACGATCCGATTATTTGCCATAAAAAACTGATTAGCAAATAAGAATTCTATAAGGCAAATTAAGTCAAATTTTTCTTTTGAGTCCTGATCCCCTAAGTGGAAATCTAAAACCCTTATTAGTAAAGGATACGTAATAGAAGTGAAGAGATCCTTAACATCTATGGATAATAATGTACTCTTTTCTTCAATTTTTAGAGTGCTCAATTTTTCACATAATTCCTCCCCATTTTTTACGTAACCTATGGATTGATTTTTAAATTGTTCCAGTTTCTCATCTACCATTTTTGATATTTTCATTAATAAGGAATTTGCACAATTAATAATCGGCCTAGTTGCGAACTTATTATCAGGATTCTTAGGTTTATGTACCTTCGGCAATATTCTTATTTTAGGGAAAGCATAGTCCTCATTTAAGATTTCATTGTCCACAATATCTTTTTCAATTCCGATTTTTTTTTGCAAGTAATCTTACATTTCTTTTCATAATTTTTTCAATATGTTCTAAATTTTCATTCAATATTTTGTAAGTCTTCGAATTTTGAATATGAGCCTCTATCATTTCATTATATTCCTCTGTATCCAAGATTACCATGATATTACCCTTATCAGCAGGTACGATCCTTATATTTGAATTATTACATAATTTTTTATATGCAGCCAATTCCAAAGGGGATAAGTTGCTCTTCTGAGATTTTTTGTTATCTTGCATAACCAGAGTTCCAACTTGCCTGCGTATATCATTCTTTTGTGTAATACTTATGCTACTTTTTTTCAAGGCTATCTCAGTAATAGCGACCTTATGACAAGTATTGGTAGGAAATTGCAATAAATTAAATTTCTGACCCTTTGCTAAGACTCTCTCTTCCGTAACACTTAAAGAATAATTAGATCCATTAACAATCGAGGCTGCCCCCTGAATGGGACTGCCCCATATTTCCAAAGATAAGTTAACAAATTTTTTTATTTGGCGTTCTGTTACCAATTCTGAAAATCTTAATGCTTTTCTAGCACCTATACACCGAATTGAAGTATAATCAACATTTTCCAATTTCTGGAATAGTTGCCGAGATATTCCATTTAGGGATTCCAAAATTATTCTTTTCTTTTTGTAATTTTCGATTAGTCTTATATTCAAATACTGCCTTTGAATTTGTAATAATACAATTTCCAACAGTTCTATCATTACTAAACGGAATATACAATCTAATAGGTTTAGGAACTAGATTATGATATATACAACATCTATTAAATTTAATAGCCAGCTTCGTTGCAGCTAATTTTTTATGTAATGCATAAAAATTATTCACTATTGAATTAATATATTTAGGGTATTTCTCCATAATTGAATAGGAAAGATCAACTAATTCCGAAAAAGAAAACTATTAACTAATTGATTAATAAGAGATGCAAGAAAGGGATGAATTAGTAAAAGATAGACAGTTAAAAATAGCTGATCCCTTGGGCAATTCAAGGGAGGGTCCAGAACAGAACCTAATAAGAAATAACAGGGTTAATCCCTAAAAAAACCAATGATTAAAAAATTATTTTTCGTGCGTTTAAAAGCATGGTTATAAATAAAATATAAAAAACACACATATAAATTTAAAATAAAAATTAAAAAGAAATGAAGGCTTTCAAATCTACTGGAGATTCATCATCAGCATAAATTTTTTAATGAAGGTTCTGTCTTATATACATTTATTTTTTAAAACTTAAACCAATCAAATACAAGCAATAGAATATTGGATGATGATTGGACTATTATCAATCTTGATTAAGTATTCATGGAAAAATAAAAAAAATGTGATTAAGAACAAGAGACCCCCCATATCACCATATATAATCTTTTAAGAATATATATAATTAATAAGAGCATATCTTTATTTTTATTTTTATTTTCAATTATTATTATCAATTGAATTTATTGCATCTCTTCTTTTGTTTATCTTTTTCCTAATTTTCTGTTTTTGGATTTCTGCAAATCTACGGCAATTACCATTATTTTTTCTCCATTTACTTTCATTTTATTTTTAAATGACCATTTATTTATGTTATTTAGATCTTTTTGTATATTATCTTGGGCTTGAAGTTGGTTTTTGTCTGTTGTTATTAATATTACGTCATCAGCGTACAGAAAAAACCTCTGAATTTTTTATATTTTATATTTTTGAGTTTATATAAATATTAAATAAGAGAGGACCTAAGCTTGAGCGTTGTGGAATTCCTCTTTTGGAGTTATATAGTTTACTTACATTATTTTCGATTTTAATTCTATCTCTCAAATAATTTTCTATCATTTTATAAATGTTCCCTCTTATTCCCATTTGTTTAATTTTTTGTAATAAAAGTTTATGATCTATAGAATCAAATGCTCTACTAAAGTCAATAAATGCTATGTATATTATTTCTCCATTGTTTAATGATTTGTTTATATTTTCATTAACATGATTCAATAAATTTATTGTTCCTTTATTTCTTTGATGTGCATACAGATTTCGATTTCATAGCTTCCTTTTACTCATAAATACTTTTTGCTAAATAACTTTCTAATATTTTAGAAATATTTGAAATTAGTGAAATAGGTCTATAGTTATTTAGATTATTGGAACTTCCTCCCTTATATATAGATATTGTATATGTTATTTTCCATGCATTTGGGTATATACCTAATTTATGAATTTTTTGAAAAAGTATTTCGAGAAAGATAGATATTGTTTCTTTTATACTGTTTATATCAATTAATTTTATTCCATCTGGACCATATGAATGATTTTTTTGTGATTGTTTATTATTTCAATTATATCTTTTCTATTTGGCAACATTATAACCATTGAGTTTTTTTCTGATTCCTGTTCTTCATTTTCCATTTTTCTTATCTTCTCTAATTCTTCATTACTTTCCTAAACATTTTGAGTAAAAATTTTACTCAATTTACAAAATAATTTTTTAATATCATAATTTTCTAATAATACTTTTAATTCAATTGTTTCATTATTATTTTTTGTTTTCTTATTATATCATTATTTATAATTTTCCACACATTTATATTGGCGTTAGGATCATCTTTAATCAATTTTCTAAAGTATTTATTTTTTTGTTTTTTAATTTGATTTTTTAACCAATTTCTTTTTTCCTTATATTCTATTTCCAATTTTGTGTTGTTTTAATTTTTATGTATCTCCTATAAAAGTTATTTCTTTTCTTGAATCTGTTTCATCAACTGTGGGTTCATCCAATTTTTTTTGTATTCTGTATTATCTGTCTCACATATATCCTTTCTACTATTTTCTTCTATTGTTTCTCTTCTTATTTTATATTTTGCTCTTTTTTATTATTTTATTTAACTTATTTATTATTTTATATGGATCTTCTTCATTTTTCTTTATTATTTCTTTTATTAAAGTTTTCAGTTCTGTATTTAGTTTCTCTATATCTATTTTTACATTATTTTTCTCTTTATTATTTTTTTTCCGTTTGTTTTATTTGTAATTCTTTCTTTTCTATTTCAAGCAGGATTCCATAGTGGTCAGAAATGTCCCATTGTATTATATTCGCATTAATATCAATATCTTCTGCATTCGAAAAGCAATGATCAATACATGTGTTAGTAATTGATTTAGTAGTGTTTACTGATCTTGTTGTTTTGTATACATTATTTAAATATCCAAGATTATAAAATATGTTTTTATATTCTATACTTATTTTGTTATTAATTTTTTCTTCTATATTTATGTTTGTGTCATCTGTACATATTAGATTTTTTTTTTCCATTTTCTTGTATGTGATTTATATTTTCTTTTATTTCTTTTATAAATTTATTTTTATTCGTTAATTAATTATATATATAATTAATTCTTTTGATGAAGTGAAATTTTTTTAAAAGTGCAAGTTAAATTTTCGTGTGTTATAATATCTTCATTTTTCGTTAGGATATTATATTTTTCCCTGTACCATATCATTATGCCTCCTCCTCTACAATTTATTCTTAATTTTTGTTCCTTTTTAAACCCTTTTATATTGTATAAAAAGGCTTCCTCCTCCTTTATATTCACCTCTACCAATATTATTATATCTATTTATGTTATTTTTTTACCTATATTAGCCATTAGGTATGCAATAGATAAAAAATATTATTCTATCATTTTATTTATTGTAAGTTTATTCCCATCTAGATATTTACTAAGGGCCCAGCATGTCTAGTTGTTCTTATTCCACACTTAACTTTAGATATACATCAATCTTAAATTTCAATCTTTTGCACTTGACTTAGTGATAATCTTATCTTCATAATCTCTATTTTGCAATCATCATATTTTACTTTAGTCAGTTTTGCGTATTATCTTCTTATCTGCTCGCGAACGGGAAAGAGTCGTGACAATGTTCGTACACTGAAATACACGAAAGAATACAGAATGCAACATTTCTATCTTCTTTTAAAAAATTCTGTCTAATGATTACACCAATGTTCATCATGATGATACGTACTAAATAAAACAGTTTTATGCCATAATTTCCTTAAAATGTCCATGACAATACGGGATAGCTGTTTTTATTATTAAAGATTACATTCCAAGAAAAAATTCTGTTCTTCTTTAGCTGGATCAACTATTACATATATTGAAGCTTTCCTAGCGTCGACAAATGAAAAACAGCCAGGTGAGGGCGGTATCGTACTATGAGCTTTCGGACGTAGACTCCAGGTCCATCTTCAGGAAAATGAATGATGGAGATGTCGGGGCCAGAACCTTTTAAAAAGTAGCTGTTAGAGCTCTATGTGCTGCCCATCAATCGGAGCAGGTTTCCCCAAACCATTGGCTCGACCAGTATAGCTGTAGCTCAGCGGAGCCACAGAAACCGGGGAGAACCTCTGAACACTTACCCTACGAAACTGGTGTCTCTTAGGAGGCCTTGGAAGCTGGGCACTTCCATTCAAGACCATATTGACCACACGTACCTGGCTTCTGTAAGAGAAGGAGGCGCTCGGCCATCCTGCAATGGTTACGTCCAAATGGCCAAGAAGCCGGGCAGACAGGACGGTAGAGCCACGCCATATAATGTCGTATACTATGGCATCGAGAAAGTTCGCGAGGTAAGTATTCCCGCTCTGTGATGCCTTCAGCTGGGTGCCGAACTAGCCGTACTCAAATGTAAGAAGCCTCTCGGGCTGCGGGGAGTGCAGATGTCATTTGAGCGGCCATCATTGACGGTCTAGCATCTGTTTCCCCTGTTATCGAACCTAACCGACTCAGGTTACCGTCAGTTCCATGTCTGATAACAGTCAATCTGCATCGTGACATCGCTTTAAGTAACGGGAGGTATTTTAAAGCCCTGGTTGGCCAGGGACTTAGGGGTCCTCTTTACCCAAATTCCAGTGTTTTAGCCGGCTTTCAGCCGTTTCCATCTAGCACCACGAGGAGGCAACACTGAACGGCTGGCGCCAGCCGTAGGTCCAAGGGAGAGGGAGCTCCAGGGAGCCCCATCCCTTATCTAGCGGCCCAGGTAGATTCTCAATTGGGACATTGTAATTTCTTAGTGACACCTGGATTTCCGCCCTCCTGTCGTCTAGAGAATCACACAAGAAGCGTCAGTTAGGGGGGAAATCATGCCAGTGGGTTGGCGGGAACCCGCTCTGTGCGGTCGCACAGAGAGCTCTGACAGCCGCTTTTTTATAAAGAGGTTCCGGCCCCGACATCTCCATTCATTTCCCTGAAGATGGACGTGCATTCCACGCCCGAGAGCTAGGAGTACTACAACGTCCTCACCTGGTTGATCTCCCGAAAAGAATTTCTCATACATACCTAGTTTTGAATCCAAGGATTTTGAATGATGTTCAGAACTTGTAGCTGTTTATTAAAGTCCAAAATCATACCTAAATTCTGGAAATTCGGAATGAGTAGGGAAGCCGAACCTTGGTTTGATGCACAGTTGAATCAAAGTTGAAGCAGGGATAACGAGATGCTTTCTCTAAGTCCGTAACCTAACTTAGTATTGAGATCACATACTTGAATACAATTTAGGAATAAAATCTAGCTGATAAAATAAAAAAAGAGATCAAATACGTGAGAGCAATTTTATACATATCTGAACTTTATATTTCTATGAACTTTTAGGCAATGATTATTTGTTAAATTTCTCTTGCTAATTTATCGTAAATAATAAAAATATTTTCAGAAGTTTTTAATGTTTAATTCAAAAATTTCATATTTATTATCAATGCTCAAGAAATTTACTCGCCATTGCTTCTTGGGCTAATGGCAGATGATGAGTGGATGTTAGGCTCTTAGGAGCAAACCTGTTAATAAAAAAGTGAAGTAATTGCAGTTTGTCGAGTGGCTTCTGAAAATGATAATAAAATCACGAAGCATCGCGTTTTGCTGTAAATTAAGTTTTTTGGGTGCCGGGTTTGAAAACCAACTGTGTGCGATTACGTTTTTTTGACGTGAAGTAGAATTAAGTTTGAATTCTCAAGCAATGAGTATTATACGGAGGGTTAAGATGGAACAAATTGAAATGCTTGCTAGAACAACCCTTTCTTCTACCATCTTGTTGTATTCAATGTGACATCCCTTAACCCAAGCAATAGTAATCTATTGGTCAGGCGTCGATGAACCGAGCTGAAGGATATTACGTTTATTCCGATGCCATGTGCTTTTTTTTTGTAAAAACGTCATTGATGTTTGCGTAGTGTGACTGGACGCCTTGTCCATGTGGTTGTTAATCTTCCCAAGTCGTTTCCATCGTCTTGGGATGTCCTCGTCGTATCTGCAATTCATCGCATATATTTGGAAATCGCCTGCATTTATCTTCACTTTTCGAGGAATGTTACAGCCACATTAACTTGCCAAGTGAACATTAACCAGCCACATCTATGAAACTTCTCGTTTCACTCTCGGACAAAATCAGAGTATTCTTTATCAGTTTTGGAGCGGTAATATACTGCCCGAAATTTGTTGATATCATTAGATGAAACCACGCTTCATCTAGGGTCTTAACAAATTTCAATTCTTCACCTCTAAGAAAACGTTCATATTACTACGGGCATTTGTGAATCGTTCAGACACATACCGCTCTGGCTGCTTGTGACCTACTTCTTTTTGCCGCCTCGTTATGTGCAGATTTTTCTCGAATGATACAACCTATGGTTCCGTGTGATGTTCCCAGCTAAATTGCTATAGCAAATTGAGGATGTTTTTCTTCAGAGTTACTTCCTTCACACATCGTACATTGCTTGAGGAGCGGGTTGGCTGCGAACTATTACGACGACGTTTCAGTATACATCGGTGAAATTTTGGAGCCGGATGTCTGTTACTACACATCACATGGCCAACATTTCGACGACTGATATTAAATCCCTGTTGTTTAACGTCTCTTACGATGACGGAATAGAAGAATTCGCCTTCGTTAAGTCCATTAATGTAGCTTTTTCAATAGCAATTCAGTTTCAAAGCCATTAATAAAAATTCTTTATCCCACTATTACAATATAACAATTAACTGACTGCCCGCTTCTATTCGATCCCGTGACGATCGTGCTGGGGTCGTTTGAGTTCTACACATTAAGTTCAATTTGTGCCAACTTAACTGATTCAATTCTCCGTATTTTCATTTTTTATTGCTATTAAGCGTTTAATTCAGATAATATTGTCATGTTTTACTATTACTGTTGTTTTTTTTTTAAATTTCTGTAGCTGAAGATGAAAAATCGAATCACAAAGCCATGTATTGATTTTGGAAGTGCTTCAAGATGTTTTCGTAACTGCATGAAGAAAAAGATTGCTGAAAAGATAAAATGCAAGTACGTAACTTTAATGAAGTGCTTAGATATAGATGGATTTTTTTTATTTCAGATCTCTTTTTATTTAGAACTAAGAAAGAAAATAGAACATCGAAAACATTCATAATAATAATTCCTATTTTTTCTCATCTGAAGAAGAAAGCAAGATAGTAAATTGAATTACTGGAATGAATTTACAGGATTAGGAGAATGTTTGTATCTGGTTTACTGGCCAAAGATTTCTTGACACCTGGAGCGAATGATAACAAATATCGCCTCAAATCCTGACTCGAAATATACAGCAGATTGTATATTTCAACCAAACAAATTCCAAAGAAAAAAAGAAAAAAAGCCTGAACATGAAACCCCATTTTGCTGCCCCTTTCAGAATGCTACTAGAGGAGATCTTACCTTATTCTCTCCTTTTACTTGATGCATTTAATGTTTGAGATAATATATTCTGACGTGAAATAAAACGCAAAACAAAAAAGAAATAATGGCAGAAATTTGAATTTTGAGAGAAAAGTTGATTATAATTTGAAGATGTGTATAAAAAATGATTACTTTACATTATTCCTATATATATTTTTAATTATACGTAAGCCCGCACACGGGTTTAACTAATTAAAATATTTTGTATATCTTTTTTCTTTTGTTTAGTATTTTACGTATGTCTTTTGAGTAGATTTATATAATAAGGAAAAGGGAGAAGAGAGAAAATTGATATTATTGTAAATATACTAAATATTTTTGTGATTTTAAGAGAATAAATTCAAATTCAAATAATTATACGTAAGCTTATATAGAAATTTATATATAAAAAAAACAGATGGATAGATAGATCATTAAGACAAAATTTATCATTGAAATTTCAAAGCAACGGCAGTTTTTTGGCAGGAGTTCAATTTCTTAATTTGTGAATTTTTAGAAGTATTCACGTTTGAACGATTGAAAGGAAAGCAAAAAAAGCAAATCCTCGTCGATGATCAGTAATTGAAACGACAGCTAATCGTTTGTAGAACGATTATGTCCTTAAATGTAGAAACTTAATCATGTGATGGATAGTGGCGCCACCAAGTAACCAGTTCCAAAATAAAAGCGTCCTTATGGAAAGAGTATATGAACAGTTCAGAAGCAATGTGCTTTCACATCTCACTCAGTTACTAACCTTCCTAGTCTCCCGATTTAAAGGTCACTTGAAGCAAATGTGTGGTGAATGCTGAAGGAGTGGGTGTACCGGGCAAACCAATAGTGCAGCAATTTAAAAGAGAAAATCATTCAGTTGATACAGAACATGCAGCAGCTATTATTCGTAACATGATTAGCAGTGGCGGCTCGTGGCAGTGAAGTTAGGTGAAGAGCCAGTAGGAAAATAATTATTATATATAATAAATATATTTTATAATATATTTTATAAATATATTATATAATATATATTATAAATATATTATTATATATTATAAAAGCGTTATTTTGTCTGTTATAAGACTTTACGTTTTTCCAATTTTGTGACCAAACTATAAGAGATAGGGTGGTCATGTGAATGGATAAAATGTAGATCCTTTTAAGACAAACAAAATGCTACAAAAATCTTTCGAAAAAAGTTTTTGGTTTCCAAGATGGCGCCTTTTAAAAGGTCCAATTTTGACTTTTTCTCAATTTAAACGAAAAGTATAAAAGATGGAAGAGAACATTATATTGAGAAAATGTTGGTATTTGAAAGTTCTATAGAACGATATATCACTTATTCACAAACGCTTCAGCGTTTGCAAGATACATGCAAAAATGTGAATTTTCGGTGTGTGACGCCGACCCGCAATATATCCGAGTTATTCGGAGAAGCCACAACGGGCTGGGAAGTTATATATTCTCCGACGATCGCAACATTAATTACCTCAATAAATAAAGTTTTTTTTTTGAATGCTATATATGCAAGGGTTCCGGAGCGAAGCGACGGTACCCGGCTATTATTATTATATATTATAAAAACGTTTATTATAAAACGTTATTCTGTCTGTCATTTTGTAAGCAAAATGCTAAATTACAAATTACTGAAATGTTACTGAAATAGAGAATCTATTCATAAAAAATGAAAATATATTAAACAACTGTCCAACTATACTGATTGGCGACGTAAATATAGATATTTTCAAAATGAATAAAAACAATGTAGTACAGAAATACGTAAAACTTATCTGCAATAATGGTTTCAAAAATCGTCTTTACGGAACAACAAGAAACTGTACATTTCATGGAAATACGTAAACAAATATAGATTATATTTTCATAAATAAACATGATATCAAAACACCAGGAATAATATGTAAAGAACGAATCGGATAAGAGTTGAAAATGAGAAAATAACACATCCATATATAATCTATAAAGAACTAATCAATGATGTTAAGAAAACAAAATTCATGAAAATCTACATGTATAAAAAGAAAAGTCCTGACTCACTCCTCACTGACTCATCAACGCCCACCCCAAACCCTTGGATGTAGAAAACTGAAATGTTGCACAGAGGTTTCCTTTATGATGTAGACAAGGAATAAGGCCGGATTTTTCGAAATTCGGGATAGGGAATAATCTGGCAAACTGACGATGAAGTGTATGGCGGCAACCCCAGGTGTGTGGCGCCAACCCGCAATACACCTGAGTTAAGTGGAGAAGGGCACAACGGGCTGGAAAGTCGTATATTCTCCGATCTCAATATTAATTTGCTAAATAAATAAAGTTTTTTTTTTTTTTAATGCTATATACGCAAGGGTTCCGGAGCGAAGCGACGGTACCCGGCTAGTGTAATACATATTATAATACTGTATATAATAAAAAATATTATAATAACTTCCTTCATATCTTCGTCTTTCTAACGTGAAAATGATGTTTCTAATAAAACACATACTATATCATAAACAGGATTCATATGTATGATTCATTCATACTTCTGAAATATTTGTTTAAATAGTGGGCCGCTACAAACGTACCCATCTTCATCTGTCGACCAACGAAATTAAATATACACCAATTCTAACTTAAAATTAAAGTCAGAAGAAAAAAATTAAAATGAAATAAAAACAGATAAAATGTGGAACTACATCTTGGTCGACCAAGTGAATCAACGGTTCCGATATCTGTATTTTCAGATTCTAAAATCAAAATATCAAAAAAATAAAACATAAATATATTAACCAAAAGAGAACAGGGTGATATCAGGTCAACAAGTGACGTAAGAACAGTTAATTAACAGATTAATGACCAAGGGGAAAACAAACTCTAAGAAAGTTTTGAAGTAAACAGAGCAATAAAGTAGAAACAAGGAGGAAATAATAAATTAATTAAAGAAAAACGGAAAACAAGATGACAAGATAGATGAAAAAAAGATAAACATGATTCAAGAAATAGCAATAGATATAATACAAGTGTTTGAAAAGCAAAATTTTTATAAGACTAATTTTTCAAAGCCCAAAGTCGAAAAATAAATATAAAAATATGAACTGAGAAGAAAAAAAAAACCGTAACAACATGCTTATCTTAATAATTAAACTCACCTATTTCTTATATATCAAATCGATCCTTCGGTCCTTTAAGGAGGCAAACTTGTCATTAATCTTCATTAACTGCAGTAGAAGTTCTTTCTGAATTGCAATATTCCCCAATGAAGAAAGTCTCTCTTCTGAAATCGCATTCCTGAGATATGTTTTTATACGTTTAAGACAAGAGAAGCTTCTTTCCACAGATGCTGTAGTAGAGGAGATGGACAGAATAAGGGAGAACAATTTATAAGCGTCCGTAAAAATGTCCTTATCCTCATGAAGGATTTCGAACATCTTTTCGGTGGAAATCTGTCTGTACTTCTCATCGGCATATAAAATAGACAGTTCGTTTCTTAAGCGATATGTCTTGGGGAACACAGATCCAAAGAAATTTTGCATGTTTTCAAGTGCACTAGAAGGAAAGCATGTGTGGTATTCTTCAAATTTTGTGGTATCAGCAAGGCAAACAAATTGAATTTTTTCACAATCGCGAAATCTCTCATCCATTTCCATCAAAATGTGGTCCAAAATTTCATAATATAAGGCTCGATAAATCTGAACATATTCATCCTGAGGCAGGGAGCTGTACTCTCGTGTGAGGCGCATATCCGTCATTTTCCTGGTCTTTTCAAATATAACTGAAAAATACTGTTCGTCCCGCTTGTTTCTTAGCATGTCACAAGTAGTCCTTATTTGTGATATACAGTGGTTAAGATCCAATGATCTCTTTTGCAAAACATCAAATAAGACATCTGTCAAACAAAATATGTCATGAAACACTACTGCCAGAAATAAGAATTCAAAACTGTTCATGTCGTGAAGAAAACCTCTGGCAAGTTGAGTAGAATTATCGTCGGACTGTTCACAGCAAACTATGGTTTCGAAAACCTCTTTCAACTTTTCCCAGTCGTCCACAATTACACTCAATAATTTCGAGTTGGAGCTCCAGCGGACAGATGTTACAGTTGGAATGCGTGGTCCCGATGCAGAAGTAATTGCGTAGGTTCTCTTCACTGAGTGATGGAAAAAGGTAGGAATTCCAGTAATAGAAGAAAAAAACATACGACACTTTCGTATTTTTTTGCAACTCTGTTGTAAGACTAGATTTAAGCGGTGTGCCAAACAGTGCACAAATACTGCAAGAGGAGCTTTCTCCTTAATTTTTTTCTGGAGTCCATTTAAATGGCCAGACATCACGCTTGCACCATCATAACAATGTCCTACTAATTTGTGTTCGTAGCCAAATGGTCTCAAGAGTTTGTCCAATAAAACAAAGAAAGTTTCTGATGATCTGTCGGCACTTACATCATAGAAACCTAAGAAACGCTCCGCTAAAGCTCCATCAGCATTAACGAACCTCACTATTACAGAACACTGAGACACCTGTGTAATATCTGTCGTATCATCTACCTAAACAGAAAAAAAACCTAGCAGTTTCCAATTCAGTTTTTACAAAATCATTGATGTAGTCTGAAATGCACTCGATTAGTTCATTTTGTATACTTTTTGATTCGCCACTGAACACACTTTTTATCTTAGAATACTGGTTTCGTATTTCTATAGGACTCCTTGATACCAGCAACGTCAACAGTTCCTTAAAATTCCCACGATTTATTGAGTCTATTGTTTCATCGTGGCCGCGAAATGCTAATTCTTGCTTACTTAAATAGAGTACTGCATCAATCACTAACTGTAGGAAAAGTCTGTTCAAACGTACATTTTCATTGAATTGCATAGTATACAGTCTAGCATCTTCCTTCAGTGCATCTGAAATTGTGTTTCGATTTCTTTCGAAAGTTTTCAAATTTACCTGGCACTTGATATGCTCTGCCGAATCTGAGTGTTTATGTAACGATCGTGTTATATTCAACAAAGAAGCAAATCCTTCTCTATTCCAAACGTTGCTTTTATTGCTAAAAAGCAAGCATGGCCAACAAAACAATTTCTGTAGAGTTGGAGAGGAGCACAACCACCGAAATTCCGGAAACCATGACCGTTTGAAACTAATATTATAGCATTTACCTGAATGTTTCACTTCTTTTGTACCACATATTTGTAGAGATTCAGTAGGGCGCCCACAATTTAAAACTTCCTTCTTATCTTCGTCTTTCCAACGTGAAAATGATGTTTCTAATAAAACACACACTATATCATAAACAGGATTCATATTTAAAACAATATTTTAAACCAGCAATGCGAAACAAGCCGCTCCGAAAGATTTTCACAGTGGAAGAAGAGCATGATGTAAGAAGGAAGGTGTGAGGTTTCCCCCACCCCACCGCCTCAGCGTGACGTAGAGTGCCACTCTCAGCCCTCATGCCCCACACTCCGCACCATAACAAAACAGAGACAGCAGTGCAACAATACAACCAATTGAAAAATAGTGTTACTGTAAATGACCAACAATATCCTAAGCCAGTTTTAATGTGCAGGATTCGTACTAGAATAAGACAACTAAACATTACATTGAGATCGCAAGATCAAAAACGAAGCGCCCTGAAGAAAATGAAGAAAATTTTAAACTAGAACAATCACTTTGTAAAAATCTGTACAATTTTTTATATTAAACATTAAAAGAAAGCATTAAATATATATTTTCTCCATTTGACAATTTCATTTAAACTTTTGATTTATAATTTCTATTATTTTCACATCATTGTGTCATCATATTAATAAATTTAAATATATATATCATTTTTTTTATTATTTTTTTTATTACAAACCATTGTTTAGTCCAGCTTTAGAGTTTGGTAGCTGCAAATAATTCCGTGGGGTTTAACTCAAGAAAATTTAAATGCAATATTTAAATTAAAACTTATGAAAAGCTATCAAATTTAGCTTAATTAATCCATAAATATGTAAATTGCAACATTTGGGTTTTCACTAAAGTAAATCTTTTTAAAGAAAAGAAATTTTAATCCAAGATACACCATGTTGCTTGTTCTTATTTTATTTAAACTAACATTCTAGTTGGACTACTTTTTTCATGGGATTCGCAATGTTTTAATAATATTTCAAATGCGCTGTTGCCTTTGATGTTACAAAATGATTAATTGTACGAAGTTTCATAATTTTTGATCATTATTTAGTGGATCAAACTATGCAATAACAATGCGTTGAAATTGGCTTTCCAGCGCTTCGGCGGGCCGTGATGGTGGAACGTGACGTAGCTACAAATATATATAAGAATAAAGAAATGACACCAAACATAAAAATAGTTCAGCTTTCATCGGTGAGAGTCTGAGACGGTCATTTCGTCTTTTTTGTGGACTCGTCAGCCAGACTTAATCTCTGACAAATCGCTCAGATAGTGAAAAGGTCATAAGGGAAACCACTCTCGCAAGCGATGAAAGCCGTCGCAGGCTCTCTGAGATGCAAGCTCAGATATTTTTATTTTGTATTATTTATTTATTCTTTTAGATTACTTTACGGCACGATAAAATTTATGTTTAATATATGCTTATGTTTAAGCCATCAAACTAGCTAGTTTGTGTTTTTCATACACTGTTAGGAAGGTAAGTGGAAAATATTATTTTCTACACGACGAGTAAAATACGCAGAGAAATAAGTAAATCATAAATGTAAAAAAGTAATAAATTCAAAATTTGCCTAATACAATAAATAAATAAAGTGTTAAATTTAATAATCCTGTCAAGTAACAGGGATTTTTATTTTCTTATTTGTTTCTGTTGGTACTGACATCCGGGAGCGATTGTGAGTTCCATTTCATGCCTTTCTGAGCTTTTCATCAAAATAGTGAGTTTATCTGATGATTTATAAAAATGACGACACGGCCTATCTAGACTCCACTTCGTTGACAAGCTATAGGCATGAATTGTTGTTTTTATTTTCCTTGTGCATATTGGGAAAATTCCCTTTTCTTAAGAAAACTTACTGCACGTTGAACTTTGTGTCTGAAAGTGTTAAATTGTTACTCGAGTTCACAGTGTTCATTACTTGCGGTAATTCATTCGAGATCTTCGTATTAAGTCTTAATTTCTTCTATCCTTTGAAACGATACGCCAACCGAAAACACAGTGTTTCCGCGTGTTGCTTAGCTATGCGCCGCGCCGATTCTCCCAGAGTTTACTAGTCATCAAAGGCTATCGACATTTTTCCTCATGTGCATTTTGTCATTGTGTTTCCCACGGTTCCCAGCAGCATTTTTTATCTTTACATTTTTTGCCCAACTCATCATTACGGTAATGGATAGTGTCTTTGTGAGTAATTCCGCCTTCGTTTATTTTTCTTTACTTCACTGACCGAAGAAGTCGTCCTGTTCACAGAGGCTTCAATGTAAAGTTCCGAAGCATTCAGTAAGAGTTTATAATCAGTGATTTTGAAGCAAGTAAGATGTAGTGGCGAGCGGTGACACTTTTCAGGGGGGACCAGCTGTAAGGGGACTGTCATGGTACTATTTAACAAATGTACACCGAAAGCAAATTACAAAAATGTTAAAGACTAAGTATTTATTCCATATTTCTTCCTAATTTCTTCTCTTCTGGAACTATTATTATAAATCCACAACATACTCACATAAATAAATGCGATAAAACTTACATTTATTCAAAGAAATTTTCGAGGAGATATAACACGTCTCTTCTTCTTCAGCTTAAAATGAAATTGTAACGAAATAAAAAAGAATTTAAATAACAATTAAGGAAGACTACCTGAATATAATATTACATCGATTGTTAAAAAACAATTGCTATTAAAACAATTACAATAATTTAAGAGTAGTACAAATCATTAACCATTAAATACATCTAATTTTACTTTGTTTTTACAACTTTCATAATTTTTACTGACTATTTCCTTAGCCATTCTTGTTATCCTTTCATTCACTTGAATCCCATCATTTCTATTTAAATTACTACTTTTTGTGTTCCTAATATACATGCTTTCTATGATTTTTCTTGTCTTATGTTCTTTTTCCACGCATAAGATTTTAATCTCATTATTCATACAATGAGTTTGCTGAATACAATGTTCTGCCACCTCAGATTTGGTTATTGATTTATTATTTATGTAGCCATCGTGTTCCATTACCCGTTCCTTTAATGTCCTTTTACTTTCTCCAAGATAGAATTTCCTGCAGTTCAGACATTCTATCTTGTATACAATTCCCATTTCATGTTTTTTGTCATACATATTTAATTTATTACATACAATATTTTTAATTTTATTTTGATAAACAAATCCAATTTCAATATTAAAATTCTTACAAATTTTCTTAATTTGTAAACTATTTTTATTCATATATGGTATAAAAAATCTTCTTTCGTTTTGTACATTTAATTCCTTAATTTTAAATTTATTGTAATTTTGTATAGCTTTATCTATGAAATTATTATTATAGCCATTATTTCTTAAAACAACTTTCATGTTTTCAATTTCCCTCAAAAAATCATCTTCTGTACTTGTAGATCTGTCAATTCTTTGTAAGTAGTTATCAATAATGTTTCTTTTCACTCCTATATCATGCCCAGAATCAAAATTAAGTAAATGATTACTTTTATATTCTTTTTGATAATGTTTTAACACCAATTTATTTCCTTTATTTATTAGGCATAAATCCAAGAAATTTAATTTGTTGTTCAATTCTTTCTCCGTTTTAAAATTAATCTTTTTGTTTCTTTTGTTTATATCCTTAAAAAAATTATCAAACTGTCTAATAGTACCGTACCAAACCACCAATATATCATCTGCATATCTAAAGTATTCTAAATTATATTTACATTCTTTCAAAAATTTGCATTCAAAGTTATTCATATATATATTACATAATAACCCTGACAAAGGAGAACCCATTGGAAATCCTTTCACTTGTTGGAAAATTTTATTTCTATGTTTGAAATATGTGTTCTTAGTAATTATTTCTACTAATTCCATTAATTCAGAATCGTTTAACTTATATTTTAACAAGATTTCTCTGTTTTTAAATGTCAAATCTTCAAGAATCATTAAAGTATCCTCAACTAGTATATTAGTATACATATTTTCAATGTCAAGAGAGAATAGATGGAATTTCCTCTTGTTGTTATATAAATGTTGAATTTTTTGGACCAAATCATTTGTGTTTTTTATTATAATTTCTTCTTTAGGAAGCTTGAAATTTTTTATAACACCATTGACAAACCTAGCCAAGTTTTGCACTGGGCATCCATATGCGTTTATTACTGGACGCATAGGATTATTGTCTTTGTGGGTCTTTATTCTGCCTTCAAGCGTCGGAGTTCTGCATGAGTCTTTCATAGTCTCTTGTTTTAGTTTGAAATCTATAGAACCATTGTCACTTAAATTTTTAACTATGTCCTTGACTTTTTTGTACAATTTGTATATAGGATCCTCATCCAATTCAACATAATGTTCCTTGTCACTTACTAATTCATCCAATTTAGATAGATAATCTTCTCTGTCCATTATTACTAGATGATTACTCTTATCTGATTTTGAAATGTAAATATTTTTGTTTTTACCTATGTTTCTTAAAATTTCAATCTCTTCTTTATTTATATTGGTAACAGGATTATTACATTCCCTTTTAAATTTATCAATTTCTTCAAAGAATTTTTGTTTTTCTTGATTTCCTAAATATTCAGATATTATATTTAATTTGGCCAATGTTTTTAAGTCAAGACTCTCTTCTTTTTCCACAACAAACTCTTACCCTTTATTTAAAGGACATATTTCCTTCTTACTAAATTTTCTTTTACTGACGTTTATGACATAATTTGATTGTTCATTATATATTTTCCTAGTTCTAATTTTCTTTACCTTTCTTTCTCTAGCTTTGCGTTTGTGACCAATATATTTCCTATGGTTCCAAGACATAATCAGAGTGTAGTCATGATATTTTAGTCTTCTTTTCAAGGAGATGTTTATCCTTTCTTCATCTTTCAAAAGTCTCTCTATAAATTTTCTTGTTCCATTAAGTTGATCCTCAACCAATTTTCTTTCAGCTTCCTTCTTTATTTCATCTGTTTTCGGAGTATTAATTAGTACTGGGTTACAAATTTGAAGAGGACTAGGAGTTATTCCTTCTAGAATACATGTTTTTAGAAAATTCTCGTGTTCTTCCCAATTTGCTAGCTTCGTTACTATCCTTTGATGTCTGATAATCAACTTATAAGTATTTATTCCATATTTCTTCCTAATTTCTTCTCTTCTGGAACTATTATTATAAATCCACAACATACTCACATAAAAAACAACTTAGTTAAAGACTAAGGTTTTCAAGAGTGGAGATAAGGAAGCTTTTTTTACCGCAGAACGACGGAGCGTGTGAAAATGCTAAAGTGGCGAGAGAACGGGAGTCTTGGACCTAGTCCTGTTGGCAGTCGATTGCTTGTTGCGGCTAAGGGGAGAGAGAATAAAATGTCGGCTGGCCAAGTCCAACTCTACAGGCGCTGATGAAAGGGAGCATGAAACTTTATAAATTAGTATAATTGTATAAGTAGAAGACACTTAGTGGACTAGCTTAGTCCAACTAGTTCATTGACGGATGCTACTGGTAAGATCCTAACTTAAAAATAACAGTTGAAATTGACATGTCGACTACGCAGAAAGACTATTGCATAGCTTGACAAACTTACTGCAAAATAATTCATTTCTAATTTATCTGATGTTTTGTAAATTAACAGGGTTCTTTCTTTTATTGATTTTTTTAATATATTTTTATGTACAACTAGGAAGATTACTTTTAATAACACTAATAAATATAAGATAAAATATTAGAATAATTTAATATTTGAATAATTAAACAGTTCTGCAATAAAAAAGTTGTTTGAATGGAATTGCTGATTCTTATAGAATTTTGGGTGTTGATTTCAGAAAAACTTTCCATCACCCACTTTTTTTCACATCATGAATTTTTCGATCTTAGTATTAATTGATTTTTTTTTCAAAGTTTCTAAATAAAAATTGTAATTATGGATCTTAATGAAGTAATAAATAAATAAAAAAAGTAAAATAATAAATAAAAATGAAAGTAAAAAAATAAATAATATTGTCTTATACTAATCAATATAAAATCAGAATATATGAATCTCATTTGCAGCAGAAATATCTCTGGACTGATGGAGAGGTTTAATATACAATAAGATGAGAACGAGTTGAAGGCTTTTTATGGACTTTGTGGAAAAAAGTCTCAAATCTATTTTTCTTTATTATATACCACATATGCCTCAGTAGCAATAGGACATTTTGTTTACCTGAAAGAATGTTACGAGAATTTAGACTTAAGTCTCATTAAACTGAAGTATGAGGATCATGGATGGACCATATGCTTCTAGGACAGTAGGGAGGATACACCAAGTAGCTTTGTTGCTTGTGTGAATGGACAGCGGAAATAGGGGACAACACTGGATCAAAATAGAATGGCCAATAAGGGCTGCATTAGAAATTGGAAACAAAATGTAGATCGGAAAATTTCAGTTGATCCAATGAAAGTCTTCCTGCCTCTACTTCATATTAAACTGGGATTGATAAAACAATCTTTAAAAAATCTTCTTCTTCTTCTTCTTTAGCCCTTAGCTGGTGATTGGGGTGCAGGTTTACCTCTCAGCCAATACACTGCTGTAGGTGCCACAGGGTTCGATGTAATATTTACAATATCTTTCCATTTCTTGCGATTAGTAGCGATGTTTTTAGCCACGTCTAGAGTCAATCGTTGGTTTTTGATGTCCTCTTCAATCTGTTTGCGCCATGTTTTCTTTAGGGCTTTTCGATGAACTTTTCAGTTTGCAGGTCTTTGCCGCCAAAGAAGACTTTAAGGGAGCCGGGTGTTATCCATTCTGCAAACATTGCCAACATGGCCAAACCAGCGTAGTCTGCGTTTCTGGATGTAATCAGAGATTATAAATAAACGTCCCATATTTCGTCTTCAAACATTTTTTATTGTAAAGTATATTATTAAACATCTTCCACAATACCAGAAATAAATGTTAAAACACTACAGTTATTTAAAAAAAAAACAGCAAATTTTCAAGGAGAAAATAAAACGCTTCCTCTTTTTCAAGCCTTTTACAAATAATAATATTAAGTCACGAGATTTTGAAATTACAATATCCGTGAATATCATATAAACAATACAATATTAATACAATATATTATTAAGTTACGAGATTTAGATCGTACAATATCCCGTGAATATCATATAAACAATACAATATTAATACAATATATTATTAAGTTACGAGATTTAGATCTTACAATATCCCGTGAATATCATATAAACAATACAATATATAAATTGGAATGTCTGAACTATAATTTGTTTTACCTTGGAGAAACGAAAAGAACGATTAAGGAACATGCATCGAAACATGGATACTATATAAGGAATAAATTTAATAGAGAAATCTGAAATTGCAGAGCATTGTAATAAAAAGAAACATGTTATTAATAAGGTAGTAAGAATTCTTTGGAACGAAAAGAATACTAAAATTAGAAAAGTAATCGAAAGCTTATGTATAAGAACCACAAAAGGGAACAACTTAAATAGAAATGAAGGAATTGATATGGATGAAGGAATGGTAAAATCAGCTAAAGATTTAATTTATAAACAATATTTTAATCGCAATAATAAAGTAATAATTGAAGAACTGGATTGTAAAAAACAATTGAGTTTTGATAGAACACTCAAGGATTATTATGAATTAGAAGACGATATTCGATAATATTGTATTAATATTGTATTGTTTATATGATATTCACGGATATTGTAAGTTTAAAATCTCGTGACTTTATATTAATATTATTATTTGTAAAAGGCTTGAAAAAGAGGAAGCGTTTTATTTTCTCCTCGAAAATTTGCTGTTTTTTTTTTTAAAAAATATAGTGTTTTAATATTTATTTCTGGTGTAGTGGAAGATGTTTAATAGAAAGTTCTTAACGTGTGCCAGAATAATTGTTAAAAAGTCCAGCCCGCACACTTAGATTAAAAATTACATTAAAAATTTAAAAGTTAAAAAGTTAAAAACAAGATGTTTAATAATCAGAGATTGTTTGTTGGTGCTCACATCATCCACGAATTGTTTCGTTTCGGTGACAGAATGGATATCCCTGGGATCTGCCTTAGGCACCGCATTTGAAAAGCTTTCAGTTTGTTAATGTCCTGTTTCAGTAAAATCCACATTTCAGATGCATATAGAAGGATGGGTAGAATTAATGTTCTGAATAGATGCATTTTGGTTTTAATACAATGCTGGCTTTTCCAAAGGCACCATTTGAGTGATGCAAAGGCTGGTGATGCCTGTCCTATTCTATTGTGGACTTCACTTGTGGCTGTCACTTTCTGTTCTTGTATTAATGAACCTAAGTATATTCTGTTCTTGTATTAATGAACCTGTTCGAGTTGGTTTCCATCAAGATATACAGTTGTTTGTGATCCATCGGTGGTCATGACTTTTGTTTTATTCACATTTCTAAGCCATATGATCTAGCAATGTCGGCAATGCGATACAGAATGTTAGTAGCTTCCGCACGAATATTGGCAAAAATGGCTCTATCATCAGCGAACGTCAAGTCATTGATATAGTTGTTTGTATCATACTGAACGCCCTGTTCATTTTAAAAGCTTTTTTCATAATGGCATCAATCACAGCGTTGAAAAGTAGCAATCCCCCTTCCCCTTGCCGAACTCCAGACTGAATAGGAAATTACATACTAAATGCATTTCGAATCCTCACTTGGCTATTTGATGCAGCATATGATGTTTGTAGGAGTCGGATGATTTTCGATGGTGTATGCTCATTTTCCAAGGTTCTCCATAGGGCAGGCCAGTAAATACAGTAAAAACTAAAAGAAGGCGAGTGTTTTAATATGTCTGCAACAAAATATCGGCACCTTCAGAAGCGAAGCTAAAAGAAGGTGTTTTCGTCGGTCCAGATGATCGGAAACTTCTAAAAGATGAAGTGTTTGGAAACGAAAATGAAATGATTGAAAAAGAAATGCATTTAAAGAAAGCATTTAAAGAAGTTGTAACAAAATTTCTTCGGCACTACAAAGACCCCAACTTTGAGTGTATTGTAGAAAACATGCAGGCAAAATTAAAGAATAAAACTGTTCCATGAACTTGAAAATGCAATTTCTGAATTCCCATTTGGATTTCTTTCCCGAAAATTTTGGTGCCCTAAATGATTCCATCAAGAAATTATGGAAATGGAAATAAGATTCCATCAAGAAATTATGGAAATGGAACGTCGATATCAGGGTGGAATGTCATCATGGTTGCTTAGCAATTCAACTTTGTAATTAACATTATTTTTTACCTTTTTTAAATAGGTCTTTATATATTTCAAGTAAAATAATGATAATTTGGCAATTATTCCTATATCACATGAATTTAACTAAAAATGTTTTAAGGAAAAATAGAGGTCATTTTTGAAATCAGCACACCAAAAAACATAAAGATCAGTAATTTTAATGAACCGAATTTTGCAGGCCTCTGTTTGTTTTTTTTATTATAGGGGAAGGTGTTGTACCTTTGACCAGTTTTCACTAAATGAATTTTCTAATTTTTTGTACTCAAGTATATCCTTAACTGAATGGATACATGTGATCTTCATTCATCTTGCCATCAACTGCATGTGTTTTATATATTATATTTTGAGTATAAATATTTTATTTTTATTTTACAAAAAAACTATACCTAGTGGTCAAAGGTACAACTACGTGTTGTACCTTTGACCGGAGGGTATTGTACCTCTGACCAGATGGTAGTAGAAACTGACAGTTAGTTACAAGTTATTTAATTAACATTTTTATTCAGAAATGTATATATTTGGCAAATATATGCAAATTCAAAGTAGAATAATAAAACATGAAATAAATTCTAATTGCTTAAGTAGCCTACTTCTGCCCGTTTACTTTACATTATACAATGAAAAATCAACTCCAAAAGATAAGACATTTTTTAGTCGAGCTGGCTGTGCCGCCAACTGTGGTTGGATTTGATAGCCTGGCCACAATATCTTGTAGTTCTACGTTGTAGAGTTGGTTATTTTCTTGGATGAATTTTGCCATCTTCGGTAGTTTTTTCAAATATTTAACTTAAAATAATCACATCCTGCTTCCTTTATTTGGGCCACAACGTATTTCTTGTTTGTTTGTTTTTTTTTTTTTGTCAGCTTGACAAGGACATAACTTTCTTTAACTAAATCTTCTTTATCAAAGTTTAATTCCTTCTCCAACTCATGGCATTCATCTGAAAGATCGAAAACACTTTCCCCTGATGAATATTCAACATCAGACTCAAAATCGTGGACAGACAATCGATTGTTTACTATCTTTGGATACGATTTGGTAAAAAAATAAAAATTTAGCAAAAAATATTTAAATTTCCATTTTACATAATGCTAAAATGACTGTAAGTAAAAACATTTATATATTATTAAGTAATGTTGTACCATTGACCTGGTCAGAGGAACAACACCCTGCTGTGGTCAAAGATACAACATCAGTCGAACTTACGTTTCACGCCATGCTACAATTTTTAGGTTAATCCAGTCATATTAAAAGTCCTAACAATGAATCTATAGGCATAGATGTATTACTCATTCTTGTTAAAATAATAATTCAAAGACAACAAACAATGTTATTAAAGAAACATTCACTTGCAAAATACTTACTTTTCGGTGATGGAATTATAAAAATATTTTTCACTCCTTGCAAGTCAAAGATCTAACTGCCACTGAAGGTTTAAAGGCGCAAAATAGTGCGAATGTTACACATTAAACAGAGAAGGTTTTAAAGTATGCTCATAGATGACATCACAATCAAGGGTGATCAAAGGTAAAATCGGTCAATGGTACAACACCTTCCCCTACCATTTCTTGCAAAAGTACCAATATGTTTGATACATTTATGATTATCCAAAGCAATGTGGAAGCTCCAGCTGTATTAAATGCCTTTAGGAGACACCTTATTAAAGTTAAGGGATTATGAACTTCTTCAAAAAAAAACAAATTATTTAAAACAAACTGATTTGAAGAAATTGACTGAAACTGTTATTTCTCAAAAAAAATACATGTTTGTTTGTTTTTTTAACTTAGGTTTTGTTATTTTCGTTTCAGCATAATATATTCAGAAGTTATTGAATTAACTGGATGTTCTTTAGAGGATAAAATGAACGACTATATCCTCATGCTGAGTACTTACGAAGATTCGTCTCCTGAAGAGTGTGGATGCATTGTGCCATGTGAAAGACTGATATTTTATGTTAGTAAACACCCAGGTAGTGTACCAATCAAAGAACGAAGTAATAACAGCTATGTTATAAGGCTCTTCTTTGCAGATAATATGGTGGAAACCATTGAAGAACATTCTACTTATTCCTTTGTGCAGTTAACTGGTGATATTGGAGGAAGTGTGGGGTTATTCCTTGGTTGCAGCATTTTGACAATCATTGAAATCATTCAAAATTTACTACAGAGTATCTATTCTAGAGGCAGGAAATACTTTACAAAATACAACGAAAAACATGAGAGATTCTAGAAATTTGCTGTTTACAGCGTAAAGCTGTGGATGTAAAGTTAGTCATAGCTTTAGAAACAAATATAATTCGAATTCAATATTAACATAGCTTTTGAATTAGTAGACTATTAAAACGACTTCGTCCAGAATAATCATATTCCTTTTTCAAAAAAAAATAATTCTAGAAGTTTTTAAATAGAATACCTTATTAGATAAAAATTCTAAAATCTGACTCTAAAGGCAAATTCTTAATTAGAATAAAGAAAATTAATAAGTAATAAAATAATAGACTATTAAACGGAAATAAGCTAGATTAGATAGCATATAGTATAGAAGTATATAAAATTGTGGGAAATAATAAAAAAGGGAGGGAGATATCTATTACAAAAGGAGTAAGACAAGGATGTAGTTTGAACCCCATTTTATTTTCAGTGTTAATAAATAATTTGGAATTAAAGTTAAGAGAAGAGGGATGGGGAGGGATCAAATTAAAAAATGGAAGAATATTTAGTCTTATGTACGCAGATGATTTGGTTATATTGGCAGAAACACAAGTAGAACATAGCCGAATGATTAAAGCTTTACAAGAATTTGTGAATGAATATTGTTTAAACATTAACTTGGAGAAAACAAAAATTATTATTTTCAGAAATGGTTGTAAGAGAGCTAAATTAGAAAAATGGACTTGGAATAATGCTGAGATCGAAGTAACAAATAAATATCAATATTTAGGCAAGTTGTTTACCTCACAAAATAGTAATAAAGTAAACATAAAACATAGAAAAGATAAAGGAATAGCAGCCACTTGGGAATTAATAAAAATAATCAAAAGAGCAAAAATAAACGATTGGAAAAAAATAAAATATGTGTTTAATAGCATGGTTAAAAGTGTCATTTGTTATGGTATGGAAATAGATGGGTGGAAAGTTAAAAAGGAGATGGAAAACATACAATACTTAATTATTAAATTATATTTTAATATGGAAAAAACTGTACCAAATTATATCATTTAAAATGAATTAGGCATATATCCATTAAGAATAGATTGTATTAAAAGAGCTATAGATTACATAATAAAAGTTGTAAAACATAACGAAGAAAGACTGCCAAAACTAATTTTAGAAAATATGGTAGATGATGCAAAGTCAGGAAACAAATGTAATTATATAAAGATGATTGAAGAAATATTTAATGAAGCAGGATTGGGTATAGAATTAGATAAGATAATGGAGGGTAATTATTGGATTGATTGTAAAAAAATAATTATTCAAAAATTGATTGAGGTAAATATGCAATGTAATTATAATAAAATACAGAAATCAAATTTTAACAATTATTACTGTAATTTAGAAGTGCAAATTGAAGGGGCCAGTTATTTATATAAGAACATGATCCACTCCTATTGGAGAGAAATATACATTAAAATTAGATGTGGTAACATTTGGAACTCGAGTAAATCTTGGTTAACTAGAGAAGAAAGAGGTTCCAGGTTAGGCTGCAATAATTTAGAAAACTGGAATCATGTATTTTTGAATGTGAAAAAATGAAGGAGGAAAGAAAAGTGTTAGATACTGAAAAAATTTCCAATAGGAGTGGATGGTGGATTATTCAGTTAAATCAAAACCGAATTAATATTAATATATGTAAATACATTAAATTGTTTCTTGAGAAAATAGAAAAGGAAGAATAAAAAAAAAAAGATTTGTAAGATAATTTTTATTATTATTGTATTATTATTATATTTTGAAACACAGTCAAAAATTCGCTGACTGGAGCCTTTGGTAGATACAAGTTTCAGCCAGAAACCTAAGTATCCACCAGGTATCTGCGCAATATATATGATGTTCCAAGCAGCGCTGTTTTTTGTAGTTCTGATGTTGTTATTTCAGACAACTGCAATTGGTTCAAATACTTGGTAAAATTTTTTGAGATTGTTCCAAGTGTTCCTATGATGATGGGGATCACTGTCGTGTGTTTCATCCAAAGCCGTGTTGTTTCTATTGCAAAATCCCTGTATTTTATAATTTTTTCCTGTTCTTTATCTAAAATTCTTGCATCTCCAGGGATTGCAATATCAATTATGAAAATAGTTCTATTTGTTAATACCGTTATATCGGGCGTATTATGATCCACGTGTCTATCAGTTTGAATTCTAAAATCCCACAAGATTTTGACGTCTTCATTTTCTAAAACTTTTTCAACTTGATGTTCCCATGAATTTTTAGATGCTGGCAAGTCATATTTTTTGCATAATGCCCAGTATATTAATCTGGCGACCCTATCATGTCTGCTTTTATAGTCCGTTTGTGCGATTTTGCTGCATTCACAGATTAAATGCGAAACAGTTTCAAGTTTTTCTTGGCATAGTCAGCAGTTTGGGTTATCACTAGTTTTCTGGATTTTTGCTTTCATTACGTTTGTCTGTAATGCATTATTATTGTTATTATTATTATTTAATGTTTCAAACCTTGGGTTTCCCCAGCAAAAACAATATGGCGGGTCAAGGACCAAAGCACATACTGCCAAGTGTAAAGATGTGTGCAAGAATGATTAGGGATGTGTGCTTGTGTCCATAAATTTCCTAACTATGCGTGTAGTGTTGAGTACCACAGCCTTCTGCAGTTGTGCATAAGTGTTTTTGTGAAGTCCTAGTGTGCTGAGACTGTGGTGCAATGTGTGAGGCACCAGACCAGTGGCAGACAGAACGATGGGTACAACACGTACCCGATCCTGCCTCCACTGCTTCTGGAGCTCGTGTGCTAGATCAGTGTATTTACTGATCTTGTCTGCGTGAGTTTTCTGCATGTTCTTGCTGATAGGCACTGCAATATCAATTAGATAGGTCTGTTTGTTGACCTTATCAACAAGTGTGATGTCTGGTCTGTTGTGATGTATGGTTTTGTCTGTGTGAATGGGACGGTCCCAGTATAGTTTATATGAGGGTGATTCTAATACGCTTTGTGGTATGTACTTGTAGTACGGGACCGTGCTCTTAATAAGTGAATGTTTGTGTGCTAGTTGTTGATGAACGATCGATGCTACCTGATTGTGTCGGTGAAGGTAGTCTGTTTGAGAGAGAAGGGGACAGCCTGATATTACGTGGTCGATCGTCTCATGCGTAGTGTGGCATTTCCTGCATTTGTCGTCATGTGTGTTTGCATCGTGTAGAATGTGTTTCTTGTAGTTGCGAGTGGAGATGACTTGGTCCTGTATTGCGATCATGAACCCTTCGGTCTCCCCAAACAGCTCACCACTCGTCAGCCATCTGTTCGACGCTTCCATGTCGACATGAGGCTGGCTGAGTTCGTGATGATGTCTGCCATGGAGTTCCTTACGAGCCCATGATTCACGCAGCTGCTGAGTGTGGGTGTCAGGGGTGGTGAGTGTTGGAGAAGAGTTTTCGAGGTTCAGGGGTGTGAGGTGTGTGTCAGCCTTGACAATGGCTGAGTGAAGTGAGGAGTCTTCTGCTCTTTGGTGGAAATGTTCCCTAAGTGTATGCACTTGTTTTTCGTGTAGGGTGATGAGGTTGATGAGTCCTCGGCCTCCCTCCTTGCGGGGAAGAGTCATCCTTTCCGTAGCGGACTTGGGGTGGTGCATGTTGTGTTTCGTGAATGTAGTGCGTGTTGCGCGTTGTAGTGCTTCGAGTTCGGTGTTTGTCCATGGAATTATGCCGAACGAATATGTTAGTGTGGGAACGGCAAAAGTGTTGATAGCTTTAATTTTATTTTTGGCGTTGAGTTGTGTTTTGAGGATTTTGTGAACTCGAGCAAGGTATGTGTTCTTCAGTGGATTTTTGATGTTTGCGTTGTCAATGACGCGCGCTTGCTGGAAGCCCAGGTACTTGTAGGTCTCTCCCTCTTCCATGGATTGGATGGCCAAACCATGGTCCAGTTCAAAACCCTCCAAATTCGAAGTCTTCCCACGTATTATGTGTAACTTGCGACATTTGTCAATTCCAAATTCCATCCCAATGTCTTTGGTGAACTGTGTGGTGGCTTGTAGTAAATTAGTAAGTTGTGCATTGTTTGTGGCATAGAGTTTAATTTCATCCATGTAGAGTAAGTGTGTGATTTTATATGGTGTCACAGTGCCTGTGGTAAGCCTATAACCGTGTTTTGTGTTATCTAGTATATGGCTCAGTGGATTCAAGGCGAGGCAGAACCAAAGAGGACTCAAGGAGTCTCCCTGGAAAATACCTCTCCTTATGGGAATGGGATCTGTAGTGATCGAGGTGTTAGAGGTGCGTAGGTGTAATGTTGTGTTCCAACTCTTCATCGTGGCAGCTAAGAATGCCGTGATCTTGGGGTGTATTTTGTAGATATGAAGAGTGTGTAGGAGCCAGGAATGAGGGACAGAATCAAATGCCTTCTTGTAATCGATGTATGCGATATGTAAGCTCCTATTCTTCGCGCGTGCCTGGCGCAGGATTACAGAGTCAATAAGGAGTTGCTCCTTACAACCCTGGGAATTCCTGCGACAGCCCTTCTGCTGTTCGGAAAGAATGTTATATATCTCGATGTGTGTGTAGATCTTGTCTGCGAGGCAGGAGGTGAGGAGTTTGTAAAGTCTGGGGAGGCAAGTGATTGGGCGGTAGTTTGCAGGTTGCGCTGTTTCAGTGTTCTTGCTCTGTAGGTATGTGACACCCTGTGTGAGGAAACGAGGCATATGTTCTGGGTGTTGGATTATGTCAGTGAGTGTAAGCGCTAGTTTTCCATGCAGGGACGTGAACCTCTTGATCCAGAAGTTCTGGACTCCGTCTGCACCAGGAGCCTTCCAGTTGTGTGCATGTTTTAGTGCTGTCTGTATGTCTGCGAGAGTAATCTCATGGAAGGACATGCAGGGTAAGTGTTCAGTTGCTGTTCCTCTGTGATCCATGGTGCTTTATCATTGTGGGGGATAGGGTTTGACCACAGAGACGACCAGTATTCATGTAAAGCCTCGCTGTTGGGAGTGTTTGTGTTAGTTGCAGTAGAGGAAGATGTAAGGGATCTGTAGAATTTTTTCTCATTGTATTGGAAAGTGTTGTTCTGTTGTTTGCGCAGAGTGCAGTGTTTGTATCTCTGTAATCTTTTTGCAAGTGCACTGAGTTTTTATTATTATTACTGTTATAATTATTATTGTTGCCATTATTATTATTAATATTAGTATTTTTCTTTTACATTTACATAATTATTAAAAAACAATAGTATTGAAAATGTAACACTAATCGAATCACACTTGTAAAGGGATTACACCCATATCAAGTATATTAAAATTATTATATTATTATAGAATTATATGTATAAGTTATATTGTCAGTGAGGGTGGCAGGGAAGCCCAACAGCGCGACCTTAAATTTGCTGTTAAATGCTTTCCCCAAGCAAAGGAGGAGAGGCGAACGAAATGATGAACAAAGAAGGTGGAAGTGGTGCAGGTGCAATGGGAGAATACCGAGAAAATCTGTTTCCAGCGTGGATCGTGCACCATGAAACCCATACGAAAACCTAAGTAGAGAGGCGGAATTTCTAACCCCATCGCTCTTT
>JAFIDM010010028.1:66977470-67018867 GCA_023159025.1 Thereuonema tuberculata | reverse complement strand
AAAGGATTCATGTTAATTTGCAAGGCTGGTTTATTCACATCAATGTACAGAAAAAGTAGGATAGGAACATTCAAGTAAAATGGAATGACAGTCTTCATTGTTGATCATATTATTATATTGCATTTGTCACAACATAGCCTGAAAATAGCCTGAAAAAAAAACAAAAAAAAATGATGAAAATCAAAACATAGGAATATCTTTCAAGCATCCTACAAATAAAATATATGGAGATAAACGTACAAATAGTAAAGCATGAAATAAAGAAATACTAACTGTATATTATGTAAATACAAGACACCTTTGTGTAAACGTTTCAATTCTATGTTCGTAAATACCAGTCAACTGAAAACTTCAATAAACTTACAAAGGAAATTTGGTAGACTACAAAACAAAAATAGGTGTTTACATTTCTGGGAACATTTAAATTTGTCTATGTATCCTACATACCAGTGGCGTATTTTCGGGGGGGGACCAAGATTAATGTAAGGCTAAGTTAAGTAATTTTAAGTAGACAACCCATGGAAACCTATCCGTTCAACCAAAAAAAAAAACGTTGGGTGGACATATCTTCATTATTTCGGGGGGGCCCGGGCCAAAAAATCTCTTCAACCAAAAAAAAAAACCGATGGAAACCTATCTGTTCAACCAAAAAAAAAACGTTGGGAGGACATACTTTCATTATTTCGGGGGGGGGGCCCTCGGCCCCCCCCCTTATATACGCCCCTGCTGCATACACATAAGAAGTTATTATTTAGTATTTGCAATAGGTAAAGCAATATACATCACCCATTAGTATAATTACATTTGTAATAACTTGTCAATGTAACAGATAATAATAATATTACTTATATTGCATTAATATATTAACAACTTATTCTCATATATAGTCTTTATTATTGTTATGTAAACTAAATACCATAACATACCCTACATAGAGATTCAATAAGAACCTTGCAGAACCAATATTGTAAATAATAATTAAGTAACACAATTGTATCAATTCCAAAGCACATAGTTAGAAACATTTCCATTACACAAAATGGAAGGTCTTCCTTACTACACATCCTTGTCATTGCAAAACAATTTTCAAAACCTTAACCAAAGCCTAATCAGCATAACTTTTGAATGGTAATAATTAAATAACATATATATAATTAATAAATTATCACTGCTACATCACCTTCACTACTGTATGAAATAGGTCCAACAAATTAATTCTCCATTTCCCTCCCTCCCTCCCAAAACAAAACACCCATCAATACAGTGTTACCTCCGAATAACGGACAGTCACGGGACCGGAAGTTTCGTCCGTTATTGGGAGGTGTCCGCTATTGGGAGAACTATCTTTTTTTCATTTTTTAGCTTATAGCATGTCATTTAATGAAAAATTACGTACAATCTTACTTAAATTTCTACAATTACCATTGCGATATGAGAGAATATGAACAATTGCAAATTATTTACTATATTCCTTTTTAAATGAGTGCTAATCCGTTTGTCTTACTTAAAATAATGACAAAATTAATTACAGTGTATAGAAAATTAATTTCTACCCATCCATTTGATGCCTTAAACGTGTCCAATCCTAAAGTTTGACCGAATTCTCTGGCTTTTTCTTGGAGTAAAACACCGCTTATAGGAATGTTCTTTGCACGAGCAAAGCGGAACCATTTTATCACCATTTCGTCGATTTTGCTTGTTTCAGTTTTACGAAACTTAAAATTCTTCGAATTTTCGTTTGAATTCACCATCCATATTTTTCTAATCTCATCTTTGTCCTTCAAAAGTTCACTTATCTGAGTTTTCCAACTTTAAAACGTTCAGCAAGACAACGCACACTCAGCTTCTCTTTTTCAGCAACTTCAAGAACATCAATTTTTTTCTTTCAGTGCCAATCTCTTCCTTTTTGACGCCATTTTAATTCGCACTAAATTTAATCAACACGTTTATAGGATAGCTTTATGAGGTAATGACATTTACAAAGCAACTGCAGTGAAAAAAAAAAAAGGGCCTCAGATTCGTGCATTGAATAATGGGACACAAATACAATGTATCAATGTATGGGACACCGATATAAATGCAACCATGATGTGTTTGTCGAAATGTTAATCGAAAAAAAAAAATTACAGTTAAAATAACTGTCCGCTATTCAGGGTGTCCGTTAAAGGAGGTAACACTGTATTATCTTCAATAAATCACTATACCTATATACTTTCTGTTTGCATAAAAATTGTGAGGAATAGTTCCATTAGTTTAAGTGGCTGAGGACATAAACACAGACACAAGCTTTGGTCTGTATTTCGGATGTAATTTTAAGTTTATATGTCTTTGATGGGGGGTGGATGTCCTTACTTGGTAGGGTTATACATAGAGCTGTAAAGAAGAGAGAGTCATGCATGAGAAGATTACACAATAAGTGACAAGGTAGGCCACAAATGTCCCACAAAATTCACACCTGAAAGTGATATTGTGTAAGTTTGGCAATTTTATAACAAACATTAGGTTGTTGTTCACAAGGGCATGTAGTAACTGGAAAATGATAGTACCAACAGTAATTTCAGGAGCAGAGACTTAAATAGGATGTTTTTGGATACATAGATATTTGGGGAATTGATATCACCAATGATGTTAACATAAAAATGAAAACATTACAGTATTACAACTTGCTGCAGTGCTAGTACAAAACCACAATGTTCTTTCATTCAATTCAAAATCCACAATTGAGTCTACACAATGATTTTGGACTGGAATAGTAATTGTATTGTAGAAAGATGTAATGATGATTTCATTGTAAAGTGATTTCAGTGGAATTGTGCAATACTGTAGAAATAATGACAAGTTTATAGTGTTGTAAATAAAACCAGACTGAATAAGGTTATGTCTTGATGCTCCACAGAGCAATGATACTGAATTGCTATCATATGACAGGACAGAATGGTTTCAATTAGATAAACACAAAAGTAACATGTTACAAAATATTAATCACTATTTGAGAGTGAAGTTACTCAATAATTTAGAAACAACTATCATAGAAAATTAATCAGAAATATTATTCTGTAATACAATCAGTAGTTAATGTCTCATAGCTGTGTATGTTTGGATGTATATTTTATTTTTAATTTTTTCGGATTTACATTTAAACTTCATTGACTCAGTGAGTATCATTTATGATTGATTTTTGTGTTTCCTGTTTCTATACTGTGTAGTCTTCCGAAATTCCCAGAAAAAACAAACAATCAGGTTGCTTAAAATTCAACAAATGCGAACTGAACAGTAATTAATCTTTCCATTAAAACATTAAACAAAACATTACTAATGTTTTCATTCAGAACAGTATATATTAAGAATACAGTAATAACAGGAACATTAATTTCATGAGTATATATTTAAATGAAAGAATTTTGGATACAGCATTTTCTGTGTAATTTATAACAGTAGTGTATTGGCTACGAAAACTTTCAAAAATAAATTATTCAAACTGATCACACAGCTGTTACAATTTTTTTTTCAAAACAGTATCGTTTCCTGACCTTCAAAAACGTAACTTTTGCTTAGTTTTTCAGTATTTATGGCTAATAATTACTTGATTAGTTATTTGAGATACTTACGGGCGATGTTTCATGTTGTATTGAAATAAAGACAATAAAATCTGTATAGGGCCATCGTCTTTGCAGCACTTCTGCTGAATATATACTCGAGATCTGTTGGCATTCTTTTGTTTTCCGAGGGGCATAGGTATCCCGCATAAATAATTCCATGCTTTTATGTGGTCGGCAACTACAGAAAAAGATGTTTAAATATTAAATTTCCTGATCGCTGGTTCATGTCGTAGGTTATCGATTCGATTACAACTTCTAAAATAAATGCAAACTTACCTGATTTTCAGTTTTTGGCTAATGTATAACCATACTTTGTCTTTGTATCCTCCATTTACTAATATTTTGCGACGAAAGGCATAAATCGTGAATAGTTTGGAAGTAATCGAGTCAGCGCCTCCATATTGAATTTGAAAAATTGAGAAATTTTCGTGAAATCGTCTTGCTGCTTTGTGATTGGTTAGCGTTGTAATTAACGCAGAATTCTGATTGGTGTCGCTGAGCGTTGTCGCTGTCGCCCAACGCAGCTGTTCAAAGGTGGTGAAGGTCTGCGTACAGCGACAAAATCGCAGACATGACGTCAAAGCTGTCAGACATGACGTTAAAAATCGCAGAAATGACGTCAAAGCTGTCAGACATGACGTTAAAAATCGCAGACATGACGTCAAAGCTGTCAGACATGACGTTAAAAATCGCAGACATGACGTCAAAGCTGTCAGACATGACGTTAAAAATCGCAGAAATGACGTCATTCTTGCGATTCGCTCGTCGTTGTCGCTCGTAGTTGGCATATGCGCTCACGCCTTTAGACTGTAGCGTCAGCGAACGTGTGATCTAGTGACGTTGTTTGCGCCTAAAGTCAAAACTTTCCACAGGAATTCCAGCGTTGAGCTCATCACTAATTTCATCTTAACAAAAAGAATCTGTTAGTTACTAAACAGAATGGTTTATGTGGTGGAAAATTATACAATCTGCCTTCGTAGATAAAATCTTTAAAGTAAATATAACACTTAAAAATAATAAAAAAGTAAATAAAAAAGAATAAGGTGTTTGCTGTATAACATAAAATAAATCTTTTAAAAATTAAAGAGTTTAGTTTTTGTACTTCGTAATAAAGAGAAATCAGAGTCCACCCAACCTCTAAATAATGGGTACAAGATTCCTTCGCACTCTTATTCAACTTTGTCCCATTGGTCTTAAAAATCCAGGAAACTACCATTAGAGTCAGAATCCAGGAACCTATCTTTGGAGTCATGTAGGCCGATAGGATATTTTAAATAAGATAAATTTTAGACAACTGATATAATAAGGATCACTTTAAAACTAAAAAAATAAACGAAAAGAACAAAAATTAATTAAGCTTTTCATATCGAAGTGTAATCTTGTAGACAACGCGATATAACCAGTGTATTTATGACAAATATAATCTTAATGATTTCTATAAGAAAACACTAACTTATTCAGCAATTCAACAACTTGTTTTTATTTTCAGCTTCACTTCCACCATAAACAGACAAACATTTAATCCACTTTGTCTCATATCACCTTAAAGAAAACATTATAATCGTTACATAAAATTTTTGGAATATATGAAATATATGTGAAATAGTACTTTTACATAAAAAGCAGTTTATGTCTTTTGCCAATTATTGAATATTAGAATGAAGGTGATTAACATTACTTTAATCATATTAGAGAAAAAGATAAACTATTTCAAAGATATAAAAACAATAAAACAAATAAAAAATATTTGGATGAATATAAAATTAAAAGAAATTGGTTAAATAGTTATATAAGAAAAATTAAAAAAAACTACTATCACAATATACTAAATGAAAACATTAAAAATGGAAAAAACTATTGGAATATAATAAACTCTGTTATAAACAAAAAGGACACAGCCATAAATAATAATTTAGAAAAACTTATACAAAGAAAAGGATTACAAACTACTCTTACTGAAATGGGTGTATACTTCACAAACATTGGTAAAGTTGAAATCTGTAATTGTAATAATAATCTCTTAAAAACAAATAATATCCAGTCTCCCAATTCAATAGTTGTGTTTCCTCCTACAATAACTGAAATCACTGAAATAATCAAAAATATGAAAAATAAAAACTCTGTTGGATTAGATAATGTTATTGTAGAGGATATTAAAAAATTCCATCTTAATATAGCAGATTTTATGACTTTATTAATAAATAATATTATTATAAAAGGTATATATCCAGATAAATGGAAAATAGCCAAATTAATTCCTATTTTTAAAAATGGAAATTATCTGAATATAACAAATTATAGACCAATCTCATTACTCTCAAATTTATCAAAAATTACAGAAACCTACATTTTTAACACAGTCTATAATTTTATTGCAAAATATCAGTTAATACATAAAAATCAATATGCATATCAAAAAAATAAAAGTACAACATTATTATTACAAGATTTAAATGACATTATCAATAAAAGCTTAAATCAAAGTAATTTCATTCTAATTATATATATAGACTTGCAAAAAAGCATTTGATAGTTTAGATCACAGCATATTACTACAAGAACTAAATAATATTGGTATAAGAGGCCCAATGCTTAATATACTAACAAATTATTTAAAAAAAAGAAAATTCAAAGTTAAAATTCAAAATAAAATAAGTAAAATATATAATTTAAAAAAAGGCGTACCACAAGGATCTACATTAGGTCCAATCTTATTTATAATATATATTAATACAATTTTCAAAAATTCAACAAATTCAAATATCTTTGCTTATGCAGATGACTTATTATTAATAAACACAAATAAAAACTTTTCTATAGCACAAGAACAAATACAAAATGACTTTATTAATATAATTAAATGGACACATGACTATAAATTAGCCATTAATAAAAATAAAACAAAATATATGATAATTACTTCAAAGAACAAAAAAATCAATATTATACCAAAAATAAAATATCATGAATTCCACTGCATACACAACCAACCAGTAGATATGAACACCTGTAACTGTGAAAGTATAGAAATAATAAATAATTATAAATATCTAGGTCTATATATAAATAATAAATATACATGGCATACTCATTATATTCATATATTAAAAAGGTTAAATTACTTTTTATATATGTTTTATCATATTAAAGACATCTTTCCTAAAAAAACAAAAATTATATTATTCAAATCATATATTGACTCCATAATAAATTACGGTATAGATAATTGCATCTATATAAATAAAAATGAAATGAAAAATATCAACAGAATCTTGAAAAAAATAATAAATTTCATTTTTCCTAACTTTAATAAACTGCAAATTGAACAACAAAATCAAATTTTAATAAATAATAAAATATTATTTTCTCAACAAAGAGTTATTTTTAATTTAATTATGCAAAAATATTATATAATATGTTATAACATGCAGGAAGAAAATATCCATACAACAAGAAGTAATATAATATATACTAAACAAGTCTTTGATAATCCAAGAAATAACTTCGGATTACGAATTAAAAACAGACTTATTAATAAAATATTCGACCAATTTTCAATTGATATGAAGAAAATTGAAAAGATATCTATCTTAAAAAAAATAATATATAGAGATATAATATCTGGTAAAATTATTTGGGTCGACTAATTTTGAAAAAAAAAAAAAAAAGGATTAATTTTGTATACTTTATGTACTTTACTTTACATTTATTATGTACTCATAAGTTATGCATTTATAAGATATCATAAAAGTTTATATATAACTTTTATTTTCAAATTTTGAAATATTGCTTAGTATTATTCTTATTTTATTTGTAAAATTAATGGAATATTATGTTTACTATAAATATATATAGGACCATTTTTGTTTCTGATATCATTTTAACTCACAGCACCTACAACACAGGTCAATTAACCTAGTAGGACTGTAATGTAATATTTTGATGAATAATAAAAAAAAAAATAAAAAATAAAAAAATAAAAAGGAGATGCTCAGTCCTCATGCAGTCAACAGTACAACAAAATCGAGGGTGGCTGGATGGACTTGAAGTTTATTTTTTGTTTTGCTTGCAGTTACAAAACGAGAAGACACGAAAAAAATTTTCATTATTATTGATCAAGCCTGCGCTACTTCCTAAATTTACAATTTAGAAATTTCTACTGTAATCCTAATCTCAATGACTGTTTGTCCACATAAATCAGAAACATAAAATAGTGTTGTGTGTCACAGTGCACTAAATGCACATGTCTCAAAGTTTTAGGACTTATTAAATGAGTCTAGTAAGCTGAGGTAATGTAAACTAACACTGTGGGCCCATTAGTAACTTTGTGTATGGTTCAGATTCTACACTTCATGGGACTACGAAAAATCTTACTTCATATAGGAATTGTAACATCTTACTTCCTTATATCTTTGTATATTTTAACTTGCAGAACAAAACAATAAAAAAACTCACTTAGAAACTATTGCATTTGTGTTATTAATTTTTCACTTCTGCGTTTCTTCCGGCTCTTTAAGACTTAGTAAGTTGTCAGCAGCTTATACGAAGAAACAATGTTAAAACAAAATTTTTAAAAATTAAGAAAATAAAAACAAATCTACTTTTCATGATTTTTGTGATACATGCATTCAGCATTTGATCTAAAAATTACGTAGACCAACTGCTGAAGCCTTTCTGGTATTTATCATAAAATGTAGATTAGCATTTTTTTTTCTTCTGTTTGTTTAAACACAAGGTTAATCCAAATCAAACAATGTAGACATTATTACAAATATTTCATTTTTTTAACTGTCTTAAGTTTGTTGAGTTAATAATTAATTAGTTGAGATAAGGATTAAAGAACACTATTGTAATTTTCTTGATTTTTTTTTAAACGATCCCATGCTGTAAACGATGGACCAACAATGAATATCTTTTGACAGTATTTGACCGGACATCTGACGTATTTAGTGTAGTTCGGAATTTCATTTTTTTATTAATTGAATTCCTAAATTGAAAACTTCATCTTTCGGAAGTATTTTAATAGTTTTATTTTATTAAATAAATTTAGCAGTCGGAATAACAATGGAGGAAAAAAAAATGCAGGAGTCAAGACAACTTTCAGAATGTACAGAGTGGAACCAATATTGACCCTTGTTGTATTTGTGTGTAGCACAGGGTGGCTAATAAATTTTACTATTCTTATTTTAACTGATCACACTTGCCCCATAAGAATATAAATCAGTTCATTTCAAATTGTCCTAAATGACTTTTTAAAATTAATAATCATTACTGCAACATGTTTCAAATAATTAATTTCAGTTCCTTGGTTCAGTTTACTATATTAAGTTCACTCTATTATGATTGAAACGCTGGAGAATCTTCTATTAATTGGCGCGAAACTTTATCACTGATATATTGTAGCAACTGTTGTATTCTTAACACTAATCAATTGACGTTAAGTCTTTCAGATGAAGCAGTACGAAGATTTCACTATGACTATTAGTTGAATACTTTTTTCTTGAGAATTACTTGATCACTCGTTCAATGCTATTTCCAATATTAATTATCAAGGCATTAATTCTTCTTTAATAAATTCACTTTGATGAACATATCTACACTTGCTTCTTTCGATATGGAATGTTTAAATAGTGTAATAGTAGTTGAAAATATGCAGTTTAATATATGTAAATGAAAACAAACAAGTAGAGTTTGGAATAATTATCTTATTGTAATCTTCTTGTGAATAAATTACAAATTCAAATATTTGAATTATTTCATATATTTACTTTGATTTACTTTCCCATTTCAAATGGATTGAATTTCAAACATTTAAAATAGATCATTAATGTCTCTGATCAATTAGTTCAACTTTATTCATTTACTTGGAATTAAGAATAAACAGTTGATGAATTTTTCTATCTAAACTTTATCAAATGTTCTGACTTTGAACTAAATTTGGTTTTAAAGTTGATTAGGTTTAATTGTTGTAGATTAAACACAGCTCTGCTGAAGAGCGCTATCTAGCACCGAAAATTATCGTCAGCTGACTTATATTATTATACGAAAAATTTGTCCTGGTGCTTCCCATCTCTCTCCCATTAAAAATTGTACAGGATGTTTTGATTTACATTGTGTATACAGATTTTCTGGTGACTTTGATTTCCCAAGTGACACTTCTTCTAATATCTTTTCTTAATTTGTATAATAACGAACTTAGAACCATCAAGAAAATTAGAAGAACAAATTTCAAATCATTGAGATTAGACTTGGTAATGAAATTAATGTTATTGCTTTACAGTACTCGCACTTAAAGTTGAAACTCCCAGAATGCAAAGCAGATTATAGGTTGTCCTTTCCTGGCCGTTCGCTAACATTGAAATAGAAGAGAGCTACCTCTTCTATAAGGCCTTACATTATTTAAACATTCCATATCCAAAGTAGCAAGTGTAGATATGTTCATCAAAGTGAATTTATTAAAGAAGAATTAATGCCTTGATTAATTAATATTGGAAATTGAACGAGTGATCAAGTAATTCTCAAGAAAGTTGAAACTCCCCGAATGCAAAGCAGATTATAGATGGTCCTTTCCTGACCGTTCGCTTACATTGAAATAGAAGAGGTAGCTCTCTTCTATTTCAATGTTAGCGAACGGCCAGGAAAGGACAACCTATAATCTGCTTTGCATTCTGGGAGTTTCAACTTTAAGCGCGAGCTCTATAGATATTGTTTCTGTATTTCTGAATATATGTTTCTGAGTTTGGAAAACTCATACGATTTAAAATTGAAAGATATGGAAAGAAATCCATGAAAAATGGCGATCTCTATAGAAACTAAAGGTCAGACATTCGATTAAAACATAAGCTGAATAACTGTTGTGTAAACGTCTAATCTATATTTCCTCCTCATTCTCTTCTCTTCTCATAATTTATTGCACTATAATAATATTTAACAACATAAGTTTTGCAATAAAACAAGGTTCATGTTCTTTAGAGACTGTTTATAAAAACCAAAATTGCTTTCTATTTTATGAGCTTCCTGCGAATGTCTTTTATGTGAAATATATGAAATCCATATCTGCTTCTTTTTTTGTAAATAATTTATGTCGGAAGTTTTAGACATCAAATAAAGTACTCATTGAAATGTAATTAATTCTAGTTATTTACTGATATTCAATTTCAGAAAAAAAATTATTAATTAATTAGATTTATTAACTAAAATGATATTAAAATTGATAGACAGGGAACGGAGTCCGAAAAAGAAAGCACGATGTATAAATTATAATACCGCTAAAAATGGATTTTAATCTAAAATCAAGAAATATAAACAATAAGACTTTCTTCACAATTACATAATACAATGTTATTTCGATCGCTATGTATACAAACGTTGACAAATAAATTTTGAACATTTTGATGTACTTATACCAAAAGATGAGATATAGTTGGCGAGTCAACTTTCGAACGCTAGTATGGTAAGATCGTAAAAAAAAAGTAATGAAAAATATAGGTAAATAGTTACATTTATTAATCTTTCCACTTTCTTTAATTTATTTGTTTTAATTACAACATACAAGAGTATGGAAGACAATAATAACTGAATGTATTGCACATTCAGTCTCCTAATTGTCGTTAGTTTTAATTGTGTTCCTGTTGTGTATGGTGAATTTCGGAAAGATTATTCCAATGGATAATAAATTTCCGATTAATGTACAAGATGTTCGCAAAAGAAATTAATAAAGTACTGATAAAGTCAGCATGGACAAAATTTGGAAGATTCCTATAGGTATTCGACCCGGTAACAAAGAAAACACCATGAAACAAAGCAATAAATGGAGTTTAGCCTTTGTCTTATGGAATTGATCCGATCGGAAGCACCGCACAGAATCAGAACCAGAACTGAAGAAGTTGGATTGCAATGAAATGCATAAGCCCACATTAACTACGTTAGTGTGAAAGCAATCTATCATGTATCTCCCTTGTAAATGCAGTCACCCATTTAAACCTCAATGGAGTTAATGAATTCTCTTTTTAAAATATTTTGGTGTTAGTTTTATTTAAATGTCTTTTGAAAAATATGAGATTATGTTACTTAGCTTTGTGTATGCCCTCAGAAGGACATGCACACACAAATACATAGGATAATACACTGTAGTTTAATTATCAGAAGAAAAACGAATATTTGTTGAGGTGATTGTGTTTTCTACATATGTTATTCATTTCAAATTCATCTAAATGTATATAAAAGTGGGTACATTCCCACATTTTTCGATCCATGTTTTTCTGAATAATTGCCTAGGGCTAAAGGTAAATAACATCTTCTACAGATACCAAACTTAAAACATCTTGTAACTTATTAGAAAAAACTCCATAAACACCTTTTGGTTATATTTCGACTTTTAATTCCAAAGTCTTAATCATACCTCTATAGGAAGTGAGAAACATCTAAAGGTAAATGTTGAATTGTATTTTTTTCAATTAAGGGATATTGTACATGATAATCTTCCGTCAAGAAGAATAAAAATTAAAGGAAGAATAAAATCTCCTTTAATCTGTTTATATTTCTTTCTTTTTTTGCAAAACACTTCTTCAAAACAATTTTAGAAGAATAACTCTCTCTTCCTCCTCTAAGTCTTTAAGATGTATCTACTTTTTTTTATAAAGAAGTTATTTTTTATAAGGGATATTGTATTACCTTTTTTTACACCTAATCACTTACCAAACAGAAAAGTCCACCACAAAAATTTATTGTTGAAGGTTGAATGGCGATAAATGTAGGTTGAAGTGAGTATAAGCACAGAAATAAGCCCGTTATCCCAAGTATCAACTAAATTCATGGATTGTATGAAAAATGGTTTTACTGAACTTTTTTCTGCTGTTCTATAAGTAAAAATGAAATGTTTTAAAACTATACATATAGAAATAGCTAACAGCATTTTCAGCCATTATCATTGCTTAAGTATATCCTTTTATTTGCTTCTTTCTTCAATTAGTTTCTACACTTCCTAGTATTTTCTCTCCTTCAGTTGATGATAACGGCCAAAAATATACTTGAAAATCAATGGTGAAAAAATTGCATACGGTAATAGCAGGCAATGAAGATATCCTGAGTATTTACGTCAATTTATTTGGTATTTATTAAGTATTTATGTCAATTTATCGATTTCTAATACAATATTCTATAAGCTATCCGATAAATTGTTAGTATTAAGCAAATTCCCAATATTACTGTCCGCAGAATTCTCATTAATACAAAGGGATTCTTATTTCGAAAGTAGATCATTCCCTTGTGTTAACGTCTGTTTCAATCTTAAAATCGTCAAGTTGTAACACAGAGACATCTTTTCCTAAATATCGTGTCTATTGTCTATTACTCTGATTGAAGTCATCTTGTTAAAACTCAAATAACATCATTCTTCATCTGTCCAACTGTGCACAGAACAAACGTGTGTTTTGAATTCTCAAATAATGATCAAACACGTGTTGATGATATGTAATAGTATAATTGCTTCCTGATCATTATCAAAGTCATTGATCGAGAAAGTACCTTTAGGGCGTTTAGGCCGCTCCTTAATTTGATCGTAAAAGAACAAATGATAGGTCAAACATTGCACCATTAAAGTAAATGGACAGTAGCCATACATTCAGGGAATACACCTTACTTTCCTTAAGAAAGGCAGATTTGTAAAAATCAGTTTGATTCTTCTTTCCCTATGTCCCTTTACCGTATTGTAATACAGTAAAACCTCGTTAAGTCGTCACCCTGATAAATCGTCACTCCGCTTAAAGCCGAACGCGCATTGAACACGTGTCCGTATCCCGTAAACGGACAAATGACGTCATTCCGTAAAACGTCCGTCGATTCGTGACGTTAAACTCAAGTATTTCTGCGAATACAGAAGTGTGCCGTACTGGCTCAATGGAAAAACATTGGTGACGTTAACTTTGCGTCACATATGGAATACGGGAATCTTCAAGCTTGTTCAAAACAGTGATGGAATACTTGAGTTTAACGTCACGAATCGACGGACGTCTTACGGAATGACGTCATTTGTCCGTTTACGGGATACGGACACGTGTTCAATGCGCGTTCGGCTTCAGTCGTCGTTTTCCTTTGGTCCCGACAAGGTCTCATAGACAATAATGTAAAATAACTCTCTTTTACTCGTCACCAAATTTAATTCTACTCCGGATAACTCGTCACCCTCAAAAATGGAGAAAAGCATCTTTATTCTCAATTTTGCCTGCTATCTTTTCAGCCCCTCCCCTTCACTCTAAGAAAGCCTAGCCTTTACGGGGAATTTTCACGTGGGAAATTCACTTGGGAAATTACACACTTCTCGCTGCGACTCTTGTCAAGATTAGACGTTTTTCTTGACCGCTACTGAGTGTGATTTTATTTCATAGCGAGTAAGCCCCGAAAATTTAAAAGCGATCGAAATTGTTTTTCTTCCTCCAAATGTAACTGCACTTCTTCAGGCTTTAGATCAAGGGATAATTCTTGACTGTAAACGAAAGTACAAAAAAAAAATGCTTGTAAAGGCCATGATAAAAGCCTTGGATAGGAACGAAAAGCTAGAAGTTTCGGTTTTAGATACGATTAACTATGTGCACAAAAGTTGGAGTTCCATTTCATTACAAAGTGTTTCGAATTGTTACCAGTAATCAGCACCTTCATCAATTAACACTGTTGGATTATTTTAATGCCAGTAAAAGAAAATAAAATGTTGTAAGTATAAAATGTGTTGTTGTTTTTTTATTTTCCACTCATTCATTTGCATGTATTGATTTCTGAAAATCTTGTTTTTCTCACCGAATCCTACAGCAATTCATAAAAATATTGAATTTCAGTGGGGTTTTTTTTTTCAAAAATGCACACTCCGCTTAAGTCGTCACACCGCTTAAGTCGTCAAAAATGTTCGGTCCCTTGAGTGACGACTTAACGAGGTTTTACTGTATTGCTTTTCAGTTTTTAGTAGGACTAAATGTGGATGTATGACTAATAAGCTTAACATGTTACATTTTTACAAAAGTAAAATTAAGTACTTTACTGAACTATGATTATAATCCTTAACAGCTATTCATCTCAGCATGTCCTTCTCCTCCCAATTTATATGCAGTTTCAGCGCCGATACCAAATAGGTGAAGACCTCAGTTCAGGTTACGTGATGATTTCTCTGAAAAGTTCCTGTACAGTATGATTCCTGTAAAATCTCCCGTTGCATATCCAATGGAATTCTGCGTGTTCGGATTACTTAAACAGGCTCTGAAAACACGACGATCGAGAACAGTATCAGACTTTCGAAAGCTTTCAAAGGGGAATGGAACAAGATCCCTTTTCTACCTCAACGCAGCCTTCTTCAATGGAAACTGCGATGCAGAACCATTGCCAGAAATGCAAAGGCACCCCACTGAACAGAGGTGGTGGAGAAAAGGGTTCTGCTAAGTCTATGACATGATCAAAATCGACCAAAGAAACGTGAATCAACCCTCCGTATATAAGAAAGATGGCATTTGAAATCATTTTTAAACAATTATAATTTAAAAGAAACAATAAAATTAAATATCTTTCAATAAATATATTAATTATTTGACCCCTTTTTATTGTTATTTACTGTTTTTATTTGGAGAAGGCATTGAATGCAATAAGTAGAAATAACCATATCTGTTTACAAAGGTATCAGTTTATTAATATTTAAGACAGAATGAATATCATTATTTATGAACTTTGCTTAGAAAGGAGATGGCTTCTTCAAGAAGTTTTTAATCAATAAAATTATTATTGATGTCAATTAAGTTGAGCAATTCTTTTTGAGAAATAAGTAAACGTCCGGCTATCGGATGCACAGGAAACGACATATCCCTTATTTACTTCTTATTTTTATGAATAGCAAGATGAATTAGCTTGTTTTCATTGAAATCATTATGAAAGAGTGCATTTGACCTCTTTTTTCTACAAGAACATTAACGGAACAAAATTTATTAGTCAAGCAACAACTCTAAACACTAACTAAATTTATAGAAAAAAAAAACAAAAGAAAAGAAAGAAACAAAAGAAAGCTGTAGAATTTTTCTTCATCGTTGCTGAAAGATATAATAATAAACTTTCAGATGGAAAACACCTTAAAATATTTAGAAATTATTCCGAAATAAAACTGGGCGTGATCCATATTTATGATGTAGAAAGTTGCAATTTCGTTTTAGCTTACTTACCTAAAGATAGGCTTAAGAGATCCGGGTCTATAAATACTCGCAAGTAATTTTCGAACAATTGAACGACTCGTCTTTCAACTTGACATGAATATAGTTTTTCTGAAGAGGCAATTTCTTCTTCGAATGTGAAAATTTTTCTTCTCGAGAAATTCAATATAATAGTGATGTGACTTGTGATGCCACAGTATTTGACATTTTTTTAAAGTGTTATTCATAAAAAAGAGTTCTCTGAATTAAGACAGAAGTTCCAGTTTAGAGAACTGAGAATTTTTTCCAGTTCTGTAAATTGGAAATATCTTTATAAATCATTAAATATAACATTAAATCATTTTATTCAAAATATTAATATTAAAGCCTATGATTAAGTGTTCACAATGAGTATATTTCGATTTTGAGAACTTTTACGTAAGTAGACACCAAGTCCTTTCAGGAATTTTACTTGTTGAATCATTAGAAAATTTTATCTTTAACATTAATAATTTTCAAAAAAAGAAATGAGGATATTCATTGCCAATATTTTCTTTTATCATTCAGCTGAGTGAAGTGTTGTTGAATTAAATTTCTGGAATTAAGGTTGTCTAAAGTGAACTCTATTATAATAAATTTTTTACGTATACGGTTTTGGAAAAGAGGAAAGAAAAAAAAAGCAGGAACTGTATAAATCTTAGAAAAAAATGCAACCGTACATGGAGCATAATAAATCAGACAGCTTACACGCCTTCTTTTTGGCCCAAAGTCATTTTATTGATCAAGACTCGAAAGGATATGACAAAAATCAGGAAGCAAATAAATAAACTACTATACATTAATATATACTTCATCCTCTTCTGGAAATTTCAGTATAAATGAACTGTTTTTCAGTTCGTATTGCTCCACAAATGAACATGTAAAATGTCTGAGAATGACTTTACCAAAGTATAAGAAGGTGGGTCCAGTTAGAAGAATCCCAGTTAAACCACAAATACGGCCTTTAAGAAATGATTTCTCTATGTATAAATATCTGAAGACAACAACGGACAGTAACGTACCAGGAGTGAAATACATAAGAGATAAGAACCCACCAGTGATACTAAGAATCGTTTGGTGTTTAATACTCGCAATTTGCTTGTTTTCAACCATTATATTATATTATAATTTAGAATATTATTTTATAATTCAGAACCCCATGACGTTCAAGTCGTAATTAAAACTCAAGACTATCTTGAGTTACCTGAGATTTCTGTATGTGATTCTTTCTTATTTGAGTACCATCAGCAACTTTCATTGTTAACGGAAACTGAACAATAAAAACTAGCTCAAATTATTGATATAAATGAAGAACTGAAGAAAAATGGAGTAAACAAAGAATGGATAAATGTTGGCAGCTCAGTAAGTTATTGCTACGTTTAAGAAATAATTGGGACATTCCATTTATTTCAAAACTTTTTATGAATCTCATAAGTTATTCTCATAATGTAAGATAGAAACAACCTTTAGAATTGAATAAATAGAATTCAGTTTTCAAGCATGTTAAACTAATAATACTTTAAAATGCTTGATAATGTACGATAGTGCAATTTTACTATTTACCAAGTTTAATAAAAATTTTCATTAAGGATAAATCTTTAATTTGCAAATGAAGCCTATTAAGAACTTCAAACATTTCATTTTTAGCGACCCATTTGGAGCTATTGTGATAGCGACGAAAATCGGTAGCTTGCCCTTACCATCTGCCTTTCCCCCCTATAATAACTCCAGAACGAAAAGTCGGATCGGCAAAAAGACTTCACCATAGTATTCACAGACCTAAACAACGTAAGAATGAGTTTTTTTCAAGGGCCAACGACCCCCACCCCCACCCCCAATGTTTGAGATATTTAGCATTGTTGTCATTGAATTTTCTAACAACTTCCGAACGGAAGGTATGATCGATAAACGGACTTCACCGTCGTGTTCAGAGGCCAAAACAACGTGGGAATAGGATATTTTCAGGGGTCAAACCCTCACCCCTTGTTCGAGATATTTGGCATTGTTTTCATTGGATTTCCACTGTTAGCTTTAATGCTAGAAATATAATCATCACATTTCAGTTGTCAGCTGTAGATGGTTGAGGTCTCGGACTCATATGCTTCAGGTTGTCGGTTCGAATTTTTTTTTCATCAATGTCCGCGTGGGCTTATTTGTTTTTTATTCTTGTTTTTTCGTATTTTTCCTAACTTTTTTTTTTAATTTTCCTTACGTTAAGGGACTTGGCTTTTCATTATGTTTAATTTTTTTTTAGATTGGTCCTCCTTAAATTTATGCTTTAACACAAAATTACATTAACTTGTTTCAACTCATCACTTGTTTCATTGGTGCTAATTATGGCTATGCCATTGCTGATTTTTTTTTATTCAGCCTAATGTTGAGATACTCTTTAATAACAGTTGCTTAGTCATATCTATTCTTCCATTCAATTCAATTTAATAACTCTAAAAACCCTCTATCTTCGTCAAAAAGTATGGTTTGACCGTTTCGTGGCTGTTGCACAGACAATCCCATGGAGTTATATAAAGGATATGGAGTATGTCAAGGCATACTTTTTGACCAAGATAGTAGGGTTGTTAAGTTAAGCCTTGTAGAGTTAAGCCTTGTAGAGTAATCGGCTTGGCTCTACATGAGATATGATAACTTTTTAACAGTGAAAGCGTTATGAGCGTCTTCGCAACGTATTTTACATGAAATGTTTTGGGTGGGATTTCATTTCTTTTTGTATGAGATCTCATAACTTTTTAACAGTGAAAGCGTTATGAGCATGTGAGTCTTGGCAACTTATTTTACATGAAATGTTTTGGGTGGGATATACCTATCAGAATTGTTATATAATAAAGAACCGGAACCCCCTTTATGAGGGGTTGGAGGGTGAAAGTTACAGATTTCTTAATTTTTTTGTTGTTTGCTAAACCTATCCTGCATACCAAATTTCAGCTTTCTAGGACTTTAGGAAGTACCCTAGAGGTTTTGATGATCATGAGTCAGTCAATCAGTCAGTCAGTGCATCATGAACGAAATCGACGTATTTTAGATATTAATAAAATCCAAAGTTAATTGAAAGCTAGATAAAAGCTAGATAAATGAAACGTAGCGTATTTCATTAGTCTGCTAAACTGCATCTTATCCTGTAAATTTGAGCTCTCTAGTATTATCCAGGCCGAAGCTATGAAGGTTCGAAAATATGGCGAAACGCTTCCAAAAAAGGTAGGGTCAGTGTGCCGAATATGAGACCCCTGCCTAATATGAGACCCCAGCCTACAGAATGTACTAAGTGCTGCCGCCTGGCGACTGGAGAATGAAACAGTAGTCTATTGCATCATCCGTCAGCGGTGAGTCAGTCGAGTGTTTCCTAGTGCAAACAAAGGTTCAATAATTTTTTTCCTGAATTTGTGCTCGTCGACTTTTTTGCACGTGTATTTTCATTGGCTGTTTTCACCTTTAAGATAAGACTCGTTTTGAAACTTAGTATCGGATAGGTAGCCTTAAATGTATGGTATAAACATGCCGGTTTCTTTTAAGCTAACATTAAGCCTAACCTAAAAAAATTCGTTGGCATGTATGACAACGTGGTCGTGCCTAATATGAGACCCAAAGGATGCCTAATATGAGATTGGGTCTCATATTAGGCATTTTTTTTTTCATCATGCAAAACTTGTTTACATTTTTTGTTTTTATTTTTAGATGCCTCCCGAAACAAAACGCAAAAAATGGGATCCGGTATTGATGGTGCGAGCTGGCAAAGCCGTAAAAAGTCGTTATATGGGCTATAAAAAAGCTGCAAAGTATTTTGAAGTTCCAAAAGGAACTCTGGAGCGTTATGTTAAGAATTCAGAATAACAGCTGAATCAATGGTAGACGTTAGTTGGGAAGACGGCCTACTTTACCACAACACATTGAAGATTCGTTAGTAAAATACTGCGTTGAGATGGATTCAAGGTTTTATGGCTTAAGAAGGAGGGATATAAAAAAAATGGCATTTCAGCTTGCTATGAGAAATGGTTTAAAACATCCGTTTTTATCAGTAAAACAATGTGCTATTGAAAAATGGTTAAAGGGATTTTTACAACGACACCCACCGCTGTCGCTAAAAAAATCTCATGCAACATCGTTCGCAAGGATTAAGGGATTTAGCCCAAACAATGTGAAATTTTGGAATCTAAAAACGAAAAGTAAATAAAACCTGAAGTAAACTTCAACAATTCGTTTAAAAGTCATTTTTCTCTTTTACCTATTAGCGATGAAGATAACTATTACCTAATTATTGTTTAAAGTTTTGTTTTTGACGAACTTTTCAGTAAATACAATTCATTTTTTTAGTTATAGAAGAGGGTCTCATATTAGGACTACTTTTTTCAAACCCCAAAAATGTAACATTTGTGTTTAAAATTTCATACAAGAAAAAATGTAAAGTTGTTTTAATTTTCTGTCATTGTTATTTGTAGTAAAGTGTATGCCTTAAAAGAATATCACGTTGGTACTGTAATTCCTCACTTATTTTCATAGTTATAGATGAAAATCAAAAAGGGTCTCATATTCGGCACACTGACCCTACGTAGTGCCCTTCCTGTCTTCGGCTCGTCTTGGCGGGGGCACTACCGTGCCCCCAGATTTCTACACCATATCTAACTATTGCAGTTCTAGGATGTGTAACCGTTACGTAATAGTTTATTAATACCACAAGTCTTTAGATCAGTAAATAAATGCAGTTAAAACAGAAAATTAGTTATATAAAACAGTAATGTATTTAACACATATTGGTATGATTAATGAACGACGAGAAGATTATATGATTTTCTTAAGATATACTTCTTATTACATTTTATTAATTTTTACTGTAGTGCGATTCCTTCGAAAATTATTACAAGAAAGAATCTGACAAGTGTAACTTCAGTGCAGAAATCAAGGAAACGCCAACATGTTTTGGAAAATGTGCCACAATTTCATTTGGTGAGTTCTTACATGTTATTTACATATTTACATTAAGATATTTTCGAACCATATAACGGGAAAAAGACATTTTTATAGGACCAATGTACATACTTTTAAGACTGACTTAAAAACGTTCACGAATTGTTTTTTTCATTCTTGCTTTACTTGAAAATTTTTTAATCTTCTAGAATACAATTCAAAACAAAATTTAACGTCCACAAATAAGTTATTAAACTAAAAATCCCATTGGTGAATAAACTTAATACTTTCGCATAGTCAGATCTATCGTTAGCGCAAGTCGTGGACAGCTGTTTCATTCTTATTAGGAATCCTCAGCATGATTTACTCTTGGTGATACTCTCTGATCGTTCGAAAGGGTATAGATACCACTTCCGCTCCCGATAGTGGCATCAAACATCAAAACAAAAAAACAAAACAAAAAAAAATGTGAACTCCACAGAAGTCCTTTGTTCTTTTTACGGAAAAGCTGAAAAGAGTTTAATTTAAAATCAATAAGCAATTGAAAACAAAACTTAACGTCCACAGTAGAATAGAATTTATTCAATCTGCACCACTCAGCTGAGTACCGGTATAACATTTATTACAATGTAATATTCATATTAAAATATATATCTAAGTAATAGAAAAATAAATATTTTAAAAATCTTGATGCTTAATTAGCATTCAATGAAAAAAGAATGTGAATTATTATTTTAATTAGCATATTTTTATTGAATTTTATAAATTTTTGAAGATATAAAAACACAGATTTCTGTATCAATTGTTATTCCTTGCAAACCATATAATGTCAATGATAAGACAAATCTAAGATTAATATCTTATATCTAATCATATTAAATTATGAACAAATATAAAAACAGATGTTCCACTGCCTCTTTTTTTATTGTAATTACATCCATAAAAGGCATTATTAAGCATCTTCCACGACACCAGAAATAAATGTTAAAACACTACATTTATTTCGAGAAAACAGCAAATTTTCGAAGAGAAAATAAAACTCCTCCTGTTTTTCAAGCCTTTTACAAATAATAATATTAGGTCACGCGATTTTGAATTTATAATATCCGTGAATATCATATAAACAACATAATATTAATACAAGTTATTATTAAGTTACGAGATTAGTATTTACAATATCCGTGAATATCATATGAATAATACAATATTAATACAATGTTATAGAATATCGTCTTCTACTTCCCAATAATGCTCGAGTTGTGTATGAAAACTTAATTGTTTTTTACAATCCAGATCTTCAATTAATACTTTATTATAAATGTACATACCATATTTCTTCTTCATCTCACTCCTTCTAGATATATAATTATTAATCATCATCATCTTCTCAACAGCACAAAATAAATGTAAAATTAAAATACATTTATTTACAAAGCAAAGTTTCGAAGAGACATTTTCTTCTCTTCTTTTTCAAGCTACAATAATTTATAACAAATATGGGAAGTGAAGTCGTGATAGTTGTAACATTCCATTGTAGTAATTATCACTTTAACAATTCATCTGATCTATACTTACATTATTATTACCTCGAGATTATCTAATCAAATCCCTAGCTATGTTTTCAATAACATTATTAACCTCCATACCATTGTTTCTATTTATATTTCTATCTTTAGTATTTCTGATGTATAAACTGTCTAGTGTTTTTCTTATTTTACAATCCTTCTCAACACATAAAATTTTATTTTTTTTATTATTGCAATGTGCTTTCTTAGGACAATGTTCTGCCATTTCTGATTTATCAATTAACTTGTTTCTAATGTTATTGAAAATAATGTTATTGAAAACATAGCTAGGGATTTGATTAGACAATCTCGATGTAATAATAAGGTAAGAATAGATTAGATGAATTGTTAAAGTGATAATTACTACAATGGAATGTTATAACTATCACCACTTCACTTCCCATATTTGTTATAAATTATTGTAGCTTGAAAAAAGAAGAGAAGAAAATGTCTCTTCGAGCATTTGCTTTGTAAATAAATATATTTGAATTTTACATTTATTTTGTGGTGTTGACAAGATGATGATGATTAATATTATTTTATTGTTGGAATTAAAATATTCTTTATCAGTTAAATATTTATCTAATTTTACCATGCCTTCATCCATATTAATCCCTTCATTTCTATTTAAGTTGTTTCCTTTTGTGGTTCTTATACATAAGTTTTCGATTATTTTTCTAATTTTAGTATTCTTTTCATTACAAAGAATTCTTACTTCCTTATTAATAGCATGTTTCTTTTCATTACAATGCTCCGCAATTTCAGAAAAAATTACTAATTTTTTCTGATATAGCATCCATGTTCTGATGCACGTTCCTTAATCGTTCTTTTCGTTTCTTCAAGATAAAACAAATTACAGTTCAGACATTCCAATTTATATAGTAAACCCATTTCATATCTTTTATCAATACTATTCAATTTTTTACACAAAATATTCTTTAATTCATTATTATATTAAAAACTTAAATTTATTCCAAATTTCTTACATATTTCTTTCAAACGCAAACTATTGCTATTCAAATATGGTATGAAACATCTCATATCATCATAGGCTTTCAATTCTTTGATCTTAAATTTATGATAATTCCTAATTGTGCTTTCAATAAATTTGTCTGCATAATCATTCTTTTTTAGTAATGCTTTCATATCATCAATTTTTTTTATTAAAATCTTCTTCCATACTCGTATTATTATCTATTCTCAGTAAATCATTTTCAGTAATATTCCGTTTTATATTTATATTATGTCCTGAATTAAAATTTATAACATGTAATTTTTGAACTCTTTAGTGTAGTGTTGTAGGATCAAGTTCTAAGTTTTATTTACTTAGAATAGATAATAATACGAGTATGGAAGAAGATTTTAATAAAAAAAAATTGATGATATGAAAGCAACAATTAAAAAAGAACGATTATACAGACAAATTTATTGAAAGCACAATTCGGAATTATCATACATTTAAGATAAAAGAATTTAAAGCCTATGATGACATGAGATGTTCATACCATATTTGAATAGCAATAGTTTGCGTTTGAAAGAAATATGTAAGAAATTTGGAATAAATTTAAGTTTTTAATATAATAATGAATTAAAGAATATTTTGTGTAAAAAATTGAATAGTATTGATAAAAGATATGAAATGGGTTTACTATATAAATTGGAATGTCTGAACTGTAATTTGTTTTATCTTGAATAAACGAAAAGAACGATTAAGGAACGTGCATCAGAACATGGATGCTATATCAGAAAAAATTAGTAGAAAAGACTGAAATTGCGGAGCATTTTAATGTAAAGAAACATGTTATTAATAAGGAAGTAAGAATTCTTTGCAATGAAAAGAATACAAAAATTAGAAAAATAATCGAAAACTAATGTATAAGAACCACAAAAGGAAACAACTTAAATAGAAATGAAGGGATTAATATGGATGAAGGTATGGTAAAATTAGGTAGAGATTTAATTGATAAAAAATATACTATTTCAATTCCAAAAATAAAATAATAATTGAAGATCTGGATTGTAGAAAACAATTGAGATTTGATATACAACTCGAGGATTATTGTGAAGTTGAAGACGATATTGTATAAAATTATATTAAAATTGTATTATTCATATGATATTCACGGATATTGTAACTTCTAATCTCGTAACTTATTATTAATATTATTATTTGTAAAAGGCTTGAAAAAGAGGAGGCGTTTTATGTTCTCCTCGAAAATTTGCTGTTTTTTCGAAATAAATGTAGTGTTTTAACATTTATTTCTGGTGTCGTGGAAGATGCTTAATAATATACATTACAATAGGAAAGGTTTGAAAAAGAAATATGGGATGTTTATTCATAAAAGGCTGTATGTTAAACTTTATGATAAGTTATATTTTGCCAGATATGTATTTGAAGTTGCCATGGATAGAGAGAAATTGACTCATTGTGTAGCTTACTTTAATAACTGGTGTGGATAATGTGCAGAAGATAGTACTGAAGAACTTTCTTCTTATACCTTGTATAAGGTTGTTACATTTTTCTCCCTTTCCTATTCTTTGCTTTGAATCTTCATATGAAAATCTTCAGAAATATTTTCTGATTTCATCATTCCCTAAACCTTGTCTGAACCTTTCTTTGTCTTCTTGAAACAGATGTCTCCCAGATGCTTTGTGAAACTCTCTCCAGCTCGCTTTTCATCTGGCACCCATTTTGTGTAACTGCCTTTCTCTTCTCAGATCTGCTTTATTACTTTCAACTTCGCTTTCTCTTCAGTTTTATTGCCTCCATTTGTTCCTCCTATCCCCGGCCTCTCATTAGATGTGTTCGGTAGAATGGCGGCGTCTTCTGCATTAAGTGACGTCGTTCTGGAGAACAGTGCATACACGAGAAGAAAAGTGAAATGTACGGAGCGCATCTGGGATGGACAGTCGACCAGTTAACTCACTGCCCTTCGAATGCTCACTGCTACAAAAAGGAAAGTAGACTCTGTGCTCAGAGAAAGCCGCTTGGCTCATCTCTAGAAAGAATCGCCCGAGGTCCGCTGAAAAGCAAGATTAAGCATTTGTTCGCAGCCCCGAGAATTTAGTTGCGTCTAAGGAGCGTTCTTCGAATCTTCGGGCTTGTGAAGTGAAAGTGTTTCGCAGCAGACCGAAAACATCAATTCCAATGAGGCTACCTGCGCCCAGCAAGGAAAATGCTCTTCGACTAATCATTAGAACAAACTGAATTTTAACCCGCTTCACAGCACCCGTGAACTTCTACGGACTGTGCGTCATCTCCGGCGGACTCCGAACTGTTCTGGCACCTTGAACGCCGCTCTAATTTTATTTTCTGTAAGCGATGTTTTATATCTATTATCTACTTCATTTGAAACCCCGGGGTAAAGTATATCTTCATTATATTCGCGTATATGTAAATATATGTATATTATCCCTTATTAAATCTGTTTTTTTTCCTAACCTAGTTACCTCCGTTACTCATTACTTGTGATATCTTAACTCTGTAATTTGTTTTTGTCCCTTGTTCAGGCCAGCGTTGAGAAACGAGCGCTGAGTTAAGTGATGGATGTCCCTGGCCGGTCTCGTCGGTCACTCGATGTCATCCCTCTGATCTGACTAGCCTGCCTGGTGTCTCTTGCCTATCCCCTCTCCTTCTTTACATAACAGTACTTTCTCGGCTTCACAGCCAAGCACCTGATTTCTCTTCCTAAACCCTTTTCCTTATTTTCCGGATTTCTATAAACGAGGTAAAATTGGGCTCAGCTGCTTCGTTAAGTCTTTTCAGATAATCCACTGCGATAATTCTCCTTATCTTAACCCTCTCTTTACATGTTCGCCTATGAACCACGTCAAGGCATTACAATCTTACTTATAAGTTACTTATTCCTTAGTAGAGTTTCCATCACCTGTTCTGTTTTTCAATTAGCACATTAAATTTGTTGAATTAAAATCAATAACGTGTGCACATTTCTAATAAGTAAAAATTTAACGGTCAACACACACGAATAAATTGAAATATTCATAACACATCATAAACTACATACTACCACAATCGGTTTCGCCCAGACACGGGCTTTTCCGAGTGACAATAAAATTAGGAAAGAAAGAGTTTATAATATAGGGTGTATCTGAAATGTGCTGCGAAACTTAAAGGTTATATTCAATCATGCAAAACAAAATGTCATATAAATATTGTTCTGGAAATGCGTTATTTCCAAGATATGAGCAATGAAACGATACAGAGGTGTTCGCCTTTTAGAGTCATTAAATTGCTCCTCAGTTATTGTGACATGAAATGTACAATATCCTCCCCCACTACCGTATGAGGTTATCTTAAAGCATTACAGTCTCTCAACCTGTGGGGCGCGCCCCCCCAGGGGGGCGCGATAAAACTAAAGGGGGGGCGCGAGTATATCGATTTTTTTTTTGGTTGAACAGATAGGTTTGGAGGTTTTTTTTTTTTTTTGGTTGAACAGATAGGTTTGGAGGTTTTTTTTTTTCGGGGGGCGCGATGAGAGATGTGATTGAAAATTGGGTCGCAAGTATTAAAAGGTTCAGAAACACTGCAGTACATCATACCAGTGTCTGGCGCCCATGCACTGCGCGATCTAACAGTGGATGAGTACAACACAATTCCACCTGTACCTGGCAGTCCGAGTGTACCGTGTTCGGCAGTCGATGGAACGACGTTGTGTTGCGTGCATTGCGCGCATTTCGAGTACTGTAAAACTGAGCGACTGTACGGTCAACACCTCTGTATTGTTGCATCGTTTATATCTTGGAAATACAGTATTTCCAGACCCATGTTTATATCATATTTATTCCTTGTTTTGTCTGATTCAATACAACCTTTACGTTTGGCAGCACATTTCAGGTACTTCAGAATACCCTTCTACTTTAGAATACCGAGTCGCATGCTTCGTTGGAAACCTTTGGCGAAGGGACCTCTGGAGGCATAATGAGGAACAGGAAACTGCAATCAAGTCACGAAAAGCTCCTGTCGTCTGCTCATATGGTGAACTGGGATTAGCGAACATAAGGCATCATAAGGCCACATTAAAAAATGGATACCTGGAAATCGATCGTAAAACGTCATAAAAAAAGAGGGGGAGGAAGTACTAAAACGGAGGGGAATAGAGTATTAGAAATTATTGTTACTCCCTTTTTCACACTGGAACCGTGTTGTCTAATCATTTGTATCGAGAAAAGATTGTTATAAGCTTACGCCAAGGATCAGCAAGAATAAAGAAGGATTCCGTACCTTTACGAACGAAGTCATTTTCTTGATGAGGAATGGTTGTAGAGTTATTGGAGTCAATAAAATGTCCGATACAGAGTCAACAGATTTAATATGTTTTAATCACTTTTGTTGAAAATTGTGGCTGGTTACGAATAGCGCTCATCCATTATTGTCTTCCACCATTGTCTTAGCTTATTCATCTGTTTATTCATTCCTTTATGCCCTAAGAAATAAAACAATTCTACGTTGTTATGCATTACTTTGATCTAAGCCATATTTCTTTTTTAGCAAGATTAAATGAAAGAAATACTCAAACTCCACATGATACCGATATTTCTTACCGTAAAGATTTTTACTAGGTTTTTTTCATTTAAATACAGAAACGGAACAAACTATTTTCAACTGAAACAATAAAAGATATATGTCAAATATTAACATTGAAGCCTAACCTTCTAAACAAACCTTTGCTAAACCTAAAACAAAGAGGAGAACCAAATAATAACAAAAAATATCAACAATAATAAAACATAATCTTCTTAACAATAATCTAATAAAGAAACCAGGAAAACCAAAAAATTTTTACTAAACCGGAGAGACAATTATTTGAATTGCAAAATTTCTCTTAATCTCTTATTTTTCATTCAGAACTTTTTGTAAATTCGTAGTGATATTCCATTTACTTTTAGAGATTTATCTTTATTGAAACAAATGCAGCATTTTATTAAGCAGGATTCTAAAATAAACCTTTTGCTCTCACTCTGGATTGTGGGGTCTGGATTGTGTCTATGTCTAAAACAGTGGTCTGCCCACTCTGAAACATTTTTATACTCATTTTTAAAAGCTCGCACACGTTCCTGAAGCCGTTCCTTCATGGTCCTGCCTGTATTTTCATTAAACCTAGTAAAAGTCTTTACGGTTGGTAAAGACGAAATATCGGTATCATGTGGAGTTTGAGTATTTCATTTAATCTTGCTAGGTTGATGATTCAGGAATGTTGGATATAAAGTCTTCAAGACATAGGTGACTTTTTTTATTATTATTAAGAATTTTTTTCATATTATATCAGCTGAATTCGGGGAGAAGAGGTTGAAGATTATTAAAGAACACAAGAAGTCTGTTAAAAAACTCGCGGTTTGCGAAACGCAAGACGAGTTCCTAGAGAGAAGTAAAAAGGTTATAATTTTTCCGAGACCGATTGAGAAGCTAAGGATCCCTTTAATCCAAGAGGACTACACTATAAGAAACTTCGATTCTGATTTTAAATGGAACATTTTCTTAAACCAAATAAAAGAAGTTAAAAAGATGATAAAAATTCTACAAAAAGAAGAGATATTCTTCAATAAAAGGATAAAGGTCGCAATACCAGATAAGTACTATCAAGATATTATGAAGATTGATTGGCTGTCTTACAAGAGAGAAAGAAAAACGTTAAAAGATAAGAAGATAAATAAATTACAGAAGAGAATTAACGAAGATGACAATCTAAAATACGAGAGACATTGCAAGAAATCGAATTAGGTTGTGAATATCAGCAGTAAAAGTCTAAGAAGGGATGAAATCATTGCTCTAAATAAAGGTATGGATTTTAATGTTAAAGGCAGGTTTAATGTTAACAGCGTGATTTCTGAAGTGCAAAAGAAAATGTATCTATTTAAGAACAAAAAAGAAACAGTTTACCAAATTTTTAATGATTTGGATGGCAACAGTCATCCTAGACCTAATATTTCACAAAGGGACATTAAGAACATTAATGTTTTAATGAATGATAAAACTTTAAAGATTGATAAATCAGACAAAGGAAATATGTTAGTAGTAATCGACAAAAAAGTGTAGGATGAGAAAGTTAAAACAATGCTTGAATCTGAGGACTGTGCAGAAATAGGAAAGGATAAAAATATCAGCTTTACAAGAAGGTTAAGAGTGAGATTCAGTCCCAGTTTTTGAAACTAAAATCAAAACCTACAAACAAGAGTATCCAATTAGGCCAGTTATAATTCGTACGGTTCTCCATTGGAAAATTTAGGAAAATTCCTCAACTTAATTTTAAAAGAGTTGGTATTAGATGATCCTGTTTAGGTTACGAAAGACACACAAGATATGATTAACACTTTAAAAGATCATAAAAACAATAACAGTAAGAAGAGAATCATATTGTACACCCTGGACGTAGAATCAATGTACACAAGAATCCCAGTTGCAGATTCATAAAGATAGTTAGCACAAAAGTCACTAAAATAATACAAGATAAGTTTAAAATAGTTAAAGAACAACTATTTTTACAATTTAATTTGTAATAATAGTTATTTTAAATATGATAGCGAAATGTACTTACAAAAGAAAGGTAGTCCCATTTCGGGTACGATATGTAACTTATATGTTAATTGGGTTGAGTCAAATTAAATTAAAAAATGGAATGAAGCAAATTATGTGTGTAGAAGATATGTGGATGATGTTTTGGTAATTTAGGAAGGCTCTAGTAGGCAATCTTCTAGGTTTTTGAATTACATTAACAATTTTCATAAGGACATAAAGTTTAAGAAAGAAGAAGAAGTGAATGGAAGGGTTACCTTTCTTGAAATTATTGTAAAAAATGAAACCTCAGGATCGGTATATGTACATTTTAGGAAATTGTATCAAAGTAGCCAAATCTAAACTTTACATCAAACCACCGTACCTCTACAAAAGAACTATAATTACAAACAACTTAAGAAAGATCACAAACTATACTGAAGACAAAAAAAACTTTGGAATGAGAAAGTTAAACACCTTAAAGATAGACTACTTTTGAATGAATATCCTAAAGACTTTCTTTGAAATCATTTAAGGAATTTTTCAAAAAGAGTAATTGTAAAAAGAAGAAAGAATATTTAGAAATATAAGAAATGTTTAAAGTTAGCGATTGGAATTAATATCAACGACTGTGTAAAAGAAGTTTGTAGATGTAATGAGGTAAAAATAATGTATTTCAGAGGCAATAGTCTATTTAAGAAAAGCAGAAGAGATGAGGAAATGCTATACAGAATGGGGGTAGTGTATGCTTTAAAATGTAGGGATTGCCAAGGGGTATATATTGGAAATACAAGCAGGACCATCAAGAAACGGCTTCAGCAACATGTGCGAGCGCTTAAAAAGGAGTATAAAAAGGTTTCAGAGTGGGCAGACCACAGTTTCAGATATAGATCCAATCCAGACTCCATTTGTAACTCATATATGTTAATCAGGGTGAGAGTAAAAGGTTTATTTTAGAATCCTGCTTAATAAATTGATGCATTTGTTTCAATAAAGATAAATCTATGAAAGTAAGTGGAATATCACTAGGAATTTACAGAAAGTTCTTAATGAAAAATAAGAGGTTAAGAGAAATTTTGCAATTCAAATAATTGTCTCTCCGGTTTTAGTTAAATTTTTTTGGTTTTCCTGGTTTCTTTATTAGGGTTATTGTTAAGAAGGTTATGTTTTATTATTTTATTGTTGATATTTTTTGTTATTATTTGGTTCTCTTCCTTTGTTTTAGGTTTAGCAAAGGTTTGTTCAGAAGGCTATGTTTTATTGTTAATATTTGATATATATCTTTTATATTTTCAGTTGAAAATAGTTTTCTTCCTTTTCTGTATTTAAATAAAAAACCTAGTAAAAGTCTTTACGGTAAGTAAAGACGAAATATCGGTATCATGTGGAGTTTGAATATTTCTTTCATTTAATCTTGCCATATATCTTTTGTTTTGTTTTTCCATTGTACTTCTTTAATACATGAAGTGAGGATTGAGAATTAGTTTAGAGCAGTATTTCCCAACTTTTTTCGAATCGCGACCCCTTTTTTTAACAGCTAAGTAACCTGAGACCTCCCCACATTTGCATAAAAAGGCATTTTCAATTTGGAAAAGAAAACATATTAAAAGTAGATTTTTCAGAATATAATTCTCACCTCCTTTTTAATTAATATCGAGATGTCATTAAAAATATAACTTTCATATGAAATATTGCAGCATTGTGAATATATTTTTCAGTTTACTATACAGAATTTATTTTAATACAGAATTTTATTTTAATGATAACGCAGCATGTATATTTTATTTTTTAAAAATAAATGTTAGAGTAGCGATATACAAGGTTGCCATAAAATAACTTTCCCTGTTTGGAGGCATCTCCAGCAAAACCTAATGAACGGATTGAAACCAAAATTCAGATATAGTCTATTCAGGGCATGGAGAGAAGAATTCTGCAAAAAAAAAAAAAAAGTACCAAAAGGCGCCGATAGGAGAAAATTCGGCGCTGCTGTCACTCTAAACGTATATTGTGGAAATTTTCTAGTGCAGAAGTGACAGCAGCGCTACTCGGTCCTTTTAAAAAGGGAAGAGCGAACGTTCAGTCAAGCAGTTCGTCGATTGACTGTTGAGTTGTCCTCAATATGCTGCCTATCTTACCTCAACGTGCGTTACTTGTAAAGCTATTTTACACTAAAGAATGCAATGCAGCGGCGGCTCATGGGACTTTTGAAGGTTTCATAACCTACGTAAAGAACCAATGTCTGCTGTAGCACTGCGAGCTATGATTCATAAATTCGAGGAAACTGGATCGCTAGGAGTGAGAGTCGGCAGAGGACGAAAACCACAGTAACAGATGCTGCCACTGCAATGTTCGATGACACAGGGACTAGTAGTGGTCGAAGCGCTCCTGAAATAGCTCGTCAAACCGATATGCCTTATGGGACTGTCTGGAAAATCTTCCTGCATTTCTATCCGTATAAGATCAGTCGTGTACAAGAACTTAAACCTACCTATGATAAGCGACTGACTTTCGCACTAAAATTTCTTCCACAAATGGGTATCAACAATCATTGGCCTCGGAACATATTGTGGGGAGATGAGGCTGATTTTTATCTGAATGGGTCAGTCAACACTCAAAACTTCGGCATCTGGGCATATGAACGTCCCTCAGTGATTCATCATACATCATCATACATTCATCAAACTTTGCCTTCTACTAGAGTTAAGAAAGCTAGAAAAACAATCAAATTGTGCAATTTTACGTGCAATGAAGTATGTTATGTTATGTTATGTAATGAATGTGGGTGGCAGAGAAGCCAATCACTGCGACCGGAGGTCTAGTGCAATGAAGTAACTTATCATCAAAATTAAAGCCATACATCCATCCAAAGCCATGCATTTAAATGCAAAAATATTTATACAACTAAAATAAATACATAGCAACTAGTTTCTCCGCCGAGAGACGGTATTCTCAAGCAAATGAGTACAGAGCCGGTGTGGAAATATGTAATAAATTGAAAGGGGGAGTGTGCTGATGGCTTCTGGGTGATGGGAAAACATCAGATGAACCTCTAGCGGCAAGGATCAGGAATTACGATGGGACAGCTCATTCATCCGGGCTTTCCCGCTTTAACCCGTATGGAACGTTGGGCACGATTCCAATTCACACCGAGCTAAATATAATACTAACAATATACTAACAAAATTTGAATTACAATAAAAGAAACATTAATTTGATTATGAAGAACAAAGTCATGAGACGGAGAAGCTACAGATAAAAATTAAAATAAATAAAAATTACAATAAAGTAGAATAAAAATACAAAAATATTTTTTTTTATAAAGAATTAAAAAATTAAATTTTTTTTAACAGAATTAATAAAAAACTTTTATCTATACTAAAAACAAAAACTAAATGAGAGCATTAAGGAATTTTAAGCAGCGTTTAAAGTCGTAGGATAGGCTTAAATTAGAAGATAAAAATAAAATTAATAAAATAAATGAAAACAAGGGAACTGGCGATTGCCCAGCTTAATGTAATATGGGAATTACCTAGTAATCTGCCTGGTTGGTATCCTAATATCAATTGGCAAAATTATTCTTTATACTTTTTTTTTAACTAACCCTTATGCGGCCATATCTGGGACCGACAAGGATACATTATAAGCTTCAGCTGCAGTGAGTATGAAGTATGTTTCAATGCATCTTCTTTGAAAGTCATTTTGAGAAGGACCCAGAATTCGAACCTCGTTGAAATTTAAACTGTGCGAATTGGAGACAGCATGCCTATAAGTTCCAGTTCTGAAATGCCCTACTTAATTTTTTAAGTATCTGCACGTATAAAAGTAGTGAACGTGTAAAATAGAATAAAATATTTTTATGTTTGATTACAACGTAAATTAGTAAATAAAACCAAATATTAAAAAATGAATATTAATAACGAATAAAGGGTGACAAAAGAAAAACACTGAGGACAAAATGTTTAAATACTTCTAAAGCGTAGTCATAGAATATTCAGTACAGTAATATTCACAAATGTTAATTTGAAGATATAAGGAAAACTACTCTACGACAAAGTATTCTATGTAAAAACACATAAACTGTCAAGAAATGAAGGTGCTTTTTTGTGATTATAAAAAGTTCAAAATGTAAATAGAAATAGCGTAATTAAATACATACAGCAAAAATTAGAAACATAAAATTCAAAACAGTAAATGAGAAAAACCTCTAAGACTAATGAAAGATAAAGAAAGTAGCCAAATACAAGAGAAATACAGTAGAAAGATACAATATACGAATCATAAAATATTGCAATATTACAGTCTTAAGAAATAGGACTAAGTAGATAAATGTTTGTTAATTTGAAGTAATGAATTGTAACGAAGAATTTATATGTAAAATACGAAAAAAAAAACATTGACTATAATGTATATTAACAAATAGAACATCAAATTAAAATGTGAAGAATGATGAAAATTTCAGTGCATATAACACACCTTGAGGACCTGCCCTCTGAAGAAGCAGATACTCAAGAGATAGCTGGACCATGAGGTGATAAACAGGCTATAACTTGTCTGACATTTGTAAATCGTCATGAATAGTTTTGTGAAGTTGAAAAGAAATGTTAAAGTTCAATTAAGGGAAACTATAGTACGATTTAGAATCAATATTCTAAAACCGTATCTTTTCAAACTTTTTAAAATAATTTGTTTAATGACAGGAATGTCAATAAATTTTGTCAATGATTTATATAAAAGAGATAAATGAAGTTATATTTCAGCGATAATATTCTAAACTAGTACAATTATTTCTGAAAGCTGGAGTTTTCAATTTACGAATTCAATTAATAAAAGAAAGAAATTTCAAACTACATCAAATACGATAAATGTTCGGTCAGATACTGCTTTAAAAAGAGACTCGTTGTTGTTCCATCGCTTATAGCTCGGGATGGCTTAAAAAAAATCAAGAAAATTACAATAGTGATCTTTAATGTATTTAATATACACTCATGGACAAAAAAATTAGCGCACCAAGAAGGAGTCGTCAAAATGAAACGAAAATTTACATACGTCATGACTACTTCAATATAAGTAAATGATTAGAAAATCAAAGAAAAAGGATAATTTATTTCAGAGAAAAAGGCAAAAGAACGGAGGAGTTAATACTCCGTTGGACCCCCTCTAGCGCGAATGCACGATGCGATACGATCGGGCATTGAGTCATACAAGTTCTGTATGATGTCTTGAGACATTTCGTTCCATATTTGCTGTAACCTTGCCTCTAGTTCGTTCAAACTCGTGGGATGCCCAACTCGTCGTCCCAAATGATCCCAGATATGCTCGATTGGAGACAAATCTGGGGATCGGGCAGGCCAAGGAAGGGTAGTAACAGTGCGGAGACAGTCTTGTGACACTCTTGCTGTATGAGGCCGAGCATTGTCTTGTTGAAAAATGGCTCGTGGGAGCCGTTGCATGAGTGGCAACACATGTGGTTGCAGGATTTCATGAACATACCGCTGGGCTGTCATGGTGCCACGGAACAATACTAGGGGTGACCGTGTATTGTAGGCAATGGCACCCCATACCATCACACCAGCTGTGGGAGCGGTGTGTCGCTGTACAGCAAAGGCAGAATTGAAGCGTTCACCACGGGCTCTCCACACGAACACGATTGTCATCACTGCCGAGACTGAATCTGGATTCGTCGCTAAAGACGACCTGGTTCCATTCCGCTGCAGTCCAGTTTCCTCGTGCGCGGCAAAACTCCAAACGGAGGCGTCGATGGGTGGGCGTCAAGGGCAGCACACGTAATGGGCGCCGCGATACCAACTGTCCTTCAGCCAGGCGCCTTCATATGGTTCGAGAAGACACAGCGGCCCCTAGTGAAGGTGCTACCTGTGCCTGGATGGCGGCCGATGAACCAGTTGGCTGTACGCGTGCATTTCTGACTATGTGGCGATCTTCTCGACGACTGGTCTGTCGAGGGCGTCCAGAGCCTGGTCTTCGTGTAGATGACATCTCTCGGGTTCACTGGTCCCAATACCTCCTCACAACACAATCAGAGCGGCCTAATTGACGAGCTACTCGCCTAGCTGACCACCCAGCTTCCATCATCCCGACGATTCTCCCTCTCTCAAACTGCGACAACTGCGTATACTGTCTTCGACAATGGCGTAATGGCATGTCTACCTCAGCTCTTCCTTTGTAAATGATTCAGCACACTCAAACAAGCTTTGGTTACCTGTTTTATACTCCACAGAGTACGATGTTCAACGCCCTCTACCTGCTATACGTAATGCGCAATCACGCTGCATTTCTAATCATTTGCATATCTCCCGACATGTACCTTCACTGCAAGTTTCGTTACGATCCCGCAATTATTTCTTGGTGCGCTAATTTTTTTGTCCATGAGTATATAATCATCTCAACTATCTTAAGATTGATTTATAAAAAATTGTAATTACGTATACAATATGATTGATATTAATCTTCTTTTCAAACAATAAGAACTTAAATATTTAAGGAAAAAAAATATGTTAATTTACATTTGCTAGAAATATGACATTTTCCTTGCTCAATTGGAAATCCATATACATGCGCACAACCTTATTTTCAACACTTAAGCTGTAATTTTTTAAAGGATTCTTTGTTTATTAATACCATGCAAATACAATAAGAATCACTATGGTTAGAGCGGCTTTTGCTTCGAAACCGAAACATTTGTAATAATGCTTTTATTTTTTTATTTTTATTTTTTTTTTTTTAATGTTAACCAGTCCTATTAGGTGCAATTAGATTAATTACACCTGTGGTATAGGTGCTGGAAATTTGTTATATGACTTATAAAGTTGAGATTACAAGCAGAGATTAAAAGATTTTTCTTATTTTATCATTAATTATATCATAGATTAATTGATTTTTAATGCATTTAATGCTATTACTAGTATAATTTTCCCAATTTATTTGACTAAATAATTTAAATTTGACATAATTGTCTAATCTAAGACCAAAATTATTATTTGGTTTATTAATTTCAAAAATATTTAACCAATTATTTCTAGTCGAAATACCAATGTTATAGTTTTGTTTTTTATCTCTAATTTTGTAGAAATTGTTCAAAATAGTTTTATAAATAAATTTTTCTTCTATTTTTAATATTTTATATTTATAACCAATTTTTAATTTTTGTTCAGAAGTTTCGTTTTTATAATTAATGTAAATGCTATTAAAAATCTTTAAAATCAATTTATTGATATTATCAATTTGACATTGATTTAAAAAAATCCAACAACTTAATCCATAATCCAAAATAGAATCAACTAATGTTTTATAAATTATAAGTTTTTGCTTTAAAGGGTAGATATGTTTCAAATGATAAAACATATAAGTGAATGTATGTAGTTTTTTAACAATATAGTTATAATGAAAATTCCAATTGTAATTATCATCGATGAAAACACCTAAATACTTTTGATTATTTACGTAATCAATAGCATTACAGTTAGCTAATAGCTTTCGCCTTGCAATCTTCAAATAACATTCCCTTTTGAATAAAAATCCATTTTAAAATAGTTTTTGATCGTTTTTGTAATAAGAAAATATCCAAATCAAACGAAGATTTACATTTCAATAAAAAAAAAATAATATTTTTTTTATATTTCTTTTATTTTATATCCTTTTTATTTACTTTTTTATAGTTTTTTAATATTAAAAAAATAAAAATAAAATAAAATAAAAATAAATTATATAATAAATAGATGACAGTCATCAGATCAAACTCAAAACTTCTGTAATACTTTAATAATTTAATTAATACTTTAAGTAAATATTGAGGAATTTGCCCTTTTTTATTTAATTTCTAATTTATGAGCATATCTTAATTTCAGAATTTAATATAGACAATTTATTTGATATTTCTATTAATAAATTTCTTAATTTTCTTAAATTTAATTTATATAATAATTATATTATATAATTTGATGATGAAATATATTCTCAAATCAAAGGTATTGGAATGGGGGTAAATTATAGTAGCAACCTTGCTAATTTATTTTTATTAGCTTACGAATATCAGTTTTGTATTAATACCCATTTCCAATTTAAAATTGGTAGACATATAGATAATTTGATTATTTTTAACACTAATTTTACAATTGATTGTATAGAAGACAAAATTTATAAAAATATTATTAGCTTACAAAAAACTAATAATAATTCTAATTTTGTTGATTTTTTTAGATTTACGAATATATTATCATCAACAAATTCCATATATTAAATTATTTAATAAAACATTTTTATTTCCATTTAAAATTAATAGATTTCTTGAATTTACCAGTAATGTGAGTTTAAATTTATTTACAAATATTTTTATACAAGAACTCAAAAGATATCTTGAAATTAATTCTAAATTTGAAGATTTTTTACATAATTTAAATTATCTTACTAAAGAATTTATAAATAATAATTTTCCAATTAAAGCTTTAAATACACAAATTTTACAATTTCAGAATAAATTTAAATTTCAAATTTATAAAAAATATAAAGTTAAAAATATTTTTAATTTTCATAATTTTTTCTAATCATTTTAATTCTTCTAGATAGCATTTGTTGATTTATAACCATTTAAGCTATCTTACGACAACTCAAGATTAAATCCTTTATTTTAGGAAGCTTTGAGCTTGATCTGATGCCTGTCAACTGTTCATTTTATTTTTATTTTATTTTTTTTTAAATATTAAAAAAATATAAAAAAGTAAATAAAAGGATATAAAATAAAATAAATATAAAAAAAGATATAAAATCAAAAAATTAAAAAAAGAATGTATAGGATAAAAAAGAACATATACGATAAATGGAAAAGAGACGAAGGGTTACAGGTGAAGGGGCGTAAATAATATTTCGAAATGGGCTTCAGATTATAAAATGTCTATTAATCAAAAGAAAACGAAAATTATGATAATTAAAACTTAGAATAAAAAACTAAACTTATATTTACATTTTAAATTTCACGTTAACTCTTGCGATAATAGTCTATAGTCTATATAGTAATAAAATTCTAATTAACCAGCCGGTTATCGTCGCTTCGCTCCGGAACCCTTGCATATGTATCAAAAAAAGAATATTTAGCAAATTATTATCGAGATCGGAAATATGAGTTCCCAGGCCTTCTCCGGATAGCTCAGATGTATTGCGGGTAAGCGCCACACACATATATATATCGATAACTCAACTTTAAAGCGAAAATATAAATTCTCTTTATTCCCTATCCCTGTGGAATTTCGAAAAATCCGCAATATTCCTTGTCTACATCATAAAGGGAATCTCTATGCAAAATTTCAACTTTCTAGGTCCAAGGGTTTGAGCTGGGCGTTGATGAGTCAGTGAGTGAGTCAGGACCTTTCTTTTTATGTATATAGATAATTGTAACTGTTCTAATATAGATTTTGTCAATAATTAGAAATATTTAGGTAAATATATTGATTGATGATAACTACAATTGGAGAAATCATTATAACTATGTGCTCAAACGATGACATACATTCACTTTTATGTTTTATCATCTAAGAAACAAGTGTCATTTTAATCAAAAACATACATTTTACAAATCACTTGTTGATTCGGTATTAAGTAATGGTTTGCATTGTCGATATTCCTTAACAAAACAACAGAAAATTATGTAAATAAACTAATATAGAATTTTTAATAACATTTACGTAACTTACAAACATAAATCTGAAGAAAATAAAATAAAAATAAGAACTAGTATAGAATTCTAAATATCGAAGAATCCTTTTAAAGAATTTCTATAAATATAAAAATGTTAAAGAGAATTATAACTCCAACACAGATTCTAGACAATGTTGGCTGAGAAGTATTAAAATTCCAAAGATGAAAAATAATTTTGTCTTTAGAATAGATGAATATATCTATTCCAAAGTTTTTAGTCACATAAATTGGGAAATCTAAAATAGCAATAGTTTTAAAATAATCAAGAATCAATTAATGTATGATATATCAACCAAAAATATTATAAAAAATTTCTAAATAATTACTCATAGTTCTTTTTGATATAATTGTTTCAATTAAACTTAATTTAACTAACCATATTGACACATTAAATATTTCAGCACCTACAATGAGGAGTAATTTTATAATTACTCCTAATAGGACTGACAAGCATTAAAAATATCAATATAAAAAAATAAAATAACGGACCTCCATAATAAAAACAATAATATATAAATTAACAATAAAAATGGCAAATTTAAAGTTGAATTTGTTTTTATATTTTTTTTTCCTCTAATTTAATCCTTTGTAAACTTTTGCTAGCGGGGATTAAATGTTTGGCCTTTTTTATTCTTAATTTATGCACTATTGTTTTTAATATGGAGGTCCATTATCTTTTTTACTTTTATTTTCTTTATACATTTCTTGAGATCACGACATGTATATACTGGGCGAATCCAGCTGATGATGATGAGGAAACAGCTGTCCTGGATTCCTGTTACCGGGAACAGTTCAGGGAACAGTTCAGGGAACCCTTACTTACTTACGCCTATGCTTTTTATAGTGATACCAATAAAAGTTAATGGGCTAAATGTTGACGCCAAACTTTCTTAGCTGAATTTTCTGAAATTACGCAATGAGGGCAAAAGACAACGTATATGGCCCAAATATCGCCCATCTAAGAAAACCTGCACATATTCTTGTCATTTATCTTCTCAGTGGCTTCAAACAATTACAAAATATCATATTAACCTTCACTTACATGTTCTTTAACCAATTATTGATATAACTATTATTTTTTATTTTTCCTTAATATTTGTTCTGTTAAGAGACATATTTTGAATTTTGTGAAAGTATTCCAAATATCGCCCACACCATTAAATACTTTGTTTTTTTGCACTTCTTTGCATTTTTTTGTTTTTTCTTAATCTTTTCGCAATTCTTTTTAGTTGTTGCGAGCTTCTTTTTCTTTGGATTTTTTAAGTTCAGTCCCTTAGGACTTAATTTCCTTTTGCTGAGAGAATTCGTTAGAGCAATTGTGAATGGTGACCCACTCACAAGAGTGGGACATTAAATGTTTTGGAAGCTTTCAGAAGGCCCATTTTTTATTTTTTACAGCTGTGACAGCTTCCTTCATCTTGTCTTCATCTCTGTCCCATGTCTTACGTTGAGACATCTGTAATAAACCAAAATAAAATGTATAAATATAAGTTCCAAATATCACACAGTGGGCGATATATGGAACAATGAGGTGGGCGATACGTTAGTTTACAATGTTTTTAAGTTTACAATGTTTATAAATCTGGCAGTTTGTGTTTAGATTAATTCAGTAACGGTAATGTTTTGATAAGTTTTGTACTAATAGAAACTGAAAGTAATGTATTAATTGAAACTGAAAGTAATCTACAGCGCTTAGTTAAAAGAAAAGAAAAAGTAGTTCAGAAAAAGTGGCGCTGCTGTATTGTGTTCTATGATGGTGATCTCTTTGCAGTAAAAGTTCATGTCAAGCTAAAGTGTAGTTTCTTCATTTTTAACTCACATTTTAACTCACTCTGGTTAGGATTCCAACAGGTTACGGGCCCAGATAACGTGTTCCAAAGCATCCGGACGAGTTTAAATGGTGAGTT